>VXBR01004357.1:68856-178825 GCA_013400215.1 Cisticola juncidis
CCCCCCTGAGGATCAAGCTGCAGCTGCACCCCCGCACTCCCACTGTCACACCAGGTCTTCTTAACCAGCTCAAACCCAGGTTTCCTTTAGGACAGTCTCAGATACCCACATCCCTAAATAATTTAATCATGGAGCAATAACAAAATCACAGCTTGAGCTGGGTCCAAGGAGGGACCCTCGAACAAAGGAGAGCCTGGGCGTTTATACCCTCACAGTCTAAGGATGTGAAAGCCTGGAGTCCTCAGCTCCAGAGTGTCTCTGAGTGTCACCTGGCTGGGCCACCCCTTTGTCCTGCTAAGGGCAGTTCAGGGCCTCTTGCCTCGGGCTCCCCACCCAGAGCTCGGCACTGCAGCTCCTTTGAATCCCTGTCTCTTTGGTCTATTATTATGATGCTCCCAAAAGCATACTCGGTTTCAGTAGCTGTCTTTTACACTATTGAGCTGTTTTAATCCTCATCCTAACCTGCTGTTAAAGTCCACTCTCCTTGCAGGAGAGAGAAGTGCTTTCAGCAAGATTCTCAAAACAGCACACGGTCTCCTGTGCAGAGAGGTCTGGGGAATCTGGGACCTCACATCAACAACCCAATTAGCAGAGCTGCTCCACTGAGGCTATAGCATTTCTAATNTACCTATTTGCAACCTCCACATCTGTATCTGTGTTGAGGAGGCTTCCCCACCTGGCCATTCAGCAGACTGACTGGGGCACTCCCNCCCCTTTGTCCTGCTAAGGGCAGTTCAGGGCCTCTTGCCTCGGGCTCCCCACCCAGAGCTCGGCACTGCAGCTCCTTTGAATCCCTGTCTCTTTGGTCTATTATTATGATGCTCCCAAAAGCATACTCGGTTTCAGTAGCTGTCTTTTACACTATTGAGCTGTTTTAATCCTCATCCTAACCTGCTGTTAAAGTCCACTCTCCTTGCAGGAGAGAGAAGTGCTTTCAGCAAGATTCTCAAAACAGCACACGGTCTCCTGTGCAGAGAGGTCTGGGGAATCTGGGACCTCACATCAACAACCCAATTAGCAGAGCTGCTCCACTGAGGCTATAGCATTTCTAATGGATTTGATGACCTTTATGCCATTAGTTTATTAATAACAAGAAAATTCTGCTTTCTGATTTCTCTCAGTTGAACTGTCCTTCTGGTAGCTTGTCTTATTGCTACTTGAAAATGCAAACTCTTCTTTCAATGGACACAATTGCTTGATGGCACCTATGCAGAGTCCCTTATCAAGAAGTGAAAAGCAACTATAATATTTTGAAATTGTTTCTGTGTTCAAGAGCAATGGATTATAAAGTGAAGAAAATGGAAGTGAGAATTTCCCAACAGCTGGCCCATGGCTAGAGTTAACTTGTGCGGGAGAAAGAAATGTCTCTGAGTGCCTCTATTTATAGCCTTCTTTTGAATTCACTAAAGGACAGTCATACTACATACAGGTTAAAAAAAAACAGAAACAAAAACACCCCCCAAAAAACCACAAAACCAACAAAAATAACTGTGATGGGTGTGTAATAAGAATATGCATTCTTTCTATGCATAGATTAAAATTTAGCTGGAAAATAGCTGGAATTTTATAATCCAGTGATGGAAGTCTTGGACAGCACAGGCAGGAAAAGTGACTGACAAAGAGAGGATATTTTGCCTGCAGAAAGGACTGACATGAGTAGCTGAGCTACTACCATCAAGACAGCTTTGAGCACAGTGAAAAGATACAAGAAAGGTATAATCAGAGAAAAGAACTATAATTTTCCAGAACAAGATGAGGATATTGAGACAGGACTATTTAACAAGACAAAGGAGCAATCCATCCCAGTGCCTGGTGTACACGTTTGTGCACAGATATTATCTCCTTGGGAGATGGCTCTGCCTGCCAGCTTGCTTTTGATGGGTGGGGGAGGGAAGGAAGCATCCTGTGACAAAGCAAACTTGCAGCCCCCCTGCCACCACATCACAGCTTTGGGAGATGCTCACATCCATTGCTTGTCTCCTCACCCATTCCCACAGTCCCTTCCTTGAGAAACAGAAAGATCCTCCCATGAAGTCAGCACAAGGTCTTATTTTCCCCTTCTTGGGCAGATCATCTAATCCTTGCCCATGCTGCTAAGCTATACCCAACCCTGATAGGCTCCTGGACTTGGAAATACTAAGCCTGATCCATCTTCCTACTGGCTACCTACTTACTGTCTTTTTCCTCTGGCATCTCCCATGCTGCCTGAAAAGTGAACACCTTTTACTGACTGCGGAGTGAAAATACCTATGGATAGTGATTTTAAAGAAGTCACTGAGATTATGTAGAAGGGTCTTGGTGATTCTCCTTCAGAGCCATCTAAGAGTACCACTAAATTTGCTAGGTGTCATCCTGTGATAAGATGGTTAATCAGCTGGGTTCTGATGCTTTTCTCTAACAGGATGAACTTGGGGATTTTCTTGGGGTTTTAGCAGCCAGTAAAGGAACAGAAATGTATTCACAATGACAGATCTTTTAGGGTAGGCTGGAGCATAAACTGATGAAAATTTCCAGCACTGACCCTGATCACCAGAACAGGTAGAACATTACAAGGGAGCTAATGTTTATGGACAACATTACCAAATCAGAGCTCTGTGCCATATATAGTGGCTCCTAATGTAAATGAGGAACTATTGATAATAGCTAGCTACTCCTAATGCTATTGCAAAAGATGTGTTAAAGATGAGAAAAAACAGTGCAACAAGAGATGTTCTGGGAATGATTTTAGAGGGGAAAACACCATTATTTTTTAATAATTAGTTAATTTTCAGGTATGAAATTGCAGTAAATTTCCAGACAGCAAGTTACTTATAGGATTCTGAAAATGCACATTGGAAAAAGATGATGTATAGAGTGGACCTGTACAAGATCTTTTTGGCTGTGAAAGGGGAAGAGTGCAGACTACAGGGAATAGAAGCTTGAATAAAGTCAGTCAAATCACAAAAGAAATTCTCCTGTAATTCCTCATTCTACAGACATATATTTCTTATCCTGTTTAAAATGTAGTTCATACCTGTGACTGTAAGTTAATATTTTCTGGTTTATTTTTTGAGTAAGGAAAAAATACCAAAGTGTTTTGTGCTATAACTCTTGGAATGAGATGAATTTTGAATTATCTTCCCTGTTTGTCAGTATGTACCCAATGAATTACATTTCTAATTGTAAGCTCTGTTTTCTTTTGACAAAATTTTATTTTTCTTCTCTCAAGGTTTGTTATTGTCATTCATTTTTTATATGACTTGGAATGATTGTTATATAATATTCCAGTTTCTAAAGCTCTTTATGTGTCAGCACAGCAAGAACTTCTGTCTTCTTTTTTTTCTTCATGATTGACAGAAAGAAAAAAGATTCTTGATTAACCGTATTCCAATTCCTTATGAACACTTTTTTTTTTCTTTACTCCCTGTAGTAGCACCAAAATATTTTTTCTGTCAAATGACATGCCAAAGAATATCTAATTAAGTCTAGATGCTAGAGATAAAATTCAGCACTAGTGTGACTGCATAATGCTGTCATTTTTCACTCCTTACTGTGGTATAAGGATTAGATTGTTCCCTATAAATGTAGCTAAATCTCAAAAGATCTGTTGGAACAACTTGGCTAAAGACAATCCATTCCAGTATTTATTTAATGTTCACTGTGCTAAAGTGAGTTTTACAAACACAATCTTCAGAAGACCCAGATGAATCAGACTGGTAAAAGGTGTATGGAATTGATCTGTCATAAAAATGAAACATCCAGTAGTGTGTGCACAATGCACTGCAAATAGCTGGCTCCCAAAATACCCCTTCAGCTCTTCAATTCACACTGTTCTCTATGCACCCATTCCTGTCTTTTCATATCTCACTACTTTTGCATATTATGTGAATGACAGTGATTGAGATGGGAAAGCAAAATGATAAGTGCAAGGTGAAAAGCTTGAGTGATAATAATTTTGAACAGAAACAATATTAGTATGCTGGATTCTGCCATATCTCTCATACAGAATTAAAAAGTATCCTAACATTTTAAGATGACAGGCAGAGACTAGTTTCTGGCAGACCCAGCTCTGTGTTCTTTGCTGTCTCTTTCAGTCCCCCATCAACCGGAATCATTCCATCACTATTCCTGGCCCTTACACACCAGTTACCTGCAATAGCCTTGAACCATTAGATGTGCCAATAAACCACATTTTCTTTCACTGGAATTTGCTCCTGAATCTAACCCGTGCCCATCTTAAGCCTGGAGACTTTCATTTGCATACCCAGCATTGAAAGATGCCTTATTCCTTCTGTGGAACCTTTCCTGCTGCACTGCCCTACACTCTGTGACCTGCCTGTGCCAGCCAGTCATCCATCTGCCTTTCCTAGAGGAGGCTGAAAATCTCTTCTTTCCCTCAGGTTACAATCTCTTCTTAACTCGTTGTCACTGTATTTATTGCAAGGTCAGAAACAGCACAAACAACCTGGAAAAGATTGCAACTTGCAGGAAACTCGAAATTCAGCTTCTCTGGGATTAATGGAGTTCCATGGAAAACACCTCCCTGTCATAGTCTACACATCTGGCAAAAATGCATGGAAACACTGATATATTCTGAGATTTGTCTGGTAAAATCACATCAAATCCATTGCTGATCCTTCAGGTTATTATACATCAGTCACATTGCCTTGTGTTTGCAATGCATCTGTCATGGCAGGCTTTCAGTGATGCTCAATCTCCCTTGCTCCTTGCACTGGGCTCAGTCCTTATATTTAATTGCTGGAGAACATATCAAATGATCTAATTTTTTTCATCTGCTGAACTAAATAGGTTCAGCTTATGGCAAAGACTGCATTCATCATTTAGCCTTTTCTTCTCCCCACAGTGTCCTTGAGGGTTATACAAATGCAAAGTCTGGAGCATGGTGCAAAGCAAATATTCTATCATTACATTAAAAAATATAGATGAGCAATCAAAATATGGGCAAATGTAATTCAAATTAAAATGTAGCCTTTGGATTTCTGCTCTTTTCTTATCAAGAAAATCAAATAATTAATTTTATTCTGCAAGGTAGCTATTTTTTAAAAATTGACCCAAATGAATTTTTTAATGTGATATGAATTCTACTGAATTTAATCCTATACTTTCCCATTTGGTTTGAAGGACAAAGCCTCATGGTCAGAATTATTCTAGGATGATGTTATTCTTACAGAACTACATGTTTAATGCCTTTCACCGGTAAGAGACGACCCTTTTTCTTGGTAATCACTAATTCATAGATCTGTCTGTTGCACAATATATGCTCCAGTGTCAGCTTAACATATGACTGTATTTACCATAATTTCTTGTCTTAAAATCTTCTTTCCAAATGCAACATTTTCCTATCTCACTGCTAGTTCTGGTGGACTGTGAATCTTTATTCCTCCTTCATCCTGATGAATAGTTATTCACGTGAGCAACTTCACTGGCACCAGTGTAAGGGAATACAAATTGCAAAATATTGAATGTTTTTAAGGAGTCATATTCTAAAAAGAAAAAGAAAATTTTTTGTCTTCCAAACATGATTCCACATGGAATATAATTGAGAGGAAAGTGCTGAAGACAGATGAGTAGCATTCTTCACTAATTGCACCCAAAGCTGTTGTGCTGTCTCATCATTAAGTTTAAGCCTTTGCATTATATTGTGTCACAAGGACATTATTCAAATTGCCAAAGGAAGACAGTTCTTTTTTTTAATTGGAAGTATCACTGGGGTGCATGAAATACTTTGAATTTGGTTTGGAATTAAACCAAAACCTATTACTAGTAAATATTATCATTAATTATTTTATCCCACTGGAAGTATTCCACACTGAACACTGCAGATGGGAATCCATCCATCTATAAAAAACTCCACTCTTGTTTGACCTATTTGCTTTTTTAAAGGAAATATAGAGAATATTTCCTATAACCAGACTTTTCAGGGTTCATTTATAAAGTTCCACAGGAATAGTTGAAAATTCTCCCTTGACTGAATAGGGAGTCAGTAACTGCCACTTTTATCCCTCTGTCACTTTAGTTGCACAAGGACAAATGTCTCTCTTGTTCGATGTTAATTTTTGGTGCTGAACAAGAAGGGAACTGGTTTTCAAACAGCACGTTAGTACTTGTCAATCACATCTCATCCAGGAATGTAAAGGGCATTTTTTTGTCCATTTTTAGAAAAAATGAGGATTCAGAGAGATTATTCTGATTTCTTTTCATTTGAATTGGTTTATCAATTTAAGTTCATGTGTTTTCTCATTGATAGAAGATCTGCTGTGATAGTTCTGGTTTTATTTTCCATTCAAGTATATCTTGTTATCTAGCAGATTTTTTTCTAAAAGTTTGAGATTAGTTCATGTGTGGTATTCATTAAACACATTTAATCGTCTAAATTATCTGATATTGATCTACAGGAGAAGCTTATGGGTTTTGATGGAAATTTATTTATTTAATTTAAATTGACCCTCATCCTATCATACAGTTGATCAATTTCTCCCCTATTTTAAGGGACAGTACATTATCTTGATAATTTTTTGATTATTAAGCTTCAAAATACCTTGTCATTCCTGAGAATTGCTTCTTGCTTGTATAAAAATATTATATATAAAACCCCATATAGAATAACTGCTTTTGCTCACAGACCAAGATTTAGTGCTGTTTTCAAAGGGTGCTCACATATTTTTAAAAAAACAATTACCTGTCATGAACTCCTTCACTTTGCACACAGGAACAATGTGTTTGCTTCAAGTCAAAAAACACAAGGGGGCAGTTTAGTATAACAAACCACTATTAGCATAGTAACAGATACCAAAAAATATGTGTTCAAAAAGTAGATTTTCTGAATCTTTGGATTAGAGTTGCATAGATGCAGAGATTACCACTAGCACTCAGAGACTTCTGGTCCAGACTTAAAGACAAGAACTCTAATAACACAGAATGTGTTTTAATATGGAACAGACCTTTAGTCAATGAAGGGAAAAGAGGGAAGAAAGAATTCATTCTAGCTGAACATGTTGGAAGAAATTTTCTCAAACAAGTTTTCCCTTAATTCAAGAATTTATGTTCATCAGTTACCAGAATGGATTAGACTATCTGTCAGTTAACAGTTTCAATGTGATAAGCAATAGTGCAGCTGGCTGCATCATGGCACTGAGATAAACTGGATTTGTTTATAATTTACTGTTTCCCACAGAAAGTCTAAACCAAGCTTTTGTAATAGATTAAACTGATATACTGAAGAAGGTGTGTTATGAATAAGGGCTTTGCAAAAAATGACTCATGTGCCAGCTGAAACCTTCATCTTGCTATGAATACAATGAAAAATTCTTCTCCTTGTCTATGGATAGTTCAACATTCTTTTTGCTGCAAGTTCTAACTACTTTCCTGCAATACAATGTAATTTCCCTTAACACTGCTTAGCCAGGAGCAGTCCAGAGTGATTCACAATTCAGTGAAAACTTGCAGATAGCTTGCAGTGTGCCTTTGCTTTGAGATAATTTCAAGTAAACACAAAAGGTAAAACCTACAGGAAAGATGACTCTCGGTAAATTGAGATCAGAATTTTAACATAGCAAAGTATGTGCCAGGCTTGCCTTATGTCCATCTCACCCTCCAGTGTGTTTGAAGAATTAGAGGAAGAAAACATCCCCATGAGGAGTTTGGACTGACTTGATCAATAGCCATTGTCACATCTCCCATTGTAGCACTTTAGGACAGTGGCTATAGCACCAGAGGAGCACCTACCCCCAGGCCAGGCTGGCTTCAGCTCTGTGGTCTCGTTGTGAATGTTTCCACTGAACAAATCTGTACTACCAGCACTGCTTAGAAATTGTGCCAGAGGAACACTTGGAAACCTGAATTCTTCATCTGCATAAGGGGCAGTTCTTGCATGGTGGGAGGAGAAATCCTGAACTAACATCAGGCACAGCTCTGCACAATCAGGTTAGAAGATTGGCTGAAGGTAAAAATTTTACTAATACATTATTTTCTATAATCTGAGAGATGGTTGCTGTGGTTGGATTGCACTTCTATAGCAGGAAGCTTCTCTCCCTTTCTGAGGAGAGTGGCTTAAAGGCACTGGGTTCTGTATCAGGCAATGAAGCTGGTGGTGTACAAAGATAATTCTCTGTTTGAACCCATCACAGTGTGACTGCTTTGTTTGCACCTGCATTTTCTGAAGTTCCCTTTAATCTTTCAAAACAACTTAGACAACAATTTTATTACCTCACCATGTGAATTTCACTGACTAGATTTTTCCCATGTTGATTGTAGAGTGCACAGATCACTGTACACATATGCACAATGAACCTCTCCCATTCCATTTATTCATTATAATAAATAAATATATTTATTATATAAAATGTGACAATAGATTGAATGAAACCATGATTCATTTCTCACAGCTTTGCAATCTAAGTTGCTGCCTGATGATTTAGTCAAGGATTCATTTAGTAGCAATCTGTGCTGTAGTGCAATAAGGTTTTTTAAAAGAAACGTTCAGACTAGCATTATATTCAGATAGGATTAGAACATTCATCAGCATATGACTTCTATGCACTGTGAACTTCTGTCAAATTTAATGGCCATAGGGGTCTTGAACTCTTATATATATTTCCTGATTCCGATTTTCCAGTTAGAAAGTTGAACTGTCTCTGTATGATATCTTGCAAAACAGGCAAAATATCTGTCAAATAAATGAATAAAACAAAACTAAAAAGAACATGATAGCCAGGAACAACTGGTAATTTCTGTCAGTTATAGGGTGCTTTCACTGCACTTGGATAATTTTATTTTATACCTAAGAATGACAGGAATATTAAAAATGTACAGTGTGACTTTTTTTTGTATTTCTTTCAAAGAATAAAGTTCTCTTCACATTTGCTACTGCTTACTCATGGCTTATTCCCTATCTGACACTTGAGTAATTGTTATAAACCATTTCCATCTGTGATTTACTTCGTGTTTTCTATTGCAGGCGACAGTTAATGTATCTTGTCTTCTGCCGTGAAATAAAAAAAAAAAAAATCGTCTGAAAATGATAAGAACAAACACTTGCAAAAACAGGAATACAAAAAAAAAAGCTTATATATTTTCAGAATTCATGTGCTTTGGAAACCTCTGAAAACACAATGTAATCATTGTTAGGATGCCTAAAGTATCTTCATTTTAAAAAAAAGGGAAGTGATGATAGGCTAACACTACTTAGGAATTTCTATGGTAAATTCCTTCAGCTACAAAAGCAATGCAGTATAGACATGAAACAAAGATTTGATGTTACAGATTTCCACAGTCTTTTAAAGTTTACTCTGTATTTCCCTCCTGGCCTCTTCCAGCTGAAATCTACTGACATTGGATGAGTTATATCATAAGAAATCTGTTTTACCCATGGTGAACAGCAGAACCTTAAACTAACAAAACTTGATCACCACTAGAAAGACAAAGATACAGCAAGCAAGACTAGGATAGTGTTAATTTGGAAGACATCTGTAGATTAGAAGTTTGCATATGTAAGTGGTACAGATCAAGTCATATACCCAGACCAAAGAGAGGAGAAAATAGTGAACAACCATGCTATGTTTGGAAAAATCACATGCACTTTCTAAATTTAATGCCTACCAGAAAACACGCAAGTGTTGTCTTCATTTCTAAATGTGCTGTCTTTGAAAGAGGATGGAACATCTTTGCAACTGTTTCACTTTCTAAACTTGCCAATGTTAGAAATTATATTTACCTGTCCCTCAACTGGTTAATTAAATACATTTTCTAATGCAAAAGATATTTTTTGATTTCACTATGGCAACTTCAAATAGGTATATCTTGTTCATAGCCAGATGTGTCAATAATCACTGTAGTTTAAATCAGGGATTGGTGAATCATAGGTACAGCAGAAAAAACACACTGCCTGCTATTTGGATAGATAATGTATAGTGACAAAACAGTTTCAGATGGTAATGACATAGGAATTATCTGGTCTACATGAAGATTCTGTGAGTGTACATAGGAATTGCTAGTCTATACTGACCCATGGTATTTATTGTTTTTAGGTATTTACATGCTTAAGGACCTAGCTTAATTAAAATCTTATGAAGAAAACTTTTTTTTTTTTTTTTTTTGTGAAAATTCCTTAGCTTTGTACACCTTGAAATGACTTTTTAATGTATTTGAACACTCTGTAGCTTGCAATGGGTTAACATTTAGGAACAAATGTATAATTTGCAGCCTTGCAAAACTCATGCTCTCCTTAAGTGATTTTTTTCTTCTTTCTTCCTTTACCTCTTTATATATATTAAAGGTGATTTTAGATCATTGTGTAGATTATTCCAGAAAACTTCAACAAATGGGAAATTGTGGTTTAGTTCTGTTTTTCTGAGGGAGAATGCTTAAGAATTTTTCCAAGACATATGTTGAAGGAAGGTCTATAGAAAAGGTTGCTGAGGAAATAAAGGGACTATTTACAAAATTTACTACAAAATTTCTACCCTAGAACTTAATCTAGATTTTGGATTACTAGATACTTCTGGGCAGTTCCCACAGACATTGACAAGAATAGGGTGTTCAGCAGGTCACAGTAGGTCCACAACATATGTTTAGATTCTGCCCTAACCTTCAGTTTTCGGTGACATGCTTAGTCTTAATATTTGTTCATCATTTTGTCCCTTCCATCTCAGATTTTCAGATTCCTCTAACTAAAGCTTCAGTCATATTGTGATAGTCCCTCAGTTTGATGAATAACTCCATTTCTCTCATTACTGAACATGCAGCAATAAATAAAATTGCCCAAATAGCAATTAATTTCTGGAATGCAGAATATTCTCTTGGTATTATGCAGGTGTCCTCCAAACGAGATAAAATTTGCTATGCAAATTTCCATGTCTTGTATATGCTATTATGTCTTCAGCAGGTTGTGTTGTCAGTGTTTCTCTTTAATATCTTTTGTCAACATTCATACATGAGAAGAGGGGAAGTGAGAAACTCTTTCCAATAAGACTGAAAACTGTTGCCAAGTTTCTTATTTTATGTTTTGGTAGGTAAAAATAATTTTGCAAAGAAGGCATTCAAAAATGGTGTTTATCCCAATTTCTGTTCCATTTCATAACCATGTCAGAAAAGGACAGATATGTATTCTGTACATATCAATCTTTGTCTCTTCCCCACCTTTATTCAGTACATTTGTGCTATTTATTTTTTAAGTGGCTTTAAAGAAGTGACTTTCTTTGGAGCTTTGGCCTCTTAAACCATAGCAATATTTCTTTAATTTTGGAAGTGTTTATGTAGGAGGTGGAGTAAGACTGCTTTCCTGAGTATATTTCCATCATTATTCAAAAATTATAGCAGAGATTATTACACCTTTGAGCTATCCAAAACAAGTAGATACTCAGATACTGGAATGACAAAGTGATGGTGCTCTGGCTGAGATGCTCTCCAGCCTGCAACTAAAGAGCCATAAAACACTGCAGAAAAGAGCTGCTTTAGATACCACATTCATAGAGTTCTAGCAGAATGAAGGAACCTTACAGGAGCTGTTGAAAAACAGAAGAAAAATTAACAGCAGTTATTTACAACTTACCATTAGCAAAGATCCTTCATTTATTCACTGTTATGGAAAGCACACGCTGCACTTGGTTAACTTTTGTCTCATGTAAGACCCCTTGGCTGTGCTGCAGCCACATCTATTTGCAGAATACTGTAAGAAAATAGTTGTAAAGATGTAACTTCCAGATAAGTAGTAACAAATGGATGAGATTACTTAGTCCCAGTCAGACTGGCATGTCTGTCTGCATCACACTCTGTCATTTGCATTTTGTATAAACCAAATGTAAGTTTGAAGATTCAGTGTTTACACAGACACCACCTTTGTGAAGGAGACATACTTTATGCAAATCACTAGAAAATTATATCAAGTCTTTGTTAATGACTTAAAGCTACCACACTGCAGATTAGCCGCATATCCCTTTCATTAGTAATTTATGAATGTAATGAAGTATATTTGAAACAGATATATAAACTGTAAAAATCACCACACTTTAACAAGCCAGTGGTGCACATGATTTGTGTCCTGTTTCAAGGAACTATCTATATACAGAGGAAGTACTAAGTGTAATCAGCTTTATATGTTGATTACTCTGAAGTAAGATGTTGTAGGATTTTTTCATGAAGTACATTGAGCCAAGACTGGCTTGCAATCTGAAGCACTGGACTTGAGATTTATGATTTTCAGGCCTATGGAATTCACTTGAAAGGGTTGCCCTAGTGAATTTGGGAAGATCTTTTTAATCTCTTTCCACTAGTATCTCTTTCCAGCAGGAAAGCTGCAATTCTACAAAGCTATTTAGTTCAGTAGCTCTTACTGGTGTGAGCTGGGAATTTAAAATCCCTGAGGACAGGCAAATTTATCTTCTAAACAGAATTGCCTCCTGTATCCCTAGCAGACCATTCACCACAGAAACCTGGACACACTTTTCTAAATTTACACAAAGCTAAATTCAACTGTGATGAGGAGCAGGATGGTGTCTTCAAGCCATAAGGACACCACTGTGTTGTGTCTGGGGATATGTAATCCTGACAATATTGTACTTAGGGAAGATTGCCATTACCTTAGGTAATGCTGGCAGAAATCCATTCTGGTACAAATTTCCAGTTTTCAAGGTCCTGTTTGAATTTTCTGAGCTATTCAAAATGCCTGTAAACAATTCATCTAACAGAAACATTCTTCCAGAATCTATAGCTATAATAATTAGATTATATTCAGCATAGCTCTTAGTAATGCTTGATAATTCTTGATTGAATGCTTTTTTCTGAATTTCCCAGTTGTGAGAGATTAATTTTTCTCTAGGTTCTTATCACATTAATCTAGTTGGACCTTTTGAAGTCACAAGGAAGAAGGTATAAGAGAAGATCAAAAGACCTCTGAAAGCATCAATTAATGTGTTTAGCACATCAAATTATGGTGCACAGGTTTGTTATTCTCTATTTAGTTTTAGAAATGCATCTGAAATGAGTAGGAGTTTTCAGAGTTAGGAATTTAATTTGAGATTTGAAGCTAGAAGTCTTTCCTCACAGTTGAAAGAGAGAAGGGAAAGTGAAGATGTGAATCAATCTACCTGTGCTCTGTAGATCTTGTAAATGTGAATCTCCACTGACCCAAAGTCACTTCACTCCTAGACCCCTAAATCACCTAGAAGTCAGTTAGGGTACATCTTCTTTCTTGGCATGTGCCAAACACCTTCCCTGTTACATAAACAGATTTACTCTGATCTTTGCCAAAGCAAATTATTGATGATGTTTCATTAAGTGTCTAAATTATGGGACATGAATCCCTTTTAGAAATTTAGTTTTTTAGTGTTATTAAACAATACCCTTGAGGCAGTTTTCTTCTTCCTGTTTATAAAACAAGTCCTTTATTCATATTCAGTGGTGAAGACACCTTAATAACAGATTTTTTTTTTCAAGTATGGCTCAGAATGCAGTTCTTAAAAACTGTTTAAGCACAGAATCACAGAGAGGGTCAGGTTGGAAGGGATCACAGTGGATCATCTGGTATAGCCTCCCTGCTCAGGCAGGGTCATGTCAGAGCACATTGCACAGGGCAGCATTCAGACAGATTTTGAATATTTCCAGTGAGGGAGACTGCATAACCTCTTTGGACAATGTATTCCATTGCTTGGTCACTGCACAGGAGAGAAGCTTTTCCTCATGTTCAGGTGGAGTCTCCTGTGCATCCGTTTCTGCCCATTGTGTTATTGCTTGGCACCACTGAGCAGAGCCAGGATCCCTCCTCTTGACAGCTTCCTTTCAGATGTTTGTAGACATGGATGTGGTCCCTCATCACTCCTCCTCCACACTCCTCCTTAAAAAAAGTCCTCCCAAAATACAAATTTGATAAAGCTCACCCTCCACCCTGGCAGGACTCAACTCTTAATGAAGTTATCAATCTATTAATTAATCGTTAGTGAAGAAAACAGTACACATAGTTTTTGTTCTAATGAACAAAAACTTCAACACTAGGGTTCATTGGACATAATGTATTTAAAACCTAAGCAAATACTTTGTCAGTCAGCTAGGATATGTAAGGTTTCCAGTGCCTCAAACTAACCTCAGAAGAGTATTTAAAGGCAAAACTACTGTAAGCAGAGAGCACAGGAAGAAAATTATCATTAAAGACTCCAATATTTTATAGCAGCATGACATCTACAGGAAAAATTGAAGCTCAGGAAGAGGCAAAAAGTCAAAGGACCAAGGTGAATGAGAAATTTTTAATTGCAAATAAGTTCTGCAAAATGTAAAGTACATAATTTAAAAAATTAGTGGTGATTAAGCCATTATTTCTCTAAGAGTAGAAGCTTACAAAAAATAACATTGTATGACTATGGAATAGAATAACACATTTGAAAATGTCTGACTAGATGTAAATATTTTTCTTGAGATGGAAGGATATCTGCCTGCTAAATTTTTATAAGACTTAGCAAAAAAAGAAATATGTGTAGAGCTTGTATCTTGTCTGTCTGTCTGTCCTTCTCTATATCTTTTGGTTTATAAAATTATTGCTGTCCTGAAGGATGGGGAGGGCATTGAGAGGAGAAATTTTTCAAACAGATAAACTCAAAATTGAAAAACTGATTTTTGCACAATGAAGTTACATAAATAATACCTTAATTTTTCTTTTATTATTTGTTGATGTTTTGTTAATCCATCATCATCCCCAAATAAAACTGAAAGAATATTGCAATAGTTGTGTGAATTGCAGCATTTAACCACACTTTATCTGATTTCCTCTCATTTGGAGGCAAAAGTTGAAAGAGCAATGGGAAGGAGAGGAAGGAAGAGTGAAATTCAGGTGCTTGGAAAGGACTAAAAGTCCTCATGGTGTAACAAGAGTTAGGCTTACATTCTGTTTGTATCATTTACAGGAGAATTTGTCCAGTTCTAGTAGGAGCTGTTCTTCCCAGAGACAGTCCTAAGTAGTGGCTGTGGAAGAAGGAAGTTTTGCCTCTGAAACAGTCTTGTATTTCATTACAATGCATGCTCCCAGAGAACCTCTGTGATAATTTAGTTTTACATGT
Source organism: Cisticola juncidis (assembly GCA_013400215.1). Lineage (NCBI taxonomy): Eukaryota > Metazoa > Chordata > Aves > Passeriformes > Cisticolidae > Cisticola > Cisticola juncidis. The sequence goes on from VXBR01004357.1 coordinate 83,898, forward strand.
TTGTTACTGTCAAGTGGTTCACATCCTTAGTTCTGTTGGTCAAAGAGGGTTTTGCTTTTCAGTAAATATTTAATAACGGCTGTTAGCACTCTGAGGCGTTTTTATTCCCTACTGGTCAGCAACCAAAGGAAGAAGTTCTTTCCCACAAATCATCAGAGAGAACAGTCTCCAGTCTTGGCTTCCCTTTATATGCTAGTTATAAACTGTGGGAGTTCAGCAGGTGTTTTGTGAGTCAAGTTTGCAACAAGGTGCTCCTAACACCAGAAACATGGTACCTGACTCAGGTTTGGCTATCTCCACTCAAGTCTTGCATAATAATGCCTTGGGGTTTGTTTTTTAACATTCACCTCTATAATTAGTATGAAGCCCTTCCTTCATCCCACTTATTTTTAGTTCCAATTTAATTTCATTTCATGTTACTCTGGGTCTGCAAATCCCTTGGGTCTGGATCATCACTTGCTGTGACTCAGTTTACCTGCACAGCTGTGTCAGGTGGATCTCTGTAACCCTTGGGACCTGACAGAATGCGCCCTGTGGCCACGAGCTTCTTGGCTCTGGATTGCCTCTCTCCCTTGCCTACCTGCTTTTTCCTAGAATCCTGGTGACAATTACAGAGAAAGAAACAGTTCTTGACACCAAGAAAAAAATAAACACAATGAATTTATTATTTCCATAGTCATGAGCAATTTTTGTTCATTAGGGGCATGTAAATGAAGTGTTTCTATCACTGTATGTACAGGTGAGAATATGCTGAAAGCAAATTTGTATATTGTATTGCAAACACAAAGGCTGAAATTTGGCATTAATTTTCTTTAAGTAAATTCCTGTAGGTATTGATTTTTTCCACATGAATTTGCCAAATTTAATTTTATATTTAAAATTCATACTAAAACCAGTGGCTTACATGAGATAGCTATGTGGCATGAACCTTAGATAAACTATAACTTAAAAAAAAAAACTTCTTTAATGTGCTTTAATAATGTGGTATTTAAAATAAAACTTTATGGACAGTATTATGACTGTCTTGCAATGGTTTTATTTGTCAGATTTTGTCATGAAACATAAATTGAATATCTCATCCTACGTACAAGATTAATATGGGATTTTCAGAGAATTAGGTAAGTAGGTGGAAAGAATATCCAGACATGATATCAGATAAAAAATATCAGAAGTTAGGGATGGATCAGTAACACCAGATAAGAGACTACTTCCATGGAAGATTTAAGTTTCACTGGTGCCAAGTCTCAGAGCTTAACATGAAGAGCAGAGTCAAAAAGCTTCACCTTGCAGATTCCAAAGGCTCTAACTCAGTCTTTAATTCTTGATTCTTTCAGTAGTGTTTCTTAGTTTTCCAGTTTATAAATTTGGTACTAATCACATCTCAACCTACATGCAATGGAAACAGAATTTTAGTGCAACAAAACCAAAAAGGTTTAGATATGTGGCCTTCAAATTAGACATTATTTTCACATAAAGTTTCTTTTTAAATTTCTAACAATTTGAAATATTAAAAGAGCTGTAAAAATTTGTCACTTTTTGATAAAATAAGTATTATTAACATTTTTAACCATAAACAAACTGAGAAGCTAAAAATTAAGATTTCAAAATAAAGACTCATTGTGTTCATAATTGGTTTTCTCAGAAATGATGTGTTCTTAAACTCCCCTAGATAGAGCAATAATCAGTTCTAAAAAAAAAAAATAGGTCCAGTGAGCCTGCATTTATGTGTGTTAATGTAATTCATACCCAAGAGAGTAAGGAATTGCAAATCAAAGGATTTTCTTCCAATAGACTTTCTGACATTCTCAGTTCCTCACTTGGAATCTTTGTGGAGAAACCTGGAATGAAACTTAATTTAAGATATAAATTTAAATAATGACTTATTACAGCTAAACTGCCAATTTTGGTCCAAATTTGGGTCTGGAAAAAAAGGCCTCTCACCTTGCACTGTGACATTATTGTGTGAGAATTTCAATTATAGTTAAGTATTTTGAAGGCTGTTGAATCTAACTGGAGAAATTCTCCTGAACTCAAAAGACTCAAAAGTACTTTTCTAGGTGCAAGTGGAGAACCCGAGAACTTAACACTATATATGACTGTGATTCTTATCAGTCTCTGTACTTTGATTTCTCAAAAGCCACAGCATTCAGTTTACTTCATGACTGAAGCATCTAACAGGACACCAGACAGATGATACTTTTATGTCTCAGCAGTGGTGAAAGGCGTTAGTTCTGGTTCTGTGTGATGTTTCTCAGATGGATCACAGTACCATGAGACATAACTTTCATGGCTAACAAGGACTTGCAGCTCTGCTATCATGATGGCTCACAGATTATTATCACTCTTGATTGTGTGGTGTCAACACTTTGTGTCCAGGAGTACTTAAATAATGAGTTACATATAATATGTGTTTTGGGAGCATATCAGAGCATGATAGTGCCCTAAAAAATTCCTACACATCACAACAGTCATATCTTGAACCAAAAGGTTTTCTGTACCCAGGTGTTTGATACCTGCTTGAACTCACAAATACAATAATGACCTTGTCTCACCTCCTCATGACCTACACTTAACAATATCTAAATCACTGTGTCTTACTGCATAGTTATTGAACATCACTGAGATGGCTAATTTAAAAGCCACAAACTTATCTTTGGTTTCCCTATATCCTTTTGTTACAGGCTATTAATGAATGACACTTCTGCTTTTTCAGGTCATAGTTTATTTATGAGAACAATTGATTTAGCAATACATAGAGGCATCAAACTTTAAATAGATTACACAGTTCATGCTTCATAAATCACATTGGTCACACATTCTTTACTTTTACAGAAAGCCCAACTGTTTGAGTGTCTTCTTCTAACAACAGTGGATGACCCTTTCATAATTACATTAAAACCCAATTAGTTTATGTAGATTAAGTGTAGACAGATTTTAAATGTGGAATTATATTTAGAAAGTCTTTTCCTAAACATTCTTGAAATTAAGTGTATCAGCAGCATTTCACACTAAGAAATACTACTACTTTTACAGCAGTATTGCTTTCATAACAGCACTATGTACCCTAAAAATGTTTGTATACTTCACATTTTATCTGTTGTGGATGATGTACTGAAAGTGATATGTATATATTTATTCACACTTCATTTTGGGGTTGACAATTGTAGCACATAGTTCCCTTCTCTTACTTTACCAGTTACCTTAACCCTGACCTGCATGAATGTAATTCTCTGCATTAATGAGAAGTAGCTGTCTCTGTGAAGAGCCTGAGCTGAGTAAACACTGTCAGCTGTGTCAAATGCTGGTGATAAACAGCTTTCACTCTCTATTTATGGCTGCTGGTGCTGATGGAGGAATTCACACTTATTCAAATGTCTGTTTATTTGTAAGAAAAGGACTACTGCAAAGTCCTGGAGACCAAGGAAGCATGCATTCTAAAATAGTTTAGGGTTATATTGTATACAGAGTTGTATGACTTATGTGCTCTAGGAAGTCTATAGCTGTTATGCTGCAGTTGCTGGTTTGAATTTGAAACAACAACAAATTTGGAATTACACATTTGAGCTTGAAGTATCTGAAGTTATACTTCATTCAGAAATTAGTCAATTAGTCAACACTCAAAACTTCTGCACCAACTTTTGTAACCCAAAATATAACTGAAAACCTAAAATGTTTATAACTCCTCACAGAATGGAAATTGTGATACTTTTTCCCATTTAAAGGTGTTTAAATATTGAAAAGAATAGTCTGTGAAGGAAAAGAAGACATTGCCAGTGATGATCCCCTAGGAGTTCTCTATTCTTCTATAGGCTTTCAAGAACCTGTAAACCTCAGTGGTAGCAAGCTACCACCAAATATACACATAACCTGTGTGAGAAGCAGAGAGATTGGTTTAAAACAGGAAAAAGAAGATATTTTAAAGAGTGGCTAGCGAATTTATGGAATGTGATGTGAAGGCAGATGCTTTAAATTATACTTTAAAGCACTAGATGGTTTAAAATTTGACAAACTTACAATATTATTAAATGCACAGTGGGAAACATCTAACATCAGGGATGTAATATTTAACATCTCTTTTGTTCAGCTTGGTGGTGTTTGCACCCAACACGACTTGCAGAAAAATAACTGAGAACTAAGATACTGTTTTCTGACTTGGATGCAGAAAGTTTTTTTATGTAATACTTATTTATTCATATTACTTCATGCTGGACAATGTTTAAGTCCAGAAGATATCTATATGAAAATTTCCTTGCCATCCTTTGATATTAAAGTTGCTAGCCAGAGTAGGATTAGTCTGAAGTCTGCTGAGGTCCTTTGAAATTCTCCTATTGATCAAGACTTATCCAGAAAGGTTAAATTTCCAATGAGCAAAAGATGTTATGTCAAATGTGGGCAGCAGGTAAAATATTGGAACAACATTTTCATACATGCTCCTATGCAAAGTCTCCAGGAAAACACTGACTAAAAAGAAAGTATTCTGGGAAATCAGCAGAAAACGATGCGATAATTTGGCTCAAATTTGGCTGTATCCAGCCTGACTAAACATCTTGAATATTTCTATCAATTCCTTTTCAAATTCCTAGAGAAAATATTTAAAGGAAACAACAATTTCAGATTCTAAAATTTAGTGTTTTTCCTGGATTAAACTTCAGCTTCCAAACTGCCCTATTTCTCTTATAATTAGGATGCAGATATAGAGCTTCAGTGGAAGAGCTGGGAGTTTCTCCCAGAAAAGCTGCTTTAGTAATCCTATTGCCTCTGCTTGAAAAGTGGGAGCTGTGACTTTGAACTTCTCTAGTCCAAAATGGAAATAGACCAGAGGCATTTTTGATTTCTTTGACATTCTGTGGTAAGTCATAGAAAGATGAGCAGCTCCATCTCAATGTCTTTTGACACTGGCATTATCTTAAAAAGTACTTAAAATATGAAATGTTGAGATTTCTGAAGATGACAGAAATACTTATGCAGAAGTTCAGATTTGTTTTGGTGTTGAGTGTTTTCACTGACAATCTCTTTGTGTTCTTACCTGTGTGATGGGAACTCTGATCCACCTCTGGGAATCCCTCCACTTCCTGTTGTCTGCGTGTATTAGGAGGCTCATGCAGCCTCTTTGGGTTGTATTCATGGTGTATTAATGGTAGTTGAATGAGGTTTGAAAAGAGGATTATTTTTAGAGATCAGATTTTTTAAAAGTTTTTTTCTGATATCTTCATTAGTTAGTTAATATTTAGTGTATCTGACTTTAGATATAATTCTCTATGTGTAGCCAGTGCTGATACTATAGCTGAAATTATGACTCACAATGACTGAAACTCTTGCAGGTTGTCTCTTTAGCTTGTATGTCTAAAGAAGGTATACTAACATTCAAACCTCTTGAAAATATTTTAAACAACTGTATAATTATTGTTAGCTTTGACTCTGATTATTTTGCTCTGTTAAGCTTGTGAAATATCTTGGTTACTTAACGAATCTAAAGCAGCAGGCAGATGGCATTTCATCTATTGTTAAATTTCAGAGGCTTACTAGTGCTAATTATTTTGAAATGGGTTCCTTGGATATTATGCATTATTTCAATGAATAATGCAGGACTGGCAATTTATTGGCAGAACATTCACAGGAGTGCCATAAATCTCAAAATAACATAAAAGCAGAGTGGATACATATTTTAAAAGCACAGCTTTGGGAATCACATTTGGGCAATTCTAGAAACCTTCTTATGAGGGTGCATATTTTTAGATATAATCAAATCAAGAGATTGTCAGTGAGAGACTGGAGTTTATTCTACATATTATTATGACAGCTGAGAGAGTTATTGAAATTGAATTTTATGCACTAGATCCTATACAAGCTCATGAGGTAGCAAGAGAGAATCTGTAATGTCAAGAAATTGCAACTCAAATATAATCCCAAGTGCATCACCTGTATACAAACAGGTGAGAAGCAACAAGAAGACATGCACAGCTGATCTCATAGCCTGTATTCTCCAGGCAGCAGCAACAGCCCACGTTCTTTGTAAGCATGTCTTCAGGGGAGAGACTGAGAAGAAAAATGGTAACAACTAAAGAAATAGCTCTGCAGTTGTTCAAAGTGAGCCATTTCCAAGCTTGAAGAGCAATTAAGGGACTGAACAGAGAGATCTCTTACTAAATACAAATAGAGGGAGTAAAAATAGAAAAATATTTTTCTTATTTTGTTTAGAATGAAGTATGATTTCATAAAAGACATTTTAATCTAGGAATGCTGACACTCATGGGTATGTTTTGGGATTGAAAGCATGATCAGCTCTACCTCACAGGAACTCCATTTGGTTGCACAGTAGGGCACAGGGATTTGGACAGTTATTTTTACTATCACAATATTATTTAAAGGTATTTTATTTGTGTTACCAATAGGACAGGACAGAACCATCCCGAGCTTGCCTAAAAACCCAGCAGCTGAGCCCAGAAGGCAGCTGTTGCATTGTTGCCTTTTGGAAATCTTGATGTGCTTTGCATCTCTTCATTCATCACACAGGATAGTGTTTGTCATGATCAGGATCCTAAGATAGTCACAGTATCCCTCACAATATTCTTCACCACCCTTCTAGGAGGTGCCACTAGCCTCTTGGAGATGCCAACTGTTCTAGGCATGTGGGTGTACAAAATTCAAATAGAAAAGAATTGGCAGGTTAGATTTATATGAGTAACTAAAATGAAGTACAGAGCTGGAAGTATAATTTTTCAACTTGACCTGGAAATTCAAATTTGGTAGCTGGCAACTACAGCACATCCAGCAGGTTGAGCCATTTTTTTAAGCAGATCTGGGAAATGGAGAACCTCTGGAGCCAAAGCTGTCAAGAATTTCAGTGAAATTTCAACAGGCAAGAAAAGTTTAGGCAGAGCCGCAGCACAGCAAACTGCATCAAGTCTGACAAAGAACCTGGGACTTGAGGGAACAGAGCAGGCTGGCACACAGATTCTTGGTTTCTCAGCATCCTAGGTTTACAGAGACAGAGCACCCCAATATTTCAGAGAGCACACATTGTCTTTCCAGCTCCTCAGGTCCCCAAACACTGGCAGCCAGGTTGCCAAGATACCACTGCCCTGTTCTCAGAATGTCACAGGATGGTGAGAATAGAGCACATAGACTTTCTGCTTCTTTGGAAGCCAGTATGGTAAGTTGTCTGAGACATGTGGCTTGTACTTTCATTAGGGTTCAGACATAATTGCCACTCTTTTTATTTAATTAATTCCTCTCTGAGCGCTTTCTTTGCCAAAAATCTGGTTTTAGTCTAGAGATTTCTTTCCTGTGGAAGTATATGAAAAGAGTGAAATAGTAGAAGCAATTCCATAAATTCTTGAACTGCTGAGTTTGTTTCCTCAATAAAAGTCAAGAACAGAGATTTTGCTTCTAATCAAAATAATAATATCAAACACCTAAAATTTCCCAGAGATAGTTCAAGGTAGTTCTAGTAGGAGATAGATGGTGTGAATCACCAACAATGTAACAGTAAATTACACACTGCTAATCACAAAAATATGAGGACTACAGCACTTCACACCCCATAAGTTCTTCAATTTATATAAAATCCATGACAGTTCTATGGTCCAAAAAATACAGAGCTAAAAATGAACTACTTTCCTGAGCTGGCATCTGAATGAACATTGTTCTAGTAGTAACAAAGAAAAATAAATGATCAGTAACCAGAGATATGAACATTTTACAATCTGGAGGGTTAGCAATTCAAAGGCAAAGAGGGTGAAAATGTGTAAAGAAAAAATTGGTTTACTTAAAATGTTGCTGCAATTGTAGAATATTTCATATATTCTTCAATTACATTGAAAAAGCATATATATCTTCCAGCAGATAGGGAATGCATGTTAAAAACTGTCTAGTTGTCTGAGATACTGTAAAGGACTCTAATTTGCACAGGACAAATACTATTTGAAATTCCATGAGGCGCCGCTCAATGGGAATTCTATTTTCTCTTAAAGTCTCGAAGTCTCTCCCAGTCATTATGTGACTTGTGGGCATGTCAAAATCAGAACAAAGAACTCTACTTTAAGATAAAAAATAATTTAATGATATATTTATATGCCTCCTATTAGCATTCTACAAAGTGCTTTTTTTTTTTTTTTAAAGACATACACTGTTAGGACCAAGTCTCCTGTAAATTTCATCTAACAATTGAATTGTTCTGTATGAAACTACTATAAATTTTGGCTGAGGCAGAAGACAATTTGTAACCATATCTGGAAGAGCCTTATTATTTTTTTTTTCCTGTTAGTTATTGGCATATTTTTTCTTTTAATTTCTGGAACATATCTGTGTATCTAAAGTTTTTTCTTCATTTAAATTGAAACAAAATTGTTAGTTCATAGAACCAATGAAAAATAGTTCACAGAAAATTAAGTTTTTATAAATTTCTCCAGCTTACATCTCTTTCCCAAGTTTTTCTTCATTAAGAAAAACAAAAAAACTTAAGTGTTACTATGGAAATGTCCTGAGAGGCATTTGTTACCATTTTCTCTCTAACAAATGTATTGCTTTGGTATATTTCTTTGTTTTTAAATTTGTATTTCTGCTAATTCTGGGAAACTGTAGCCAGAAGTGATGCTGCTCTAAATTTGCCTTCATTTCAGATTTGTGGACAATGCTAAAAAAGAATTTAATTGAAATCACATTATTTGAGAACTGAATTTGAAGACAGGGAATACTCTTCTGCTGTAAAGGAATTCAAATATTGTTTCACTATGTTTAATCAGCAAATTCTGCAAATCCAGGTATGGAAGACAGAAATAATCTTCAAATCTCATATTTAAGTCATTGTGACTTTTTATTAAAACTTTCTATGTACTTCTCAGCAGTTTATAATAATGAACACTGAAAAATGTAGTGTATGTGGAGCTTTGTGTGCTAAGGGTTCGGTCATGCAATGACAGTTGGATCAGATCATTTTATCAGCAAAGACTCAAACATAAATACACAAATCCAGGTAAAAGAAGGTTTCTGAATTCATATTTAGGCATAATATAACGTCCATCTAAGATAAGCTTCTTTTCCTTTCCAACTGCCAGAAAAATTGCTACTTTTATGCAAGTATTTGCAGAAATGAGTAATGTCACAATGCAGAGTAGATAGTTTGGGCAGGACTGATACATGAGGTGTGTTTCAATGCATGATAAGAGATCTATCACTGTCATTAACTAATTTCTGTTAACAACTCTGCATGGTAGTTTGTAATAATATGGTACTAGGAAATGTTTATGTTTTGGTCATTTAGATCTATAATGATCATACTCAGTGGAATGGCATAATTGTCCTCATTATAGAGTTATTGAAGAAAATGCATGTCTGCTTTTGTGGCTGGAATTAAGGGTCTGACACTGCATTCATTGAAATTGATGTTAAAACTCCTAGTGATCCAGAGATGGGAGAACAGACCCTCAGTGGAGTTGTCTAAGTGGCTTATGGAAACAGCTGATTCTGCAATTAGATATACTTTATGTATTTTTTTCTTTATTACTCTCTGTACTCCACTGAATCTTTTATTTTGATAATTTCAAACAGAAAGAGGGGGCAAAAATTCCACAAATCATATCTGATTTCTCCTTAGCGTCTCCTTCCCACTTCTTAATGCAAATTTACAGTACAGCTTTTTTTTTTCCTAGGTCCATGCAATAGACCAAAAAACTCCAACTCCCCTTTTCAGCTGAGAGAGGAGAGAAAGTAAGGTGGAAAATAGCTCACAGGTTGAGATAAGGCAGTTTACTAAAGCAAAGGGAAACTTTGCACTTACATAAGCAAAGAGAAAAATGAAAAGTTTATTCTCCACTTCCCATCAGTGAGTGGTGTCCATCCATCCACCCCCCAGGCAGCAGCGCTTCAGCACATGGAGCAGTTGCTCCAGAAGGAAAACATTTTAAAATATCAATCATCCCCTATCCACCCTCCCTCCCTTAGCTTTTACACCTGAGCTGTCACACGGTGTGGAATGTCCCTTGGGTTAATTTGGGGCAGCTGCCTGGCTCTGTCCCCTCCCAGGACCTTTCCCAGCCCCAGCCCCTGGCAGGGCCGGGATGTTGGGAGGCAGCGCTGACGCTGCCAGCCCTGCCCAGCAGCAGCCACAGCACTGCAGGGTGATCAACTCCTGTGCAGCTGCCAGGGAGAGCACAGCTCTGAGAGGGCTGCTGGGGGATAATGAACTCAGCTCACCCAGAACCAACACAGGTATCAGCTCATGTTGGTGTTAAGAGAAGCTGTAAACTTGTTGTCTTTGTAGGAATAAATCCATGAGTCCCTTCAAACAAATTTGTACTAGTTTGAAAGCAAAACCAGTGAGACTCCAAGTCAGAAATACCATTTAATAGAGAGAGAAGAAACAAACAACAAAAAGGGTAAAAATAAAATAAAATAAGATAAATACAATAGTACAAAGGACCACTGACAGAGTCAGAACGCAAACCTGACACCCTGTTGGTCAGGGTGTTGGAAGCAGTCCAAATAACTCCTCCTGGAGTGACAGATGTGGCTCTGTTGGAGTAGAGATGATCCTCAAGAAAGGGTGCAGCCATCCTCTGGGAATCCAATCGAAACAGGCTCCCTTGGGGTTAGGGATTGCTGGTTTTATCCCAGTGGAAAGGCTTTGTCTTCTCCCACTGGGTGGAGCATCTCCCAATGGAATGAGGTGATGTTATCAGTCCTGTGAGAGGCCTTAAATGGCCCATTCACAGGTGATGTCCCTGGGAGCAGTGTGGGTGGAGGAAGAGATAAGAAGGCACTGCCTTATCTGGTGTGATCAGGTGTCCCTTTAACAGAAGGCATCTGCCCTCTTTCTACCTCTGGAGTTACAAAAGATAAAGAACAATATCTCCCAACCGACTTCAACAGATGAAAATAGAATACACATTTTTGGTTATGTTTTTCAACCCAAGACAAATGTGTACAAGCTGACTTTTAAAATATTATATTATGTGATGTACAATATACTTATGTAATGAAAATTCCTAAAAATCTCTCAGAAGTGCAGAAAGGAATGAACAACTTCTGAAGATTAAATTAACAATACAGTGCAAAAATAATGGACTGTTCCTCTGGTGCAAACAAGTGTGTCCCTCTGAATATAATGAGACTGTTTTCATGAAATATTATAACTTTTTTTCCCCAAGAGGAAGCTTGAATACATGTACAAACATATTTGCAAAGCACGTGCACAGATTCATTCCTGCTCTTGTATACAATACCAGATGTAATGCAGGCAGCAATTTCACTTGGTCTCAAATATCTTTGCCTATTTACTTCACACCAAAAGGCTCAGTGCTGTGCTTCTATGTGAAGCAAGAGAGTGTGATTCATGTCTTATTTTTTATCTACCTCAGGTAATTCAGGTTACTCTGTCACATCTGCTCAGCAATGTAGAAAAAAGCACCAGTCTTTATGTGTGCATTCTCAGTGTGCATTCACAAGCAAATTAATTTCAGGAACACGATAAATTTTTTATCTTATTTATTTTATTTTATTTTATTTTGTTTTGTTTTGTCTTGTTATGTTTTGTTTTTTATAATTTCATTTCATTTTGTTTTAATTTTTAATACTGAGAAGTCCAATTTTCATTTATTCAATGAGAAGTATTTCCATAATAGCCACATGAAATAACTGTGCTCATATAGACTTTAAATAGAACTCCTGTGTGCTACTCTGATACTAGTAATTCTGTCAGATCTCTGCAAGTTCCCAGTTTTAGATGTGGACTAAGTTCATTTGAAACATTGATTATCATGAGAGAGAATTTTAAAGAAAATGCTAGAGGAAGATGTGTTTAGAAACTGGAATATCAAAGTTCTTATTCTTCCTTGGTCAGAAATAGGCTGCGTTTTCTTGCTTTGTTTGACTTATATTTGTAATAGAAAGGATAGAAGTAGGGAACCCTACCTATCTGCAAGACAATTTGGTGTCAAATGTTTCTGGGTCCATATATGAGGAGGAGGGATATATATATATTTGCAGGAGAGAGATTTCCCAGCTATTCAGCCTAGTTGTGGTAACTTGGTTTTCTCAAGGTAGTTAATAAATATGTAGATAGTTACTGTGGCTCTGCTGATTGCTACCTTGTTTAATGTAAGTAACTTGATTGAAAAGAGCAGCTGTGTGCAGTTCATTGCTTTCCCCCTTCTTTTTTTCCCCTGTTTTTTAATTTCATGTTCTTTCTATGTGGTCTTTGGATTAAACTTTTTTGATCAATATCCAGTGACATAATTTTTAAAGTGGATTTATTTCCTGCTGTATGCACATTTCTGGTGGGCTTTTGTGAAACAACTCCATTACTTCTTTTGCACTCATAAAAAGACTAAAATCATGATACTATCAAAGTTTCAGGAAATAAATGAAATTTGTATCAGTATTTTGATACACATATGTAAATTTCTATTTTTCAGTTTCAGATTTTAATTTTGCCTAAGGTTAAAAAAAAGTTACAGTTACATGCTACTTTAGAATTTTGCCTTTGAACAGTGTATAAAATGTGAAAAACTGCTAGAAAATATTTTAATAGTGTTCATGTAATCATTGGAAAGGCTACTTATTGACTCTCATGGCTTGCAGCCACCTAAGAAGGCTTAGTAGGTACTCAGGGGAGCAGTGGAAATGTAGTTCAAAATATCCACTGATAATAATTTTTTTCACTATCTATAAATTATACGTGAATTTAGATATGATAAATGGTTCCCTTCTCTTATACTTCAGCTTGTAAAGAATTATAAAGAATTGTGACTAGGTATTTATATTTCTCTGTTAAGATGCTGAACATTTTAAGGAAGACCATGGCCTTCAATGGGTAGCTACAGGACAAGCTTGAAGTAGTCAAATATCTCTATGCAGTAGAGGGCCTTCACCAAATCATAAGATTTTCTTCTGATGACCTCTTATTTTTTTTGCTCAAGTACTTTTGTTCTTCCAGTAGTACCTTTGCAGTCCTGTAAAGATGAGTTGGACTAGAGGCTGCTACTGTAACTATTGCCACCAATAGTCAACACTGAGAAATTCCAGGGGTGTGAAGCTGTGACTTTTGGGTCTTGTGTCATGACAAAGATATGAGCTTTTTATCCCATGACAAGGATAAAAGTTACCAAACTGTGTCTCATTGCTTAAGGTCTTTGACAGAGGTCAGTGTTCCATCTCCAGATTATATCCTCATGAGTTAACAATCCTCAGTGATTCCCCATATATGGAACATTCGTGCATGTCTTTGTACTGAGGCAGTGGCAAGAACAGGTAGGAAGAGATATTTCAGGGTTTTTTAATGTAAAGATGTAAATTAAAGATTTGCTTACAATTGTATAAAAACTAACTGTTTTAAAAGTGGTAAAACTGATGATTAACAGGGGTGGAACTTTTGAGTAAAAGCTAAAATATTATGAGAGTTAAGGATTACATATGTGCAGTTTAGTGATTAGATTTCAAATGGGAGAAAGCTTAAGATTGATATATAGATTAAAATGCATATCTTATCAAAGAAGCAGGACAATCATCAGGGCCAGAGTAAGCATTAGTAAGAGGAAAGATACATTTATTTGTCCAACATGATAAAATGTGTTCTGAAAATAAATATATCATAAGTCTGCATGGGTGGAAATAATTTTACATAGCTGGGTTCCTTTAGTAATCACCAGAACAAGAACATTCCTTATAAAAGAAATTAATTCTGCTTATCTCAGGAACGTATTTTATGATGGTCTGAACAATGCTGTGGAGGTATTCATCTCCCCCTGCTGAAGACAAAAGTAACCTCCATGACTGGATCACAAAATACAGAAGGATTATGTGTGAAGATAAAGTAAAATTGTAATCACTCAAGTGCTTGCCTCACTTTAAAAATTATCCACTTTTTTAGAAAGTTCTAGTGCTCTGGTTCCCTGCTGAAGCATAATAAGGAAATGCAGCTTTCCTGCACAGTCATAAATTAGGGAGTGCAAGTAATAAATATGGAATCTGAGACCTGAAAGATCTCTGGAGTAATCTGTGGTAAAAGACAAAGACTGGCTTCCTACTTATAATTATGAACAGGGTAATAATTTTCAAATATCTATGCAAAGAAGATTATAGAGTTGTCACTGCTGCAGCTGTAGAGGTGTTTAACAGCTGATCTTATATGGCATCTTTAAGCAAGAGAAAATTTGTCAGGATAAATATCCTTCAAGTGAGATACTGATATATAAAAAGAATATTGGGAAAGTATTTATCAGTTCAGGAAAAACACGAGTTTCAATTAGTTATAAATTCTAATTCCAGCCCATCAATCTGTTTGCTTTGAAGTTCAGTACACACTGTTCTAAATGGCCTACAGTTTCTGTCAAAACAGGGATTGTATTCTATATTCATATGCACATTTTCAAAAGGGATTTTCTTGGATAGGTTTGTTTTGATGACTGCAGTTCAGGAAGTATTATGGATAGGCAGTTGAAAATCATCTTAAAGTAAAATAAAATCACTTCTCGAACATCATATTCTCTCGTACAGCAGGAATATCTTCTGCTCTGCATGGTGTAGTGTGATCAAAAAGGAGAAAGTAATAATATTCCAAAGACCTGAAAACCATCAGAGAAATGTGAACAGAGTCAGTGGTGTCATCCTAACAATTCTCTTCATTCAAATACATTCTTTTGTCCATTTTATATAGGTTATTGTTATGATGATGAAATGATAGATATCTTTGAAGGGAGGGCCTTGCTCAAAAAAAGTATTTTAAATTGTGTTCTTCTGCCAGTCACTATGTACAGCTAAAAACATTTTCTGTCTATAAGGAATTTTGGTAAAAATCTCTTTTAGTCAGCAGGCTGCCCACCTATCCCTTCCAATAAGTAACCAGATGTTGTTTTGCAATCACCAAGGAATATTTATTGTCTTCTTTAAAACAATTTCCACAGACATTTTGCAAAAGCACAATTCTTCTCCTAATGGCCACATCCACAAACAGACTTTCTGAAATGATTTGTTGTCTGGTTGTTACATATGCTTTCTGTCTGATCTGAAAAATCCTGGTTGTACGATTGGCGCCGTGGTTTTGTCAAGTCTCAAAGTTGGACTGCAGCTGTGTGTAAATGACAGGCTGTCACTGCAAGACTCGTATTTCATTGTCTGATATTCTTTCTGACAAGTTGGTATAAACACAAGTCCCTGACTGGAGACAGATGTTAAACAGTACTGGAACTTGTACTTCCCTCCAGGTAACAAACACTAGAGACAGAGAGCGGTGTGTTGGTCAGCGACCCGTGGAGAGGTGTGCTGTGTTCCTGCAACTGCTGCATGACTCCAGCCTGGACACTACACTGGGTTTCTGTAACACAGGTGTGATGATTGCATATCTTCTAGGGGAAATTCCTACATAAAATAAATGTACTGCTATCAAAAATTAAAATTCTGGAATAGGACCATGTATATTTTCATGAAAATTTTTTAAGAAATGCTGAACACCTTAGAAAATCTCTAGTCTTCTGATTGCTTTCTGCCTTTGTATTGTACTGTTCAGTGCTCCAGGCAGCTGCTGTATTCATCCCTAAAGGTGGTGATTTTTCATTGTCCTGACCTCATTCACACATGAACTGTAAGACTTAAGAGTACCTTAATGCCCTTCTCAATAATGAAAGACAATGCAAAGGATCTGTACCAGGATGTTATTGTGTATATGTTTCCTTCTATTTTCTTCTATATTATATATGAGTCCTTTAAATGTTTTTTTTTTTTTTTGGCTACAAAGTATTTTAACTGATATTCAACATATTCAACCCAAATAGTAACAAAAACCAAAAACCTCTCCCCTCTCCACTGAAAGCAAGCCTTATTACACAGATATTAAGTAGATGTCATGTTTCCATATAATTCATTTTCAGACCTTTCCTCTGTTGTATGTACATGTTTAATCTCATTTGACATGAATATATCTATTAATCTTATTTTACAGTTGCAATTACAAAGCTTCCTTACACATCTCTTGTGAGACAATGTCAAGTCCTCTGCAAAGCAGGTGCTCAGCTCTGCTTTTCATCTCTCAGGAGCAGTTTTCTGTGTGCTATGAATCGGTGTTCCATCATTCATACTGTGACAACCACATTTACTGTACACTGACAGTGATGGCAGTCCTCAAATATGAATTTAAAATTTCAGTGACACAGTCATATAGAAGCAATGATACTCTAATATCTAGGCTCCTGTTCAGGAAAGTTCTGCTGAAGCACAAGCCTGTGCATAAGATTCTGGTTGTGGTACCTGTGCTGATAGCTAAGGTCATTGGCTAATGTCCTTTCTGTATTATATATGCACCATCATTGCTGTGCAGATTGCAATAAAAGGCTGGACACATTCCAAATGAGGTAGAAGACAGCATCTTGGTCCCAGAGAAAGTAATCACAGAATTCCTAGGAATTTTCAAAGCAGAATCGAAAATACGAGAGTTTTTCTGTACAGCTGTGAGCAGCTTCCATCATTTTGTTTACCTACAGTCTGCTGCCCATTTTCCTCTCTATGTTTTCACATGAATGCTTCTGTATACAGTGATCTGCTATGTGAAGAAAGAATTACAATTGTTTCTAAAATGTATTGCAGTACAATACATGATTGATGCTGTACAAACAGCAAACTTGATGCTTGGTGCTGTACAAACCCAGAATGGGATCCGTTATACTCACTGCTTAGTGTTGACATGGCTAAGTTTATGTAATAGAGACTTTGTTCTGCAGCTCACACTCTCTTAGGCACTGTTCAATTAAACAGTAAGGTTATATCTCTGTTTTATTATCAATGAGAGAATGGTGTGATTTTTTTTTTTTTTTTTTCTTCTAAAGAAAGAAAGAAACCACCAGGATTCCTGCTGGGGTAATATTACATGCAACTAAATGCAATTTTTTACCCAAGTAGACAAAAATCTATTAGCCTAAAAGCTTGGGGCCCCAAGTAAAGGATCCTTATTATTATCTCTGAAGAAGAGGAAAGTTCCTCAGTTTTGAAAAGACTGTTCTGTTGAATGTTGTATTAACTCACAGAGTGAGAATTCTTCAAATTACTTTCTGTGGGAACAAGAGCACACAAGAATGATTTTTCTTATTCCCTTCCCCAGGCCACAAAACACATATTTTTCTTCCTGTCTCAAATGCATAGAAGGTGCAGTTACATCAAGTCTACATTCTTATTCAAAACAAGTATTTATGATTATTTTTCAGGCAACTTCAAACCCCTATATACCTTATATACTGAGCAATTGAGAACAAAATGTCATCTGTTTGTCTTAGAGTCTTAATTCTCTTATGGATTATTTGTAGACATGCAACCAAATTGTTTTGTTCTGGAAAATTAACTAAACTAAGATCTAGCACTCTTTATTTTAACTGGATGATCTGATATAAGTCACTGGTAGTCCTACAAGAAATTTGGATAACATAGATGCTGAAGATTCAGAAAAATCAGCGATACAACCTCAATGAAAATACATAAACACTTGTGGTTTTAGATTTTAATTACATTCTTAATTTTAAATATAAGTTAAATTGTTAACCAAAAATCTGAAAAGAAGGTTGAGAACAGAGGAAAGAAACTTCTTGACTGGCTTCTCCCAGGGTATTTGAATAAAATATTCAAGGTTTACTTATTAAATTTTAGTATACTGTTTTGTTATTAGAATTTCAAGAAGTCAGAATATAAATTTACTGACTATGTAGAAACACAAGTTTTGGTCCTAGTTTGTCGTATGCATCAGTGTAGTACCTTATAATTCACAACTAGTAAAAAACAAAACTGAAAATAAAAACATTATTCTGCTTTTCATACTAAAGATAGGATAAAAAGTGCATAAACTGAGGTGGTGAAAATTATAATAAGTGAGTAAACTTATTTTTCAAAATTATATGTATTTTCCATTATTTCTAAGCTCTGATTAGAAATGTGTGGTAAACACATAAGAGAAATGGAGAAAACTCCATTTTATATAATCAAGAAGAGAGGATGGATGCAACCTTTCATATTAATATCTCCACAAATATATATAGTGAGTTCATTGATGGCACAAACTGTGTTTAATAAAAAAGCAATGGAGATTAATCACATTAATATAGAGTATTTTTTTCTAATAATGTAAATTCCATCAGTTTACCCACTCTTGGAGAGCCCAAATGAGGGACTTTGATTTTGCAAGATATTTACTTCACCAATTATTCATCTTCATGTTAAGATAAGAAACACAGTCTTTTCCTTGCTACATGGGTACAAATCAAGAAAATGTTTGAATATATTTTGTGAAGGTCAGGTACTCTATTCTATCTTCTATCTATCATGAAGACATGAATATGATTATCTGTAATAAACTGAGCTTAATATCAGCTGAGACACCCATATGTAATAAATCTAGGGCAATTGATTCAAGTAAAGCAAATAATATCTATCAAAAGACTATTTTCAAAGAAGTATAAAGGTTGTTCTAACAGCTGAAAAGTATGGGAAAATCTTCCTTTCTTCCTTCCTTCCTTCCTTCCTTCCTTCCTTCCTTCCTTCCTCCCTCCCTCCCTCCCTCCCTCCCTCCTTCAAGAACAGGTAGAGAAACTAAAGAAAACAGAAGTGTGCAAGGCACTATATTTAGACTCTCAGAAAAATTATTTTAAACCTTAGTATTTTTGGATGAAAGTTTAAACTCATAAAAATGTAACAATTTTTATGCAGAAGCAATTGATAATCTGAGACAGACTATCAAATAGTTTCCCATTAGCTCTGGTATGTCTACTTTTCCTAAAGCTATATAACCAGCTGGATGTTTTATTGTTCACATCTTTATCGCATTCAATATCTGCCAGAAAATAAAAATCACAGTTTTTGGTTTGCTGTTTATTTTTTTCCTCTCTGCAGTTATGGAATAATTTACATTAGCGATTTAGAGAAAAAAAAATAAAAAAAGTAAAAATCTGTGAAATATTAGAACAGATTTCTAAATACTCTGTACATTTCCCTTTTTTAAAATCTTTCAATATCTGGTATTCTTTCTTTCCATGTCCATCATAGAAGTTATGGGGGTATTTTTGTTTCTATTGGTTGGGGTTTTTGGGGGTTTGTTTGTTTGTTATATTTTTAAACAATAGTTTCTAAAAGAGAGAAATTATTTGGAAGATGAAAATATATTCTTTTAGACAGAAGCAGTCAAGAAGTTTGTGGGATTTTTGTCCATTATCCATTTCCCCACTTTCCCCCTTAAGCTTTGTACTGTAGGAGTCAATAGCTGAAATTGCACAGTGCTTTATCCCTATTATCAGAATATTAAAATTATTAACTACCAGAATGTGTCCTGTGGTTGGAAAAATAATACACTGGAAAGTTCATTTATATAGGAAGTTCTAATCTTTACGTTTTTCAGATGAATAAAATTTTATTTGAAGTAGTATCAGGTTCCAAATTTAAATCAATCATCTAAGTTGTCTCTAAATGTGTTGTTGGGGAAAAGAATACATAATGACACATTACATCTTCTCTCTCCACCTTAAAAACACAGAAGCCTCTGCAACTGATTTCTGCTTTCCTCAGATCTTCCAAACTTTCAGACAGATTAGGCAGTGCATTGAATCTAATCTTTCATACAAAACTCTTCTACACTCTCAAGTTATCCTGTAGGTTTTTATCCCATTTCCTCTTTTTCTTTTAAGTTTGCAAAATGAAGACCAGTTCTTTGGCATTGTACAGTCTTGTCTCTGTGAACTGTTGCCATCCTCCAGTACTGGAGACAGCCATTGAAATGTAGAGAATAATTTCGGGACACTTTCACTGACACCAGGAGACAGCACTCACAGAAGCACAGAGTCACAGAAGCCCTGAATGGCTGAGGCTGGCAGGGAGTCCTGACTTTTTAATATTTCCAAGGGCAGAGACCTCACAAGCTCCCTGGAAACCTGTGCCAGCCGCAGTGCTCAGATGGAGCCCCCGTGTTTCAGGTTGTGCCCGTGGCCTCTGGTTCTGTCTCTGAGCACCATGACAAGAGTCTGTCTCTGCCCACTGGCACATCAGTTCCAGAGCTCTTTGCTCTTCCATCCCTCTACATAAAATGTGGATGTATTGCTCTCAGCAGTCACAATGTTTTTTTCATATGCCTTATCCATGGCATTTCTAGGGAGCTTGTCTCCTTTCAAATGCTAAAGGTATAAAGATACCAGAAAAAAAATTACTATAATTTACATTTCCAAAAATAAAGTATTATATTCTTATGTTTTGCTAGGAAAAAGGTGTAAATATGCAAGATTTTTTTCTGATTCCTGTATGGCTTCAGAGCAGCATAATCTCAACTATTGTTATAAAATCCATTTTCTAAATATGACATGGATTTTACATATGCAGGAATTAGGAATTCGCTTTTTTTGTTTTTTTTTTCAAATTAGCAGTAATTTTCTAGTAAATATTTTTTCCCTGGCAGCTATTGAAAATTATCTAATCTTAAAATAATATTTATTTTATATTTTTCATTTCTTCTCTCCCCTCTGGATGAAAATCTGAACTTAGTTGCATTAAAAAAGCTTCAAAGAAATCAGTGAATACTTACAGCTGTATAAGTGTACAAGAATAATTCAGATATTAAATTTTCCCTCTATTTTTATAGCTATTAATACAATATAATATTTGTACTTTTTCTGTTATTCTGGCACTGGTTGAAATGAAGAGAAATCAGAATAAAGAGTGTATTAGATGCCTACTGCCACAGAAAACACTCCATGTGAACATTTAGCAATGGATTTGATTTTTTGTGGTGAAGATAGCCAAATGTAAGACATTTTTAGAATAAAAACTGCTATTTCATTTACGCAGAGCAAATTTCTGAAAGAATGTAGTAGTTTTTCTGGAGGCAAATATAGATAAGTTATACACATATATTACCTGCTCTTTTTTACTCTGAAATTAAAATAAACCCCAAAATAACAAAATTATATTTTTCTAATACATAAAATAGAATATTTGAAATAAAACTATGCTAACACTGTCAAAGACTGCAATCTCCATAAAAATTTCTGGGTATGATTCCTTGTGTGTATCAAGATAAACAGGGTCCTTCCCACCCTCTAGTCTGCACTTCCTTTCCAGTGTCCCCCATTAAATTCTACCCATTAACTCTTGCAGTGGAAGGTTTCTGTGGCTGTAGGTGGTCAACATAATTTCAGCAAAAGCTTAAGGAACTCTTTGAGCTTGCTTTCTCTTATATACTTCTAATCTTGATTCAAATATGAAAGAAATTACCGTAATGTATTATTTAAACATTGGAACTAGAGTTTTATACTGCTATGATCTGTGGTCATTTCTAAATAATTTCCACAATTATTTCCACTTCAATGTTGGCCCAAGTTCTGCTTTCAGAGGTATGAATGCACCTTCTGTTGGAATTAATATCTGCAGTGATTAGATTTTTCACAGTGGTAAAATCATTACTTGTGTTGTGGAAATGAGAAGAAAATTAGCCATTGGATAAAATCATGGTAGGTTTTACCCTGACATCCACCTTTCATCATACTCTTTATATAGATGGAATTGCTGTTTCTAAATTGCTGGGTACTGTTTTGTTATTCATCTAAAATATTCAGCCAAAAGGGGTGTAAGCCAAGCAAAGCAGAATCTAAAAACAGTGCATTCCACCGAAGATTTTGCTTTAAGTCACCTCTCCAAAATAAGAGTATTTTGCAATGTGAGAAAGCTATTTAGTTGAAGTAGTTGTTTGTGCAACCTTTCCTACTTATAAATTATATTTTACTAGAGCAATTATATTAGTCTTATTTTAAATTTCTTGCTTAATGATTAGTCATTAAACATAAAGAATACAATTTATACATAAATTGCAGGGCATTATTGATTCTTCTGTCATTACAGTTGCCTATCCTTTTATGCAATAACAAATTTCTTTTAATTTGTTCTCAGCAGATGCTTCAATTCCATGATGTGAGAACTAAATCTCTTCTGCACAACTGTAAGATTAAAAATCTTCTGCGTGTAAAAAAATTAACCTTAATCTATACAATTTTCAACTTTTCTTTGTGTTTCGAAATAGCATGAGTGGTTTGGTAGGACAAAACAGCCAGTTTTGTCCTACCCTCTCACTCCCCACAAAAAGAATTATCTAACTTGTTGCCCAAAAGCCCTTAATTTGTATTCCAGGTTTAAGCAACTAATACTAATTTTGCCTCACCCTCCCTGCCTGCCATCCCCCCACCCACTTTCACAGAAATGAAAAAAAAAACCCCTGCAATTCTAGTTCATTTCACCTCTCCAAAATTTCTCTGCAAAGTGATAAATGCAGTGGAGAAGAGAAAAGCACTTCTACCGTTAGTCCAAAGTCTGATCTGAACAATCTCTGCTTTACAGGAGTACCTCTTGTAAGTTCACATAAGAACACACCTTACTGTAGGCCCCATTTCAATGATCAGTAAGTGAATTTAAGGAGAATCTTCTGAAGACTAATTAAAATAATGAGTATTAGGTTAAATTGAATATTTTCAAGAAGTTTCTATAAATACTACAGCTTCTTGTTCTGTATAAGTAACAAAATTCCTTAGGTAGATGAAAGAACTAGTATTTATATAGATTAGGCCGAGGACTACAGAAATAAATAAGACAAAAAAGTCAACATCTTGTGCTATAAGTGACCAAAAGAAAAGTATTACGAAATAGAAAGACTTTATCTAAACTATCGTACTTCTGACTGAATATTACAACACATCTACAACTGAGGCAAAATTGTCTATAACCTCTTACTGATATTAAGGTAAAATTTAGTCCTTCATTTACATTAGCGGGTTAAGTTTCTTCTGTTGGGAGGGATAGGAACCTCTAAGAGGTTACTTGTCTGAAAACATACATCTAGCACAGGTGGGAAGGCACATTTCTCTCTCTCTTGATTATGCAGGAAGTGTACATGACCAGTTTAACCCACTTGGCAAATTTTAGTTGCCCCTATTCAGGTGAGATGAACTCCACTGAGAGATCATTGTTAAGTGGTACAAGGTTAAACAGTTGGAATACAGCAGTTATACAGTGGTATACAGCAGTATAGTGTAGTATACTAGTTTTATTATTATTTTACTAAATACATTTTAATTATACATCTCCTTATTTAAACTAAGATATATAGCCTTATCCAATACCATCTAATTTAATAAGAATCTTCCTACTGACCACTGGGAATTTATTGAAGAGCAGCTTCTGACATTTCAATATTGAAAACTTACACAAAATGACAAAATTACAGACTATTTCTTCACTTGCAGCCCTCAAGTTAAATGATAATAAAGTTAATATCTTTATGTTAGAATCTTTGGAATTTTTGACAATATATAAAGAGATTTTGTTCATGGAAACTTTCTTAATATTCAATGGGACAAAAACTAACATCTTATAAAAAATTAATCAGTCAACATAAATAAATATTAGTCTTTCTAGAGCTACACCTGGAGTCACCAACAAGTGCATGCTTGCTATATAATCATAAATGTCCCTAAAGAGTTATGATTGTGAGTTAAGCCAAACCATCACAGGAAACTATTAAAAAGTTAATATAGAGGATATTTAGAGAAAAACTGCAGAGGACAGAAAATAAATTTTTAAATGTTAAGCATAATATTATGCTGGGAAAACTTACCTAAAGGAACAAGTAGGGCTAGGTACTGCAAACATGCCTATGAACACAGTTGTTCACTCATGTAAATAATCTGTTTTTATCAGAATGTCATAACCAAAGCAAGAACAAGTAATTCTGATATGTTGTGTTAAATAAGTAATAAAATAAAAATATTTTGACTTGATTTTGAAATCAAATTTTCACTTTAGCATGCAAATAGCAGCAGGTTATTTGGGCCAGTCTTCCACTATATTTTTGGGGCAGTTTTCCACTATATTATGCCATAAAACCCCTCTAATTCAGTATTTGTGTACATATACAATGTACTGGCATAGAAAGTAAATATGTAAGGGTTAAATAACTCCCATTTTGGACTGAGGATTTTTTTGTGCAGTATTGAAAATGGCATGGGTTGAAAAATTAATTCTGTTTTCTAGCAACATAGTCACTAGACATTTAAGGAGAGCTAGTTTTCTTTGTCAGTCCATTTTCAGTTCAGCAATAAGGTGTTTCCAGATTTAATTCCACAGGATGGGGAATTTCTGTCAAGGATTTATTTTAAAGAGACCAAGTTAAATTAAATTTAAAAAAAGCATGTAATTCCTTCAAAAGAAAAGGGTCCCACAAAAACTTATGTGGTACAAGACAGTGATTGTTAGGTAGGCAGCTGAGGGTTTAAGATATTTTGTTATCCCTGAAATGAATAATACATCAGAGCCTTTCATCCCTAAGGTAGTCAGTGTGTCAAGACAGGAAATAGTACTTAGCAATATAGATGATTGACTTTCCCTGAAAGACAGGCTGGTACTTTCAAGGTCAGAAATGAGGATTTTCCAAAAATAAATTTCTGACACAAGAATATGTAAAAAAAAAATTTATGTAGGATATATGGTTGAATGATGTTGCAACCAAAACAAAAAAAACCAACCAACCAACCAACCAACCAAAAAAAAAAAAAAAAAAAAAAAAAAAAAAAAAAAAAATCAGCCCTTTGTTTTTACTGTGTTCCTGAATAATATTCTAGTCATAAGCAAAGGTGAGAAATGCTCAAGACACGCATAAGAGGAGATATAATGAATCATGTCTAGTTCATCTACTCATAGGTAGTTTATACACTTTAATGGGATATTTGGTCAGAGATGCGTATTTGCATATTAAAAATGTTTTACAATTAAAATATCTTTGAGCCATGTTTTGCAGGATCTCTGTTATGGAGGAATTATGCTGAGAAACATTACTGTACAGATCTGAATGTTCACTGTTCCCATTGTGAAAATCTGTACAGATCTGAACATTCACTGTTCCCATTGAAGTCAGTGGGAATATGACTGTAGCACAAAATACGGACTTGTAAGTGCAACAAAACTCAGGCTCAGAAAAGAATTGGAGAGACTTGTGCCCAGTATGCTGATCTTCAAAATCTACACACAATGGTGTGTACAACTGAGCTATGTGACAACTTCTTGTCATTTTTCACTTGCTAGTTTACAGCATCCCACACTAGAGTAAGAAAAGAAGAAAACTGTTCACTTCCTGGAATGCTAAAGACAGATGGCAGGTGCTAAGTGACAAAGCAGGGCTGTGGACTGTGGATAGGATGAGGATGGCCTCATCCTATATCCAGGATATTATGGAGATTCCTACACTCAGGAGGTGATGAAGACTTAAACCACAATTTAGTTAGTATGCCCTGTGAAATTCTTTCAGGTCCTGCTCAATATATTAATTGATATAAACCCATTTTTCAGGTGGGCATGCTTTCACATACTTCCTTTGGAAAACTAGATGTCTAAGTCAGATCTGTTGGGTTCAGTAGGCGAACTACTGGATTCAGTAGGCCTGGAACTTGGATCATAACTGTGCTTTTAAGCTCATGAGTGTTCTCCCTTCTGAACAGGACCACTGTGCAGGGCCAGAATATTCTGGTCCCAGTCTACACTTTATTTGGCAATATGTTCTGGGTGGTTAGTTTGGTGCTGACATGAGCACCATTCCCATTCACACTTATTGAGAAGAAAATAACCTGGAAAACCTTGAGTGGCCCTCAGAAAAGATTTGATGAGGAAAGATACCATTATTCCTCATGAAAATCATTTCTGGTCACTAGAGTATTGAGCATTGCAGGGATTTCCAAAGCTCTGGGTCCTGGAATTATGTCAACTTGGAATACCTGCAGTGACAATCATGTCAAAACAGGTGAGTATTGCACTAGTAGGTTGCAATCTCTATCTTCTGGTGGCTGAAATTTTGTCTTGCAAAAGTACATTTCCTTCCACGAAGATGAAGAATTAATTTCCAGTTTGCTTTGCTGTGAAGTTATTTTTTTATTTAATGCAACAGGATGTTGAAAGGTCAAAAAATTTTTGGTTTTCTGTCTTGTAATTGCAATCCATACTTAATTGTAATGTGTGTACTTTAACAAATCAATATAGCTGTAATACTGGCTTTTTAAACTTCACTTTCCTTTACTACTTTTTTTTTTTTTTTTGTCAGAGAAAATAAATTACAATTCTACCTGGAAATGCATAGCACAATGGACTTAACTGCCACATCAAGTTCTTAAAGTAAGGCCTGGGATTTCAGACACCTTTAATACATACCTCATTTGGAGGGTTTCTGATTTGTAATGGAGATTCTTTTGCTTTTACTCACATAGACACATGATCTCATATAGAATGTGGCCAGGAAAGAAAGAGAATTCCATTTCAGATGGGCATCATTATCCAAGCAAGGGTTTAGCTTCATATCCTGTTGGTGTAGAAGTGGGTTCTGTTCTGGGATTTAGGAGAAACTAAACATTAGTTACAAAATTTTCAAATTTGCAAGATTCTTCAAGATTGAAAATAATGTTTCCCACTGGTTTAATAGGTTTCTATGTTCTGAAAGTTCTTGTGTTCAGGTTAAATCTTAAAAACAAATCTGTGGAAAAAATCAGTAGAGATCCTTTAGGGAAAGGCAGGGCTTCATCAGCCACAGACTCACAGAGAACATCTTCAGTAGAATGAAGCAATGGCATGAAAGATGCAGAATGAAGAGAATGAATTTTTATACACATGGCATGATGACAAAACTCCCAAATTCACTTTTAATATCAACCAATATGTATCCCCTAGCTCTCTTATGACAGACATTTATTGTCTCCTACTTGATTAGCATCTGAGACTGTAAATAGGCAGTCTTCAAGTTTTTTAAACTGAGGTGAAATGAAGGAGATTTCAGAAACAGGTCCTTTATTTAGAAAGAGCTATCTGAAAGCTAGATTTATGACTGCTTCACTTTTTAAAAGTTGGGTGGTCATAGAACACAGACAGAGGAATTTGATTTTTTTCTTCATCCCTGTTCTATCATCTGTAAAACAAATTCCCTTTGGCTTTCCTAATGGAATAACTTATACATTATCCTCAGAAAAACTGCATTCTTCCGTCTATACTTGGATTATTTTCTTCTAAAACATATTATGGCTTCTAAACTCCCTGAAAAGTGCTCACTGCTGAAAATTTGTCTATTCTGTTGAGACATTTTAGAACGCAGTTGTACAATCTCAGATAATTTTGTTTGATTACTCACCGTTTTCAAATCAGTTTTAGACAGCGAGAAAAAAACTATTATTTCACATAATTTCAATAATCAAAAAAATAGTTCCCAAGTGGATGATACAAGTTTAATGACTTAAAAGGTTCATTTATTGTTTGTAGTGAGTGTGATAGTGTCAGATCCCCGGTAATGACAATGAACAATAGGACTGCCTATGAGCAGGATCAGTAGAAAAATGCGTTATCTTCTGTTTAGGTATAGAACTACTTTTCATGAAGTTTTATGTACAAAGCATTTTTGTGAGGGATGAAAGAGCACCAAGAAGGGGAAAAAAAAAAGTCTTCTATGATATTTCTCTGTTCAATGTATGACAAATAAGATGTAGAGATGGCAAAAACCAAAATGAACTTTATCAACTTTAAAATCATGGACCACACATACTGGTTGTGTTAAATGTTCATAAATTCATGATCATAATGACTTACACTGGTCTCATAGCAATTTAATGCCAATGGTGCATACTGGTGAATCAGTACAATGACATATTTTATTGTCATTATTTTAAATGCCTGTGGTGGTGGCTTTTTGATAAGTTTTGATGAATTATTGTTAAGTTAGTCTCCTGATTGTTTGTTCCTGTTCTGTCCCAAATGTCTGGTTTGTTTGGTTTTACCCCAGGTTTTTCCCCTCCCCTGCCCTCTTGTCCATCACTCCCCAGACCCACTTGTTACTTCATTTACATGATGCCAATCCTTCCTAATCCCTTCCCTTAGTTCTAGAGAAATCCCTGTCAATCCTAAACCACACCCTGGAATTCCTCTTTGTAGAGTTTGTCTGTGATGGTAACTTTGGCGATAAAGTATCTCTATAATTAACGTAGAGGGGGTAACACGTGGTTTATTGTGAGGGCCTGCTTGTAGCTGTTACACAGCTAAAGCAGGCCAGGAGAGAAGGAACAGAGAGCGAGGTTCTGAGTATCATACTTTAAATATCTTTCTAAGTTGAATATTCTGTGTTAGACCAACCAATCTAATACAAGATAACATTTTCATACAGCCAATAGAAATGTCCCATCACCTAAGGCAACCAGGAGAGTCTTGTTTCATCATGGGAGCTGGCCCTCAGCTTAGCAGATCATTGTTCACAAGCTGATGGCTCTGTACCCCACACCCTAGATCTCAAAGCATGCTTTCATTTCTATCTCGCTTGCTGAACCTACACTCCCAGAAACTAAACAACCATATTTGCAAGGTATTTCTTCTTCATCCTGCCCAACACCTCTTTTCCTTGTTGTCCAGTTGGTTCACATGACCCTTCCCATACTCCTCGTATTACCTACTGGGTGTCAGACCAGGTGTCCCCCCTCTCCCCCCGCTCCCCCCCTCTCTCTCATTGGTGCACATGGCCCTTTCCATGTCCCTTCCCTTCCCTGTTGGCTTTCAGATGGGGGTCCCTCCTCTCCCCTCTCCATTACTGGTGCACATGGCCCTTTCCATGTCCCTTCCCTTCCCTGTTGGCTGTCAGATGGGGGTCCCTCCTCTCCCCTCTCCATTACTGGTGCACATGGCCCTTTCCATGTCCCTTCCCTTCCCCACTGGATGTCAGATGGGGGTCCCTCCTCTCCCCCCTCCCCGCTGTGTCCCTGATCAGTTGGAAAGCCGTACCCACCCCCTGCTATCACCCAGTTTAGAAGCTGGCCCGGGACCCAGTTTGCCCTCTCTCCTGCACCACCCTTTGGAGAATGAAGATCCCTAGGAGAGCCTTCTTTGATTTTGCTCTGAACCCAGCTGCTGATGATACACAGGGTGGGCAGAGAGCAGAAGGCAGCTCTGCTNCTCCCAGAAACTAAACAACCATATTTGCAAGGTATTTCTTCTTCATCCTGCCCAACACCTCTTTTCCTTGTTGTCCAGTTGGTTCACATGACCCTTCCCATACTCCTCGTATTACCTACTGGGTGTCAGACCAGGTGTCCCCCCTCTCCCCCCGCTCCCCCCCTCTCTCTCATTGGTGCACATGGCCCTTTCCATGTCCCTTCCCTTCCCTGTTGGCTTTCAGATGGGGGTCCCTCCTCTCCCCTCTCCATTACTGGTGCACATGGCCCTTTCCATGTCCCTTCCCTTCTCCACTGGATGTCAGATGGGGGTCCCTCCTCTCCCCTCTCCATTACTGGTGCACATGGCCCTTTCCATGTCCCTTCCCTTCCCCACTGGATGTCAGATGGGGGTCCCTCCTCTCCCCCCTCCCCGCTGTGTCCCTGATCAGTTGGAAAGCCGTACCCACCCCCTGCTATCACCCAGTTTAGAAGCTGGCCCGGGACCCAGTTTGCCCTCTCTCCTGCACCACCCTTTGGAGAATGAAGATCCCTAGGAGAGCCTTCTTTGATTTTGCTCTGAACCCAGCTGCTGATGATACACAGGGTGGGCAGAGAGCAGAAGGCAGCTCTGCTCTGCACCATCCCTGAGACTGCTGCAGTCAGAGAACGGCCACTCCTGACCACACGACCAGGGTCAGAGCTAGCCAGAGTTCCCTGGCACATAGCATCAAAAGCCTTTTTTGTTAACTGCTTGCTTTCTTAAATTTGTCTTTCATTTTAGTTGTTGCACCTGAAGCTGGGAAAACAGAAATCGTATTTGACTTTTGTTGTCATTTTCATTTTACTTCCTGTTCGATTTCAGGGATTTGGCATCAGTTAGCTCATGAAAGGCTTGAAAGACCATGTGTCCTCACCAGTCTTCAAAGAGCTGAATCTGACACTGAACACTGTTGCTACTTTTTCATAGATATAATGGTCACTATTAAAATTCAATATTTGCAAATCAAGTAGCAAAGCAGAGAACTGAATGCTCAGAGTGAACCAAACACAAAAACCATAGTACCTCTCCACTAAGAAACAACATGAAGGGGTCATGAAAGACCTGTGTCCAGATACCTACAATCACACATTAATTATTAAAAAGTGTGGGAAGTAAGGAATTGTAGAACCTTATACGGTCCTTCTCTGACCAACATATTTTGAGGATTACAGAAGTGATCACTGAGTATAAAAGAAGATTAAATCCCTGAAAGAAACGCTGCCTATGTGTTATGCTGGGTTTCACTCAAGTCCCCTAACTGAGTGTCAAAAATTAATTACATGCCTGAGTGTCATGTATTCACAGAACCTCCAAATCATGGAATGGCTGAGGTTGGAAGACACTTCAACAGATCAACTAATCCCACCATCCTACACAGACCAGAATCACCAAGAGCATATTGCCCAGAACTATGTTCAGTTGGGTACTGAATATCTCCAGAGCTGTCAACTCTATAGGCTCCTTGGGAAGCCTATTCCAGTCAGGGAGGTGACAAACACCTATCCCTGGCAAAAGTAGTCTTTTGAAAATAGCTCAAGAAGCATTTTCTTAAGGGCCTCTGAGGCTTGTTCTGAAGCAAAGCTGGGTATGGAAGGTTTTGCAGCCTCTAGCTGCTCGTTCTGCCCCTTGCTGAAGGTTTCAGCCAGCTCTGAAAAAGTTGACAGGAGAGAATTTACAGTCATATTTCAGCAGTTCTGTTTGCAGGCTGGTTGATGAGGACTAACTTTACAGCTCAGGTATGGATTGACAACTTGAGTGGCTGAGGTATTGACAACTGGGACAAGCAATACCTTAAACCGTTGCAGCTAAAACTAGAAGTGACTTGACTTCATAAAGTTTAAAGCTGTTTTGAAATTTATTATACACTATGCCCCTGAAATTTTCTTACAAAACTAGAATAATGTAAAACTAGGCATTCACACAATGTCAGGTTTCCAAATTGAAAGGATTTCAACTTTTTAAATTTATCATTTTAACACTGTATTACTGTAAAATGGTGCTTATGAGAGAAATTGCAGAAAAGAACAAGAAAAATTACCAGTGTTCTTGAAAACATGACCTCTGAAGAAAAGATAGGATTTGAAGAAAAAAAAATGACTAGAAGGGATATAAAATAGCACACTTTGATATGCAGAACATAGTAACAAAGAGGAAAGGAATAATCTGTTCTCTGTGTCAACCTTGGACAGAACAAGAAGTAATGGTCTTAAATTAGAGCAAAGGAAATTTAGATTATGTATTAGGAAAAGATTTTCAACCATAAATCACAGAAAAGGACCATCTAGAGAGACTGTGGAATTATCATTACTGGAAGTTTTTGAGAACAGACTGGGCAGACAACTTTCAAGGCTGACAAAAGTGGAATGGGAAGAATCCTGCTCTGGGAACAAATAATAAACTTTTAAAGTTCTTGAGATTTTATTTTTTTTTAATGCCTGAAGGTCAAATAAGTCACATGAAATCAAGCAAAAGTTAGCTAAAAATTTAAGCACAAATTAGCTGAAAAAAAGTGAAAACCAGTAACCAAATGATGTGAAGAATGAAGGACATGCTAACTGACTATTTGCTGACTAACAGATTATACTGAAACTGAATTTTTGCTACTATTCCATGAAACGGATGACACACTAATAGCAGTAGTTTATCCATGTGGGGAACAAGTTGAATCCTGTAGAAATTAACAAAGTGCCCTCTCCTCTCCTCTCCTCTCCTCTCCTCTTCTTTTGCCCTTAAAATTCTTTGTAACTCTATTCTGCATTGATTGTATTGTGATGTTTAACAAAAGGAAATGCCATCTCCAGTCCCCTTTGTGGTCAGGCCTTAAGTATCCAAGGGATTTTTAAATGATATGCAAATAATACCTGAACTGCCCAAAATGTTTCCTTATGTGGATAAGCAACCTAATGTCTGGCACCTAGGATCTGATCTTTCAGTGCTGATGCTACTTAAATGAAATAACATTGGAAATTTCAGTTCTTGGTCAGAAACCAAATATAAGAATGTTAGGTAAATTCCATTTTACATTTTTCAGATATAGGTAGTTGTTGTGAATAGGTAAAACCTTACAAAGGGTTGGGTTGTCAAGGATTGTTACCCTTGTTAAACCATGGCTCAGGCCTGTTACTTAGGCTAAGTAGAAAAGGACTGTGGGAAAGTGACTCAGCTGAATTAGAGGTAGAAAACAAGTTATGTAACCATTACATGTTGGCATTGTGGTTTATGGTGGTTGATTGAGCTCCATTCATTGTGTTTAAATGGAATGTAACTGATAAAGGCTTAATTGCTTTAAAAACCCTGATTTTTGCAATAATGGACCTCTCTTTTGCACCTGTCTGGGGAGTCTGCATCACTGCCTCATAACAGGTAGTTACTAGTCTTGTGAAAATTTACTCCAAAAGAGCTTTTTCTCTGTGAGACTTTGTCAGTTAATAACAATATTTTATTGCATATCATATCTGCTCGGTGCAGTGAAGTCTTAGGCATGCCTGTGATCATCCATAAAAGCTGCCCTTTGCAAGATATTCCAAGAGAGGCTGTTGCTGTGGCAATATTTAATACTGCACATTTCACTATGAGGTTATAACTGAAATAACTTTACTGTAATTTAGCTCAAATATTGTGAAATGCTAATGATTGATTAGAATAACGAACTCCACAAAAGGTCATACCAGGTAAACTCATAAAGGCAAACATATAGAAATAGAATTATAGAGTGACAGAAGCATTGAGGTTAGTCCAGCCCCTTTGCTCAAGACGGTCAGCTAGACCATGTAGCTGGGTATTGTGCCCTTTTGAATATTGAATATCTCTCAGAATCAAAGTTGCACAACAACTCTGACCAACTGTTCCCATGTTGTGTGCTCAGATACACCATAAAGAATGCTTTCTTACGATGTCTAAGTGAGATTTTCTGTATTTCAGTTTGTGCCTCTCGCCCCTTGTCCTTTCACAGATTAATAATATTAGGAGTTTGGTTCTGTCTTCCTTATTCCCCCCATCAGGAACTCATATTGATAAGATTTCCCCTGTGCTTTCCTTTTCCAGGTTGAACTTTCCCAGCTCTATCAGTCTCTCCTTGCATGCCAGATGCTCCAATCCTTTTATAGCTTTCATTGCTCTTTGCTGAAGCAGTGTATGGATACTGCTTTTGTTCCATAGGAAGCCCAGGACTAGAAATGTGTCTCTCCAGTGCTGAGCAGGGAATGATCACATCCTTTGACCTCCCAGCAATGCTGGGTAAAACACAGACCAGGAATTGTTCCAAGGGTATCCTGCTGACTCCTCTTGGACCTGTTCTCTACCAGGACTGCCAGGTTCTTTCCTCCAAAGCAGTTTCTGGTCAGCATGTGCATAAGTTTACTATTGATCAATTGAATTCCTTGTCTCTTTGTAGGTCTTCATGGAGTTCTGGTGAGATCCCTCTAAATAGCAGCACATCAGTTTGTGGACAGGACTGGACAAGCCTTGGTAACTAACCCCTCCACAAAGTCCCTATTCTGGGCTCCTGGCAAACAGGAAACCTTCCTAAGCAGCAGATTGGAATGCCAGCAGGAAGCCTTGGTTCCTTGCAGCAGGGAGTCTCCCTCTGCTATCCCTCACTGATTCCTTGAGGTGCTGCTGCACAGCTCAAGCTCAGTCAAGCGGTTGCTCCAACAAAAGGGAAATTCCAAGCACTAGGAATTTGTATTTCACATAGAGAAACCCTTACTGTATTATGTCTTTCCAGTATGTTTTCAGCATCTTTTCAGTTACAAGAGGATTGTTTTCTTACCTTGTTATTTAAACTGAGTACAATTTAAAAGATAGCACTGGAAAAAGACATCATTGACTAACACTGTTGCACATATTTATTATTTTTACAAATGGAAGAGAAATATTTTTAATGGTTTGAGATATTTTTGTGCTAACTGAAAGATAGTCTTTTGAATAAGATAAATTTACTTTCTTGTTTCACTGTTTTGATGATATTCTGGGAGCAATTCCCAAGCAGGTTGTGCTTGGGGAAAAAAAGGGAACTGGAGTATATGACAGCCAAGCAAGCTAAAAGACTATCCAGCCATATCCAAGATATGGGTACTCTGCCAATTTGGAAGAATAGCAAAGCTCAAGCATCACTAAATATTAAATAGAGGGAAATGAAACTAAAAATAGATTGCCAAACACTAAAATAAATAAAACAGAAATAGTCCAGTGGTTTTGCATTGAAGTTCTCCGTGAGTCTAATTCCAGCTCTGTTAAAAGGTCACTAGGATTTGTGTGTCTTCAAAACTCTCCCTTGGCTTGTCAGAGCTGAGCCACACAGAGTTTCCATGTGTCATAATGACATTCAACATCACCATGCAGATGCTACAGATCTACCAATCAGATCTAACAAAAATATGTCTGTACTGGGTGTGTACTTTTGGATACTACCTAACCTCTAGGTCTGCCTAAAAGCAGCCACAACTCTTTTGTCCCCTGTTGTGTTCTCAAAGGATACTGCTTTCATAACAGTAATTTAAGGATTGCCTGGAAAGCAGGCAATATAAGTTAAAGTCTCCTTCAGCTATGCAAAATCTGGTTTGGATTTTTGTTTGTTTGCATGTTTTGGTGTTTATCTTTTTTTTTTTTTTTTTTTTTTTTTTTTTTTTTTACTTCTTTGTTTAAAAACAGCCTAAATAGTAGCTTCAGCAGCTTGTATTTTTTTTTATCACAGTCCAGATATCTCATTAGAGAGGTTTGTTTCAGAGATGAGCAGAAAACAAATGTAACAGCATTTGCTAGACCCTGTAGCAGCAGGGCTGCTGCCAGCAGCTGGAATTGCTGCAGACTGGTTCAGGAAACAGAGGGCAAACAGGAGAACCATACTGGGAATTCAGATGACTGATATGGGTGACTGACTCAGCCTAAGGACACAGTGCTAGAGGAATTTTTAGCTGATGATTTTGAATTTGGAAGACAGGTCTCTCCAATCTAAGTTGTCCTTTTCCTCTCACAGTCCAGTTTCTGGATAATTTAAGCAACTTCCCACTCAGATCTTCTGTAAGCTAAAGTTTTTCCTTTTATGTCTGCATAGAGGAAGATGGAAATACAATGGAAAATGCCCCTGAGTGTCAAGTTGTGAACACAGTCTGCATTGCAATGCTTATCTGAGTGATGCACAGACACTTGTGGCCTTCAAGGCTGTTGTATTTAGCACATTTTGTATTTTTATCTGCATTCTTAAATGCTTCCTATGTAAAAATTTGTCTCTTGCCTTCCTCTCCCCTCATCTCCACTATGCATTTTGATGTCATTACTAGATGCACATGCGGTTGCCACAATTTTTGTTTTCTCATTAGTGGCAGTGAAAGTGCAAATGATTTCTGTAACCAGTACACCAGAACACAGCTGCTTATCCTGGAAATATCTATGGGCAGGTAAGGGCAAGTAATGTAAAGGGCAAGTAAAGCTGCCCAAGGGCTAATGGGAGATGGAATGTGGACTTCTAGCCCTTGCAAAATTTTCTACATAGCACATTCAGCCTTAGATCACCATTTGGACTTGCTGTAGTATGAACAATAAATAGAAAAAAAATATATTGACTAAATGGATCAGCATGACTTTGGTGTGAAATACAGCAGAGTCTATATAATTAATTGAGTTTCTATGATATTATCTCATTGCTCCTAACAGTATTAGGAGCAGCATTATCTTTCTATTTTCATGTACTTGTAATTCAGACTCAGTAATGTTCTCTAAACATAAGGAAAAATATCATATGAATTATTTTTTGTCTAAAAAACAACTATTCCACATAAGCAATTATCTAAAAAAGGCCACAAGGAATGTAGTGTATGGATTTAGTGTGTCTAAATGGCATCACAGGGACGTGATAGACTGTAATGGTTCTGTGGTAAATATTACAGATTAAAACTGGATTTTAAAAACATGTCTCTCTCAGTTCACTAAGTATTTAAAATTATCTCATCTCTCATTTAGTTCCATCAGTGGTATTTTTTCTTCTTTTGAATTCAGCACTCAAAGGCAGGAAAATCCAGAATAATTTCACGCTAAAATAACATTAAAAGCTTTTGTTAAAATGACATCAATCTAGTTATATTGTTCTCATGTAATGTATACTGTTCTCATGTAATGTAATGCAATTTTAATTACAAAATTCACCAAGTCTATCATAATATTCGCTTTTCTGTTTTTCTTTCTTAAAGCACTAAGTGTTGCATTTCATTCACAAGAATGAAACCATTGTGGGTGCCCCTGCTCCCACATTTGAGATCAGTGGTCAAGAATAATGTTTGGCTGTGTCTAAAGTTTGGGGTGCTTTACCTTTGTATGACCAAACAACTGTTTTATTATTGACTTTGCTTTTCAAATACTATTTAAAGATGTTTTCCTTGCCAATAAGAAAAATTAGTATTTCAAGAAATATGCTTGTTTATCTCTGTTTAGCACTGTATTGTGGTACCAGTGAGACCAGCTCTGTTTGTTGGATTGATTTTAGCTACTTATGGACACCAAGACAAAAAAAAATGCAAGTCACAGCGGACATGGAAAATTTTGAGAATATTTAATAAATAATTGTGCCCATTGACCTATTTCACTCTCAGATGTGAGGGGCTATTTCTACACCTATGTATTTACAGCTGATGGAATTCATCCTACCTATGTTTCTGCTCAGCTGTACATGTTGGTATGTCCCTAACACTGCAATGTGACACCTCAGGAAAGAGTTAATTTTTCTGTGAGGTCTCCTTTCCAAATGAAGAATAGCGTTCATTTGTCAGGAAGAATAAATGGAATAAGCCTGACTGAAGTGTAAATGCAGCTGTACCTGAATAGATGTGGCCTGACCATCCCAAAACTCCCAGAAGAGAGAGAGCACCACTCGAGCTAGTGAAGCACGAAGAGACACAGGACTGGGGCACTGTCAAGTTGCATGGGCTGAATCAAAGACACCAAGCACTGCCAGCTTCAGGATCCCCAGTCCCTGAGGATGCTTTCTAGTGGCCAGCCAGGTAACCATGTCTGGCACAAAGCAGACCCCTGTAAGTCTCAGATGTCTGGTGGAGATAAACATGAAGAACTTTGGCACAGGAATAGCTTCAGTCTCCCAACACACAATGATTTCTAGCATGCAGTATGGTGCTGTGTATATATGTGTGTGTGTGTGTGCAAATATGCACACATTTTTATTTAACTATACACATACAAATCATAAATGAACATAAAGGCATGCTCATGCATCTAAGATCTATGTATGCACAGCACAAGGCAGGCATTGAACATTTTAAAATAGGCTCCCTGTGGAAGAAATCAGGACACATTTTCATGTGCTAAAATATAGCATGTGTAAGCTGCTCTCTGTTTATGCAGAGAATTTGACATTTTAAAGGTAGAATGTAAGAATTTTGGTGTAAGTACATCAGGGATGAAATTTTTTTTCCATTTTTTATAGCTTTTACCATTTTGTGATTTTTCTGTTTCTTCTGGGATTTGAAAAACAAAAATCCACAATAAATAATTCTATTTCCTGATTATGCAATGATTTTTCTTCCTCTTATACTGTTTTCATCCATTTACTTTTTAAAAAATTTCCCAGTTCCTCTCCCCTCCTGTCCCCTCCCCTTCCCTCCTCTCCTCTTTTATAAGGGATTTATAAAATGAATCATCATAATATGTATATGAAAATTGTCTTTCTTTGTAATTTTTTATTGCCATGAAACTGCATGGAAAAATACATCAGACATTACAGGTAACAGAGATTGATCTTGAAAATTTATGAAGCAAACTGAATCAGAGAAAGGTAAATGGAAGAGAAGATATTAATGGATAAAAGTCAGGCAACATTTTTTCCTGAGGCCTCTCATCAAAGTTTAAAAGCATATACATACATAAGGAAAAAGAACCATTGATAAAAGATGTTTTTTTCTTATTTTTTCTCACTTTGCTAAGACAGTTGCAGAGATAGTTTAGTGAGACTCAATAAGACTGTTATTAGATTAGAAAATGATCGAAATACAATTATGGAGGTATATCTATTAGGGAATTAGTTGGCATCCATTTCACCATGGTTAGCTCCATCTGTAATGATTGATGCTGGGGGTTTTTCTGCCTTGCTCTGGGGACCAGTCACTGACCAGAGTCAAAGTCCTGGATGTCCTACTCTCTGACTGATATGCACTAAAAGGACAATTTACTGGCTCTGAACACCAGCTAACAGGAAAGATCATGATTGTGATGGGTAGGAAAAAGTATGGCTAGACTACAGTTACTTAAAATACAAGCCAGTAAGAAATGATATGCACAGCTAGGTACAGCATTCTAATTTGATCCTGCTACCAGCTAAAGGCTATGGCTCATTCAAGTGCACTTGAGAAATACATTTATAAAAATTTGAGAGCAGAGGAATACATGAAGCCAGTTACAATCTGAGCAGGTTTAGAAGGTTCCCATAAAATATTAACTCCTGCAGCCAACAGTTCAGCCTCACATGACACATAATCAGCACACTGTTCTCTCTTGCAGAAGCTAATCTACACCTTTCTGGATTATGCTTGACAACACATCCTCTTCTGTAGCCTGATGTTAGTTCTGTTCTTTCCTCACTGCAGCTTTTCACATTTCTGCAAAACTGAACTGCTAAAATAGCTTTTTCCAGCAGGAAAAATCTTCTTGTGGTTCCTACTGTCAAAAATTTAATCAAATAATTTTTACTCAATTTTTCTCTCGGCCAAATATGTTCCTGATCTTACAAGATTTCACTGGGTCATTCTTGAAAAAAACCTAGCATATACTTATGCTAAAATGAGTACACGTTTCTGCATAAGGGGCGTGTTTGCATTGACAAAGAGATTAAAGCAGATAACTGCACACTCCTTGGAGTACTGTTGTATAGGAGTGTTGTTGCATTAATCAGTTCACAAATTTTAGTTAAAGAAGTATGGACCCAATTAAAAATAGCTAAATAAAACCTTCTGGACAGATCTTTCAACAGTAGCTTTTTAGTCAGAGAATGGCAATTCCCAATGGGTGATTTTAATCACCTGAGAGTGATGTACTGTATCATGTTTAGTTGTTTACTTATCTATTTCTGAAACTGATGGATCAGATACAGGAGCTTGTTTATCATGTTCAACTTGTTGTCTATTTGATTCAGTAAAAGTTTTATCAGATTTAACATGCTATGTATTTATCAGGTGATATGTGCACTTAATGTGCAATGCAATAGATAACGATAGTGCTGTAAGGGCAGGAAATCTGTCAGTGTTTCCATTATAAACCCCATTTCCCAGGGTTTATCACTGAGCCACAGCTCAGTGTTTGTCAGCTTAGATGCAGTTTTTAAAATAAAATCATGTTTGTATTGATACAACTATTTTGTATTGTGAGAGCTGGTCTGAGGTATGCCTATTGTTTTAGAGGTTTTCCACTTAATACAGAAAAAATTACTTCCAAAGGTGAGCAGAAGTGTTTTGTTCTGTGCTTTCATGCACTGAACTCATGTTATTATTAATGGATGTTATGTCTATTTCTCATTTCACAGATCTCAATTTCTTTGCTAATGAGCAAGAGACCTCTCTTAGCTTAAACATAAATTAACAAAATGCTTGTTATTTAACAAAAGCATGTTAATTTCATGCTTCTAGAAGAAGCTGAGGCTTTAATAATATTAATATTAATATTATTAATAATAATAATAATATGCTGTATTTAAATTAGGTGAAAATTTTTGTTCCACCAAAATCTCTGCTAAGGTAATGACAATCTTCTTCTGCTTGGAAGATGGCTGCTGAAAAATTGTTACCTCAGGTGTGAGTCCTTGTGAGACTGGTCGATATACCCAGGCTCATGCAGAAACAGGTGCATCCTTGACTCACAACAGCATAGAGCTCAGCAAGCTGTATTGATGAGGGCAAATTTTTATCTGTAACTCAACTATGGTTTTTATACATACATATTTATATAAGGGGATTCAAAGTCATATATATGCCTTGAAGGGTTTGAAAGAACATATTATACATATATATGTCTATATATGTGTGAAATGTTAGAATATTCCCAAATCTCTCTGGATGAAATGCCAGCCTAAACTGTCATGATTTAACCCCAGCAGGCAATTAGCCCCACAGAACTGCTCAATCCCTCTTCCCCAGAGAGGTGGGATAGAGGATTAGAAGAGTAAAAGTGAGAAAAGTTGTGAGTTGAGATAAAGACATTTAATAGGTATAGTTATCAGGACTAAATTAAATTAAAGAAGGGGACATCATGCTGCTTTTTGTGCTGAATAATGCTGAAACCAGTCTGACTCATAAGTCCCAAAGTGAAACATCCTGACATTTGGTACAATCTCTGCATAGAGGAACAAACAAGTGATACTATTGATAATTTATCCAAAGTTCCTGAGCTGATGCAGCTGGCCTGGGGACATATCATTGACAGCCAATCACTTTACACTAAAGTATAAAAGCCCAGTCCCAAATTTTAAAGGCAGGTTCTTCTGACATAAGCATTCTTGAAGCATATATTTGGAGACTCTTCCCTTGAGTGCGGTCATCCCTCATAGTAGCTCCTCTTACACCTGAAAGCTGAGAGAAACATTAGCCCATGGACATTGTCATGGGTGAGTAGCATCAATCTCTAGTTAATAATTGTTTTGCTAACTTTAATACAGTTGCTTTTCTATAATTACTTTGATACTGCTTCAAAATAGTGCACTATATTATAATAGTTGTCACAATTCCTATACTGTGTAGTAAATACTTCTGGTTAAAATATTTTTGTCTAATCATTATCATAATAAATCATACATATTTATATAAATATATCTGTTATGCCATTCTTAATCCTGCAGGACAAAGTGGTGTACAGGTTCAATTACACCTGTATAATCCTTTAGATATAAACAGTTGACAAAGTCTCTGAGAAGGAGTTTAAAAAGCAAGTGGATCCTTTCCATGTCTTGTGACTTAATGGGAATGTTGGAAATTATATAACCTTCCTAACTAATTTTTAATTAGTTGCTTTAATTAAATGTAAGCAGTGCCCATATTTAGCCAGAACTTTATTAAGTTTCTTCATGAACTCTTTTGTTAGTTTAGATCAATAAATGATCAAAATGTTGAGTTTGTTAGAAGTAACCCTGAAAAACTTCAATAAACAAAGCCAAAGGAATTTGCAGATTGTGAATCTGGGATCTTACATTTATGATCCTTCAAGGCTGTTGGAATAACCAGAAGACACAGAGGGGATTAAGGCCTGGAAAGCTGGAGACTCACACCTGAGAAAAAGATAACAGAAGGACAAAAGAATGTGGATCAAATTAGGATTAAGAGTGAGAGATCAATAATCAACAGAGAATAGAATACTAGTTAATGAAAAGGATTATGTAATTTAGAATTATATAACTTGAACATTAATTTCTTTGTTTGCTAAAAGTTTATAAATAAGTGAAAAAAAAATTTGCATCAGTGTCTTTGTGGTGGCTGGAACTTTTTCAGCCACACACACATGCTCTTGGCCAATAATACAGTAATGCCTCACTAACTAACTTTGGAATGATTGTGTTAGGGAGTTTTGTTTATCCTGACAATTTTAGGTTTCGGTAACAGGAGAGCTTTACCCTCTCTCATAAAGTTTGTCTGAGGCTCCCATTCTGCCTGTAACACTGCTGAGCTTTATATGCTGCCATATGGTCTTGGATCATTTGGGGTCAGGTGTCCCAGCTGTGTCCCCTCCCACTCCTTGTGCACCCCCAGCCTTCTCACTGGTGGGGAGCAGAGCAGAAAATGCCTCACTCTGTGTAAACACTGCTCAGCAAAAACAAAAACCTCTCTGTGTTGTCAACACTGTTTCCAGTACAAATCTAAAACATAACCCCATGCCAACAGTTGTGAAGAAAATTATTTCTACTGCAGTCAAAACCAGCACGTCTGTGAGGCAATGGCATTCACAGAATGGAACGAAGAGTAGTTTTGCAGCCTGACTTTTACTTCTGAACTGCAGAGTGTTTTTTAAAAATAGATTTATAAATTCATAAACACCTTAGTTCAGGGACTAGTTTTCAAGTTTAGAAAAGATAGCTGGCATAGTAGACCAGGCATTTCCATAATTCAGGAGTGTTTATAGTCTGGACTCATTGCATCACCAGACCTTTTATATTTTACTTTATCTCAATTTTCCAGAAGTAAAAGTCAAGTTGGCATCAACTTTCCATCTATGATAGGCATGTACAAAGTTTTAAAGCATGGCTGAGGTAGCCTGTAACCTTTGCAGTGCAGGTTTACATCACCATACTCACTAATCTGTGCACATCTATGTTGTAAAGAGTCAGCTGTCAGAAGTCCAGCTGAGGTTTCTACCACAGGGATAGTGCCCCAGGGCCATGGCAATCTTGAATTTATGCTTACAAGAATCTTGTGGGGAAGT
Organism: Cisticola juncidis; assembly: GCA_013400215.1. Taxonomy (NCBI): domain Eukaryota; kingdom Metazoa; phylum Chordata; class Aves; order Passeriformes; family Cisticolidae; genus Cisticola; species Cisticola juncidis. The sequence continues at coordinate 126,285 of VXBR01004357.1, forward strand.
AATTTTAGGGAGTTTGCTTGGTTGTTCTCATTGTGAAAAGGAGATCTGTAAACTAAAACAAGTGACAACACTGAAGCAAGAATAAATCCTCATCAAACTGCCTATTTTATAGATTAAGCTAAAAAATGCGCATCTTTTAACCTTCTTATTGACCCATACAAAGTCAACATTTGTAAAATGAGTTGTGCTTTAAAGACCTTTTTCTCCATCAGATATAAAAGGATATTTTCCTTTAAACTTCAGTGAGAACAGGATTTAAGCCTAAGAGACTTGTCCATATTCAGAAGCAAAGTAGCATTTTGTACAAGTCTTGTTCTAACATCTCTATCACAACACCATTCTTGCAAAATATTTCTGTTTGGTTCTCCTCACCCCGTGTCACATGACAGTTTATGTCTTTGAGAATCTTCCCATTGTAATATGCCAGCCTTATTGGCAAGATATGAATTACTACACAAAGCTCACAGCAGGGAAAAATCAGGCCACTTAAGTGAAAACTGTTGCTGCCTTTTAATCTTTTTTCTCTAAGTGGAGGGCTTTGCCATAACTTCAGGGGTCTCTTGAAAGCTCTTTTTTGCAATTAATGTTCATGACACTTCATACAGTGTCCTAAATATTTATTGTGAGCAAAACATCTCTTCAGCATTCCCAGCAAGTATTCACAACCAGCATCCATATAGTATTTTTAATATTTTATGTTAATATTTGAGTTAGTGTTATAATGTCAGCAGGGGCTCTGAGGCTGGTACAATGGAAATCAAACACTGTTTTCAACACTGCATTCCTGCTCTCTCTTCAGTAGTTCATGACAAATGTAAATGCTAATCTAACTGTACTGATATGAAAAATGTCCCCAAAACAAACTGTAATTGAGAAGTCATTTGAAAAAAAAATTAAAAATTAAGAGTCTTGAGTATTTAAATTAGAAGCAGAAGTGCATACTCATGAATAATGACATTTCAAAAGAAGGTAGAGTACCTTACATCTTCATAGTTGTTGGATGTCAGGAAAGAAACTAATAAACAAAAACAAATTTCTGATGCTAGTTTAATCAGTTATTAGTTGAAACACTGTGAAAATATTTTTCATTCAATGCAAAATGTGATTGGAATGAAAATCAGAGTCCTTTCTCTGGGAAAAAAAAAATAAAAAGAAATGCTAAGTCAGTGCAAAACCAAAAAACAAAAAACAAACAAAAAACCCCAAAAAACCAAACCAAAACAAAACAAAAAAACCCCAAAAAACAAAAAACAAAAAACAAAACAAAACAAAACAAAAAACCCCAAAAAACCAAAAACAACAACAACAACAAAAAAAACAACACCACACAAAAAAAAACCAACCCACAAAGACCACAGAAAAGCTTAAAAGAAATGTGTGCCACTTGTCTGAGTTGCAGTACTCTAGCACTTGGCATAGTTGGCCCATCTGCAAATTAGACTACTTAATGAAGAAAATTAAATCTCAGAGCAGGAGTTAGCTGCTGTAGGTATTGTATATACCTACACGATGTTTGGATGAGAAATGATCCCAAGCAATCTCTGGAGCTCAGAGTTGGAAGGACTGCCTTTTTGCTGGGCTTGGTCAGGGGTCTTTGAACTGGCACTGCAGCTTCCTTCTCTATGAGATTGCTTTGAACTCTGAAGTTAATATTTCTTATAACTCAGACTGTGTCCATGTTGGAAAATATTAAAACCAGACAGGATTTAAAAGGACATACACATTTTCCATGCTGACATAATCCATTTCAAAAAATAAATCCTTATTCCACACCATAGAGTGGGAATGAACTTGTTCCTCAGTCATGAAATGTATCTCTCTCACTCAGCAGAAGGCCTGCCTTTTCCCTAGTTTTCCTTTTGCTACTGATGTACTTGAAGAAACTCTTCTTGTTGTCCTAAATACCACGTTCAATTTCAAGTGGATCTTAATCTTCCTTATTGCATTACTGAATAATCTGACAACATTCCCTGAACAGGATACAAGAAAATAACCAACCAACCAACCAAATGAATAAATAAACAAATAAATAATGATTACTGTGGAGGATTTTTTGTATGTGGACTTTTTTTCTTTCATTTACACACAAGTTCAGCTGAGACAGCATATTGATATCATCTTTGTATGGGGTAAAGAGGAGGGCAAGTAACCAGTTGCTCCTTTACAACTTCTTTCCAGTATGAACATATAATGCAATGCTGAATCTTATAATCAGAAGTCTGGGAAAACCAGTACCACATCTATTCATTTCAGAGACACCACTTTCCAATGATGATGGTAATTTTGCCATTCCTAGTGTAAAGCCACAGATTTTTCATTTGACTTTGTACCTACTGGATGTTCCCTTTTTCTCATAAGAAGAATTTGAGTATAGTAGATTTTAGGAAAAAAAGAAAAAAACAATGGATTCTGACTGACTTTTTCCTTCTCTGAGATACACATCCTTTATAGCAGGCAGATTAGTCTCAGTGAATCATGTACAAAAAAAAAGAAAATTAAATTCACTATATCTGTCTTATGAGTAGGCCTTTATTTCAGAGTTAGAGTTAACCTGCATTATTCTTCAGCAATTACTCCTTGCTGCTGTCCTGTTTACAAGAGATCATGGTGATCCAAATGTACCTGACAGGTCCAGGACTGGATTAGACACCAGATGGTGTTTCAGTCAGCTGGAAACCACAGTCCAATTAACCCTTGCTACCCAGACTACAGTGAGGTACCAGACTGAATTACTCAGGTGTATATAGTCCTGCCATGATTTCTGGTAGTAGATCAAGAAGAGGAAAACAAATATATTCTCTGACAACGAAGGAAGGAAAAGTAGAAAAGAATAGAGTTTGTTCCGTTTAAAAAAAACTGAGCACTTACTGAACAATACATATTAAGTATATGATTATACCCCAGTGAAACAGTGCCCCTAGCAGAGGCCTCATGCAGAGTATGTCTAGTTCCTGCTAGGATTCTCTTGTTGAATATCTGGAGGCAATTTGTGTGTGTCTGTCATTTAACCAATACAATGAGCACAGGGATGCTAATGTGTTCTGGCCATAGCTCAGTACATTCTTGTAGGCTCATACATTAGAAAATTATTTGGGGTTCTCTTGAGGAAAGCCTGGGTCCACCCTTTGATAAATATCTATAACTTTATCTAGACATTTAGAGTCCATTGCCGTGTGGCTGATGATGTTTAAACAGGTTTGCACAGGGTTGTCTGAGTGTCCATACTTGTATTTTTTAGTAAATGCACATCTTTTTAGTAACTGCTCATTTAGAAGTGCTCCAAAAAATCTTTAAAATACATTTGCCTCCTTTCTCTCATGATCTGGGCATGAAGTTATTCAATACACTAAGATTTATCTGCAGTAAATTCTTATATCAACAAAATATTCACTTTATCTCTGGACTCCACAGCTATCTTCTTTGCAAAGGGGGAAGAGGACTTCTGCCTAAAGTCAATGGTTAAATCTTTATATTTAAATTCTGAGATAGGTATTTCCACTTGCAATGTTTGTAGGAGCTCACTGTCAGCCACTGTGCCCTCTGAGGGTCTGCAAGCACAGTGGAGAGAGGTGACTCAAACTATTGGAAACAATTGTAGCAAGATGGAAACTTTCAACTTATTGTCTGTTTCTTGGGCAAGAAGATTTTAACCATACTGACAGAGATTTCTGGATCGTAGATCCTACAAAATTTTGAGCTTAGCAAAGACCAGAAAGCTTGTTCCTCAAAGAAGAAAGAAGAAACTGATCTTGCAGTTTTGCTGACCTGTGAATGAACTCAGAGGCTCCCTAGAGCTGCTGTGGTGCACTGGTACTGAAGGACTCATTTTCTAGGAGCCATACTCAGAGCCCAGAGAACACAGACCAGTTGTCTACAAGTTGATTAGACCTCATCCTCTGTTAAACTCTCCATTTTCTGTGTCTATTGTCTCCATGCTGTCATCAAGCATTCCTCTCAAAGGCTTGAATTCCCTTGAATTCAGTCTGCAGAGCATGATTTCTCTCCTTTAAAAGAAATCTGATACTTCTGCTAGCCTTTAAGACTCCTGCTATGCTCTTTCGTACTATGCTTGAAACCACCCAAACACATTTCCTTTTCAGTTTCATCCTGCTCATGTGGGAAAGTCACACCTCTCTAGTTCTTTATGGGGTGGTTGAATCCCACTCCTTCATTTTGGTGTCATGATATTACATGGAAACTAGAAATTAATTGATGCAAGGCATTTTCTCTAAGAACTGCTAAGCACTGATATTATATTTCTGTGTTTGGGGGAAACAGGAGATTAATTTATGTGCTACAGTTTCACCTCAATAAATTATTTTTGTACCATTATCTCTTCTTGTCAAGATGCCAGCCTGTATTGTAGACACAACAATATATATTTCATTTATTCTGTTTGACATGGTTCATAGTATGAATAATGCTAAACTTCATAAAAGTGAAGATGTAAGAGCTATTTGTTTGTAAGGATCAACATGTAGAAAAAAAATCATCAATTATTTGTTAGAAAAAACATTTTCTTGAGAGATAGCCATTCAAAGTTCATAATTTTTTTTGAAGGCTAAAAATAAAAGGGAAAGTCCTAACTGACATTTTTCAATTGAGAGTCACAGTTGTTTAGCTCCAGTTAAATGAGAATATCATAAAGAACTTGAACTCATATAGTGTCTTGAATGGGATCTAATCCATTTTGATAATGGAGAGTGTATCTGGGAAACTAGATGTTTATCAGCTCTTTTATAAACGGTAAGGAATTCAGCCTAATAACACCTCTGAGGTAGATAAGTATTAGCAACCCCTCTTTCTGGGTGGAAATTGAAGGTCTTGGAGAGGTGAAATGATTTGCCTGAGGCCACACTTGAAACAGCAGTAGAATCCAGCCTTATTAACTCAAAGAGTCTTTTAACTGTTACTTATGGCAAAAGCAGCATAAATGAATGACTGCAGTTCTTGCCCTTATGAAAAAGTAGCTAAATTTTATTTCTACCATGTAACTAACACAGAAAGATAGTTTACCCGTTCTTTTATTAGAATTTAATAATACAAACAGTAATATTATTAATAACACAGTTATAGCAAAAAGATTTATTAAAATCTATCCCTTTTGAGTAGTAATTCACATAAAATTCCCACCAGAAATGACTCTACAGCCAAGTACAGAGATTAGCATTAATCTGACTAGATCTAGCATAAGATAGTTTGTCTATTTTGTTCATCAGCACAAATAATGTAACATATATAAATAGAATTGTGACTGTATTTTAATGGAAAATGTTGAAAAGTTCTGATTATTTCATATTTGGAGTGATGTAAAGGAACACAGAAATGATCGGAATGCCCTGGTCATTATCATATTTTTTTTCTGCTGGGTAAGTGATAATTGCTTGAGGAGACATGAATTATGGAAAAAAAAATCCTCCCCACCCCCCATCCTCCATTTGACAGCTGTGTCCACTGAGCTGCAATTTGCATTAACTCTGAAAGTATACTCCAATGCTGTTGTCTGGTATTTATTACTGTTCTAGGGAATAGTCTTGGCATTTTTGCCAAGTCTCCCTCTTGGGGATTTGGGATGCTTTTTGTAAAAAAAAAAAAGAACTCTAATGATTTTAAACATCATTTTTTCTGACAAAGATTCTGCTACAATTTTTGTGGTATACAACATGCTGTTTAAACTCAGGTTTGTCATAATCACAAAAAATATGACCGTGCAGCTGGATTTCTCACCTTATATATATATATATATTTAATTAGCTTATACAGATGAATTATGAGTATGCCTTTTTATTTATCCGTATTTCAGGGCATCAGACAGCCTAGGGGGAGTTTCTGGGAGTCACTAGATGACTTTCCTTCGTCTGTGGGAACTCCCAGCACTGTCAGTTTTACTGTTCACACATTGTACAGTTAATTCACACACACAAGAAATACTACACAGGCCAAAGGCACCGGATCTCTTATGTATACAGTGCAGGTATGCTTCTCCAAGGGATTCTGGATGGATATAAGGTACAGTCACTGCTCCATATCTGAAATTTGCAGCTGGCATTTAATTATTTAGTATAGAATTCAAGGCTTTGAATTTCCTTTGGTTGTCACCTTGTAAGTGATTGTTCTTCTATGACAGTTGTCATAAAATAGTTTATAAAACTCATCTGGCTGGGGAACAATAACTTTTCTGTTGCTATCGTCTCCCTTTGTAATCAGTCAGGGGAGATGGGACAGTTAATCAGATATGAAACTGAATTAATCAACTTTGGATTTTGCAGACTTGCTTTTTAGGTGGTTCATTATTAGAAGAAGACTGGGAATAATTCCTTGTAGGGGAGATTGGCTGAACAGTGTTGACATCAAGTTGGAAAAAAAATGGGGTCCACAGAGAAGAATTGAGTTGGAATCTAAATCTTAATTGTTATCAGATGAATTTTAACTTTGCTGGAGATCCTCTTTTTAAGGTTTTATGTTTGCATATATAACAAAATTTGAACTAGTAAAAAGGCCAAAAAGTCATGATTTTCTTTCCTGTATGTCACCATACTTCTCAGGAAAGGTAAAGAGCAAGTTTGCTTCTTTTACCACCTATACATATTTTTTAGTCAAATCACTAAGTGCATCCTCAGTAATTATTTTTACAAATGTACAGCTCATTTCTCTGGAAGAACTTGGGGGTGCAAATTAAAAATAAGTAGAGATTATTCCTCCTTGTTGTATGCTGTAGAGAATGCCTTCCACTGATGCTTTGTCTCTCATGCATAATCATGAGCTAAATAAGTTTAAATAAAACTTCAGATTTGGATTGTAATAGTGTTAAAATAATTTGAAATCTGAAGGCAGACAAGATGGTCATTGTCCCGCGACCAGCCTGGAAAGATAAATAATGCTCCTTGGGCATATCAAATTTTTAATGCATATAAGCAATTTCCAAGTAATACAAAAGCACATCAAATCTGCCAAGATAATGTTTTATTACTTTTATTGGGTGTGTATGAGCAATTTCTAATTAAAACAAAAAAGCAAATCTCCTAAGCATGGCAGAATTAATTGTTCTTTTTAGTAAAATCTACAAAGCCATAAATTTCTATGGCTTCAGGAAGGCTTTAAAACCCGTGAGTTCTCTTATCTACCATATTTTAGAGGTATCACGCTAAAATAAATGCTTTTTAAACTTTTTTAAAGCCAAGAAATGCTAAAAAGGGATACCAGGAAGAGCTATGCAAACACTGACATTGGCTCTGTATAGCTGAGTTAGTATCTGGTGGTCTGCAGGTTTCAACTTATTAGGGACCCAAATAGACTCTATACCATTTGGCCTGTGTTGCAAAAATAATTCTCTCAGGTGTCATCAGAGCTGACACTTCTGACAGTGGGAACTTTGTTTTTTCTTCAAAAGCTTCACCACAGGGTAATCAGTTACTTTAGATTTTATTTAAGTGTGAGGAAATTCTGAATGTTTGGGAAATATTCAGTGGTATATATGATTAAAGATTGAACATTTTAGTGTGAGTCATTATGCTTAAATTTTCTTAAAGGCACATTGTTTAAATGATCATCCCCTTATTTACTGTATAACCAGGAGAAAATTATTCTGTAAGAGAAATGCTTCCACACTAATTTTTATTTTGATAGTCAGTCATAGGTAAACCTGTCTCTAGGCCATTCTAGATGAAGATCAATAAAATCTCATCACATTTCCTCAAGTCTGTATCAGTTATGGAGAAAATAATTTAAAATTTGATTATGATTATTACATTTTGAAACAGTGAAGTTCTGCAAATAATTTTACTGACTATTACCCAGTTAATCTAAATTCAAGTCTTATCTGTTGTGTGTATATATCAATAATGACCCTAAGGTTTTGCAAGTCAACATCTTTCATATCACATTGAAAACAAGAACACTTTGATGTTCTAAAGTAATGACTCATAATTTACAATATGAAGTACCATGATGTAGATGTAGGGAGGTAGATTACCACATTCATTGCTAATACCTTCTGTTTCAAACATGTGAAAATTTAACCAAAAAAGGCAAAACATGCAAAAAAATGCAGGTTGTATTTGCATTTTTTTTTTTATTTTCCTACTGAAATCGACAACATATTAATGTAGCAACCTTTGTATCATAGCCTGAATATTCTGAAGAATGTTCTATGAGACCACTTCAGGAGAATTATCTATCACAGAAGTTGCGCAGTAACTTCTTGTTTTGTATGAGTTTCGAGCTCCTCGGATTTTTGAATGCTGTATAATGCATCCAATGATCATGGAAAGAGAGAGAGAGAGAGAGAAAGAGAAGAAAAAAAGAAAGAAAGAAAGAAAGAGAGAAAGAGAGAAAGAGAGAAAGAGAAGAAAGAAAGAGAGAAAGAGAGAAAGAAAGAAAGAAAGAAAGAAAGAAAGAAAGAAAGAAAGAAAGAAAGAAAGAAAGAAAGAAAAGAAAAGAAAGAAAGAAAGAAAGAAAGAAAGAAAGAAAGAAAGAAAGAAAGTTTCACCTTATCTCTTTTCTTCACTGCTCTACTTCAATCTCTGTCAAAGGAAAGGAGTCTGGGGTCTGTGGCAGATGGCAAAGAGTGCCTAGGGCAAGATGGTGACGGACCCTAAATTTTTGTAAGAAGATGATGATATCCTGATCTATGCAAGGATTTCAGAGTGACAATAAGTCTTTGGGGAAAACAGAGGAAAAAAATCCATCTTCCCCCTTGCTCCATGCTCCAGCCCAAGATCTAGTACTCTTCTTACTGATCTCTTTCATTTGGCAGGTGTGGTGGATGAGAACGCAGGTGTGTTCTATCTCAATCCACAGAAAATTTACAATTGCTTTTTATCTTTCACAATGCCACATTTCTCTCGGGGCTGGATAGAAAATTTAGGTGAATTCTTTAAATGGGGATCCTCTGTCTAGCATCTATGAAATTCACACATCTAGAGTACTGGTGACCCTCATCTCTTCAAACAGATTCTGTCTGGACTTCCCTGTATGACCCTGAGGAAGCTTTGGTAGCTCTCCCTTGTGTTCTGGTTCTGGAGTTCCTTCTGTCTCCACAAGCAAATGCACATGAAACCTCTTTTACAGATTTGACAATGAAAGGTCATACTTGCAACTCAGTAAGCAAAAGTCTTTTTGGTTTGTGTCTTTTCTGCTGTCATTTTTCACTGCTTTCTAGGATCTGGATGACAGTCTGGGGATCTCTTCCTCCAGCTGCAGTCATTCTGTTGGCACTTCCATTTGAATGAATCTCAAGCCTACTGTGATTGAGGATATAGATAACTAACCTTAGGCCATGTTACTGCTTTTGGAAGAAAGGCCAACTTATGCAGGTACTGCTTCCTGAAACTGAATTTCTCATTCTTGTTGCTGGTTTTTCATCTGTCCTGTTACTACTGTCTGTCTGGTTGTGAAGTGGATAAGATTGTGTGCTGAATCAGAGTTGATTTTTATATGAGTTCATTTTATAATTTTGCAATCAGTGGTGTCATGTCTTTGAAGGATTACAAAGGAAGAAAAAAAGACTCAGAGAAGTGATGGGCTAGGCTGTTTATGAAGGATCTACCATAAATATTTATGAAAATACTCCACTAATGGACACTAGTTCTTAACTATCATTGAATATAAAAAGACTACATTTACCAATGCAACCGCTGCAGAAAACCAAATAAACCACATAACTTTTGTGGTGGTGGGTTTTTCTTTATGCACATTTTGTAAACCCTGTTGCATGGTCTGTTCCTGTTTTCCCCCCTGAAATGTTTGGTTTTACCTCAAGTTTTCTCCTCCCCCTTCCAGCTGTCATTCACCCCAAGACCCACCTGTTACCTCATCTACATAGTGTCAGTCCTCCCTTATCCCTACCCCTTGTTCCAGGGAAATCCCAGTCCTAAACTTCACCTTGGAATTCCTCTTTTCCTCCACATCCCCTTGGCCCACGTGATCTTTTCCACTCCCCTTGCCTTCCCTGTAGGCTGTCATACTTTCAGTCCCTCTATCTCCTCCCAGTTTTACCCCTGATTGGTTGAAGTGTTGTAGCCTCCTCCTTCCCTCCCCGTTTAAAAGACTGTGAAAGTAGGGACAGTTTTGGTTTTCTGGGTGGCACCTTTGGGGGAAAAAACCCTTTGAGATGTACCCGTGAGAGCCTCACCCTGTTCTTTGCCTGGACACACGGTGCAGCACAACCGACTGCCTTTTGAGAGCAGCTTTGCTTCTGCCAGGCATCTTCCTGGGCTGGGCTGTAAGGATCCTGAAAAGGAAATGGATAAAAATGTTATCACTGTGAAGAGCTGGTATTAGAAGGCCTTACTTGCCGCTGGTGCCCTTTCAGAGCTTTTCGCTCTTACCCCAGCTTGCCCAGGCGCTGCAGCAGGCGAGGTAGCAGGTCAGTCCGCAGCCGGGCGGAACTGACTCTCGCGGGCTCTTTGGCCCCGAAGAGGACCAGATGTCGATGTGGCGTGGAGGAAGGTAAAGAAAGAGGGGTCCAATCCAGGTTCTGCAGCAACAGGTTTATTCGCCTAGTCCTGAGCCCTAGATCCGACCCAGACACGCGGTTTGCAGGGGGTTTTAAGGGATCCAGAAGGGGAGGACACAGGGGTGGGGTTGGCAGCTCCTAACCAGTGGGGTCTTGACTCCGGGGAAAATGGGGTGATGGATGGCGCTTTGGACCAATGCCAGGAGTGGGGAGGGGGGGAAATCAAGGCGGGAAAGAGTCTGAGGATGGCGTGAAGACATTAGAAAAAGGCGGGAAGGATGATGGACAGGTAACGGGCCGCCGCATTGCGGCAGGTGCTTACACGCGGGGAGAAGAACAAACAAAGGAATACTAGTTAGGCAGGGGGCAGGGCACACGGACCGAACTTAATACAATGGAACTAAACTTTACATTAAACAGAACTTGTTACAAAACAACATATTCAAAAAAACATGCACTGCCACACTTACTTATTGGGGGGTTCTTTCAAAACCTGAAGAATTTCTGAAGAATCTTACTCCTGCTCATTCTCTACATTTCAGTAGCCCAAAGACTGAACATCCAAAGGGAAAGGATTATCCTTTCTCTATGTGCTCAATATAAAGTACAATAGAATTTGATGCAGTTGAACTGTAATATGAAAAACATCGAATACCTTTGATGTAGTAGGTAAAGTATTTAGAATGCCAGGGTTATCCATATTTCTGAGATTTTTCTGATTTTCAGTCAACTACAAGGTGGGGAAAAAAAAAATTGTACCAATCCTTGTTGTTTCTCCTTGAATTACTTATTAAGCTTTTGTAATCAGTTATGAAATAGTTTCTGCTTTGCTTGTACATCTCCAAGTGCAGGTGTATGAGTCTCAGTCAAAATATTCAGTTCTAATTTATTAAACTTTACCCTTCTCCTTCAACATAAATAAATGGAATGGGGCAACATACAAGTTCCTCCCTTATGTAGCCATCACTGTCTTACCATTAGACCAGAGACATCATATTAAGATAGGCAAACAAATCACTTATTTGGGAATGCAAGAAAGCAAACTATCACCTTGAACAGACAACACAGAATCCACATTTTGTACATCAACAGTAGAACAATCTTCTGAACTGGTAATCTTAGGACTGAAGTCTAGGTCTAGAAAAGATGAATAACTGTGTCCACTATTATTCCTCTGATAAAAGATCAGAAGGATTCTTTAGCTATTTGACTTTAGTCTATGAAGGGATATATGTGCTAGCAAATCTGCCAGCAACATCTAAAGCCTTAAAAACAATGTCTCCAGAAAAATAAGATGCGTCACTCTTAGAAAAAAGTCTTATGAACATGTGTTACAGTGCAGAATGACTTTAAAATGTTCCTAAGAGGGAGAATATTCAGATTTGCGTTTATACTTCATAATTCAGACACATTTCTGATTTTATGATATATTCAAATCACACAATACATGCTTTGGTTTTGCAATCCTGTTGTCTCAGTTTATTTAATGTATTCTTCTCTTGTACAATGGAAATAGAGAATGTATTAATGATTGTAATTAACATTAATACTGATATTACAGGTTTGCCTAAAAATCTATTGCATGAATGGTTGAAGTAGAAAGCTAGTAGTACCAAATACTGAACAACAGAATAAGTATCTGTTAGCTAAACTTACTTACACAGTATGTTTATTTGCATGTGAGAAAACCCCCAACTTGTTAATACTATGAACTTCAGACAGTGGACAGAAAAAATTAGCATGTGATTGCATCTCTGAATATTTATACAACAGCACAGGATCAGTAGTCAGCCAGTGGGTGCTTTGTGAGTATCCACTCTCTAACAGCAGGAAATGCTTCTGTTTATCTGAGAGGAGTATGCTTCTTTATCTTTTCAGTTCACAGTATCAAGCAAGAGGACCAACAAACTTCTAGGTCTGGCTATTAAACAAGAAGGGAGACGAAACCTCTCTTATGCCTCAACCAGTTCAATTAATTAGTTCCACTCTCCAGTTTATGTCTCCTTAAAGCAGGATTCTTTTACAGAAATGATGCTGAAGGATGAGCAAGAGTACAACTAGAGAGTTAAATGTTTTCACATAAAAAGTGTCTACAATTTCACAAAAAAAACCCAACATGGAGATAAAATTAAAAAAAAAAAAAAAATTGCAATGCAAAACTTACATGGCACTTCTATGGTTTTCTATGGTTCCCATAACTAATGTTTTCAAGCTGTTTAATGAATAAAGAAGTAGAAAGTTTCTGTGACCTGCTGAGGTTGTATGGAATTTCAGAACTGGAGGTGATCTCATTTGTTTTGGGTCCTTGCTTGCCAGGACACAACTGATGTCTACATTTGCAAGCAGTGCTGTGCAACACCAACAGATCCACAGGTCAAACTGCTCAGCACTGAGCAATGGATAAACACATTACACTTATGTGCGTGTGTTTGCTTCTGACCTTACTTCAGGCCAATGGCCTGAACTCCTGTTAGTGTTCTAGTGCACTCCTGAAGCTCTTCACACGCCAAGGCTGTCCACAAAACAAATACAAATGTGCTAAGTGGGCTACTAGTAAGATTTGCTGGAAAAACCTGCTCCCAGTAATTCTTAAAAGTCTTTCAGCTAAATGTCAAAGCCATTCCTACAGCCAAACCTTCCAATATCTACTTTTACTAATCACTCAGTTTACTAGAAGTGCATGAAATGTAGAGCTTGCAAATCCCTTCCCACAACACTGAAGTCACCATAAGTAATGTAGTGATATTGCTTAACAGAAAAAAGGTATTGACACCATAGGTCTCATAACTCTCTACTTTGGTTCTACATGTCAGTACATCCAACCACTGAAAGTAATTATTTCATTAGTCCCTGATTATGAGAATCACCTGCAGGATTCACAGTTCCATGCTCAGTTTGTGGCAGGGATTTACCAGGTATACTTTTCACACTCACATTTCTTAGAATCACTTGCTTGCCCTTGAACTACTGTTTCTGGAGCTCATAAATGACTGGGCCTTGGCATCTAGCTCACCACTGTATACTAGAGATAAATATCTGCTCTATCTCCATCTATTTGTCTGTCCTGTGGGTTCTTACTGAGATCTTCAAGGGTGTGGGAAAACACAGCAGCGATCTGTAGCTTCTGAAATAAAAGGTGTTTTCTAGTTTATGTCTTTGAGCATGTCTTGGAGCCAGGGTGCCTGTAATGTATCACCATCAACCGAGTATCTACACTCCCATTTCACTGAAAACAGAGCACTAGCAGACCCAGATGGGGATGAATGGATGCATTATTTGTCTTGACAAAAATGTGCTACAGAAGGAACCTCAGATACTGGACACAATACTACTCTCAATAAATTTAGAGCTATTTTTCACATCTACTTAGTTTCAAAGAGAAAAGTAGTATCTTTTGTGTGACAATACTCTGTCCATCTGATTTTGCAACTGGGCCTTGGATCTAACTGGATTTTTTAGGTGTTAAATAGTTGCATCTCCTGTGCTCCTAAATTTCTTTGCCAACCAGGCCAGGTGTCTGAAATACCTAGAAATACCCAGTGTGATAGTCTGAGGAGGTGTCTTCAACCAAAGTGTCATCTTACCGAAAAAAAAAAAAAAAAAAAAAAAAAAAAAAAAAAAGTGCTATTCTCATGATCTCTGTCCAACACATTTTCAAAGTTGTTAATCTTACACAAAATGATGAAATGTTTTATTAAATTCTTTGTGGTTATCCTAGAATTATTACTACAGAAAAATCCATCTTCCCTGTAAATGAAAGGTGTGGGAGGAGAAAGACTGCACGCTACATTTGTAAGAGTGAAATATAAGGAGTGAACACAATGACCTAATAAAGTTTTAAAACTTTTTTCCGCTTTCCTTAAGCCACGCTGATAGTTATTTCAGTTTATATCAGAATTGTAGTCCAGCCAAGAGGAATAAAAGAGGAAAGGGAAAAAATAATATTTTCTTTTGAACAGTACATTCCATGAGCAATAATATCAGTGCCTGCGGTTTTTTCCAGTAATTGTCCTTCTTGTTTCCTTGTGTACCGAACAACAATTTCAGCTTGAAATTTTAAAGTGATTTGACAGAGACACACAAAGGCTTTTTTCCCCCATGGTCACTTAGACAGTGGTACAATTGGTGCATTTACTGCTTGTGTTTCTTGTCATTTTTCTTAGATAGGGAGGATGGACTGCTTGTAGTTTAATAACTTGAAAGCCTGAAAATGAATACCTGAACATATCATAGCACTGTTCTCACAAAAACACTGAAAAGATCCTTTTAGGACAAAAAAATCAATTGAAAGTACATAATCCAGAATGTTAATGGCTCCATTTGATGTCAGTTGCAAGCACTTCAGTGGATTTTTCCAAATAGTCCTGTTTCAGTTGCCTTGCTTTTTCCATCTCAGCTTAGTTTAGCACAGTTTCAAGATTTTACTTAGACACAACCCTGCTCAATGTAGTGATTGGTCCCCATAAGGGAGTGTGGCTGTCAAACAAATCAAAACTTTCTGCATCAAAAAAAATCAGAAACTTATTTAATTATGAAAAGTTTAGATTTTTTTAAATTATGAATTTAAAGTTAGATTTCCACATTTGTATTATGTGGAGTTGTGGTTGTGAGTTTCCATCAGCAGATGAAACTCCTGGACGCATAGCACTTCTGTAAGACAGATCACTGATCTGTCAAAAAACCCCAGAAGGTGTAGAATTTAAGCATCTCAATTTGAAAAGCTCATTTACATTCAAAAATAACACTAATAGATGTCAGGTAAGTAAATAGGTGCAAGTGATATTAAGTTGACTTTTGGACTTTTATACTAAAAAAAGTAATTTCTCTACTCTATTGTTCTCTACCAATATGAGGAAAGCTCATAACTTCTGATGAAGAGAGCTCACAACTTAGGTTGCTTTACAGGATTTTAAACTTATACATCATTATTAGGAAATAATAACCCTTCATAATCCCAAATGTAAGGATCATAGCATACAATCAAATATAAAAAAAAGCCAATATGTTTTCTTCAGCTTATTAGTTATTAATGATTGGAAAACCGATTTGAGTGTGGAGGTGGTATTGTTATGATCCAAATTAGATTGTAATTGTTTCTATTTCATTTCATTCTAATTTTGTCAAAATATTTGGAAAAAACCCCCTTAATTATCACTGCTACCTTTGTTCCCTGTTTCTATTTTACTTTAAGAACATTAATTTTAAAAAGAAAAGATGAAACAAATTCTGCCTTCATATTCTACCATAGTGAAAATTATAAAATGTTAGTTCTCTCCCACATAACTGTCTTCTGCTTTTAGCTGACAATGACAAGAACATAAGATCATAGTATGACACATTCTTAGTTCCGAACTCTCACTTTCTATTTCAAAAAGTCAATAGGAACAGATAGCACTTGGATTCTGGGTTGTCTGCAAGCTTTCTAATTAGTTACAGGATTAATTTAAGATGCCAGTGATAACTTGTAAAGCCTTGCATAGTTTTCTTACTAGAATCTGGCATGACATTTCAAGTTCACTGAGTCATCCTGTGAATTTAAAACTAGCCTGGCAAGGCAGGCACAATGGTTTTTGGTTCTGTGGCCATCTGTCCTTGACTGACTCTGTACATCATCCATAACTTGAAATTAAGAACTCCTGTAAAATGATAACTTTATTTTCAGAAAATATTCATTATGATCCATTTACTTAGGGATATTAATTCAGTTATCTTTACAATTTTTCCTATAGGAAAGCATTTGCATACATACACACACGTATATTTTTTTAAATAAGTATTCCAATATCCATGCTCTGCATTGCAGAGAAAAACAATAGCTTTGTTTTTCTTCACAGTGAATAGTTTTCTCCCTTGAAATAGAAGTTATTTCCTGTGCCAGTAAACAGTCTCATAAAAAATGTATGACATTTATTTCAGCAAGTAGGATCACACAAAAGGAGTCAGGTGGGCTGAGGCAGATAAAACCTAAAATAAAAAGTAAATTTTTGGAAAAGGCTTAAAAGAACCATTGCATCTGCAACTTCTTAAGTAGTTTTGTAGCTGCAGTATTAAGAAGTTTGTGTCCACATCCACAGTATGGATTTTTGTTTTTGTTGGACCATTTATTTTAACATATTGTTTATAGTTGTGAAGTTTTGGTTGTCATAGTTTTCTGTGCTATGTGTCAAAGTAACAAAAAAATAAATATAAACAAAAGATGGGATATACAGTGATGAATTCCTAAAATTTCATGCCATTAGAAATTTAAATATTTTTTCACTTCCCATAAAATATTACAAAATAAATTAAGAAATAATTTGTTCTTTCTCATATACTTTCCATGATTTGTCTTCAGTGCCTTCAGTCTGTGACTTTCCTAGGCTTTCCACATCAACAGTATGAGTGACATTTTCTTCCCAAAGCCACCTCACTACCAGAGGGCAGTTTGACAGGAAAGTAATTGCTGAATTATTCCAGTTTTGCCCTTTACGAAAAGAGCTATGTAGTGGAACGAACCTTGTTATAGAAGCAGAACAACAAATACACTATCAAATCCTTCACTTGGTAATTTGATTTGTGATAACCAGCGGGGGAGAGGGAATTTCCATACTTCTTTTCATTCTTTCATCCACATGCAAAAAAACCCCATTTTTGTTGAGTATATCCATGTTTTTATATTTACATTTACCTCCCGTCACATTTTGACAGTTTACAGCTTACCAAAGTCTTTGCTACAGCTTGACAATAGTTATTTCCTGAAACTTAGAATCAGTTCTTAAATTAATTTAAATATTGCATTTTAATTGTGAAGTTTTCTGTATCCCTCCCCTCTTCATTAAAAGAATTGGTATGAGGTTCTAGAAAGAGAAGAAAACATTTCTAATGGCTGACTTACAAACCATATTTTCTTTTTGAGTATGTGTGATAAGGGCAGAGGACCAATTCTTTAAAGGGATATACATTGCTTATGTGCTGAAATATGTTGCAATGATCTGGTCATGATAACTTTTTTAACTGTAAGTAACATAAGTAGGTTATATCACTTATATATTATATCTGAAAGTTCCCCTTGTTCCTGTTGTAAAAATATGTACTGTCAATCTTGATATATCTAAACTTAACTTTTTAAGAAGAATCTATACAGGGAAGTTCTTAGTCATCTGTGCCCTTATTTTAGACTGTAATTTTACGCAAACATGTTATTTTAAAAATGTTATGAGCCACTGGGTTTCCTTAAAGAGTTGTTAAAGATCAGTAAGACTCCTCTGGAGCATATATTTTATTACTTTTGAAGACAATTTCTTTTGGTATAGTACCGTTTTGCTTTCAGGATGTGCATACATGAAGTATATAAAAGTTGAAACCAGCCATTTTTTCTACTGCCATTTCCTCCCTTTTATGGGAAACAACATAAAATGAAATTAAACGTATCATTAAGCAATAACATTAAAATGCCATCTACCACTAGGAGCATATGGATCGTAACTTGTTTTATCATAGCGTTCTGCACTTAAACTTTGTCATTGGCTTCATAACTTTGAGAGTTTTGTTTAAGTTTTATCATTGCTAATCTACCATAAATTTAAAATGTCCAGTCTGGAATTTTTAATCACCCTCAGCTGCCCTTATCAGCCTGATTTTCTGAAGCATCTTATCCATCAAATAGAGCTTTAATTTTTGGAAGATAAATTCTTTTCAGTAGTGGGTTTGTTTTTTTAAAATTGAGTTTATTCATCAAAACTTATCCTTTCTTTTACAAAACCTTTCTAATTTTATGAGAGCTTTGCTGGATAAATTTACAGAAGCCCAATTATGAAGGAACAAGATAGCAGTTTCAGCTGACTGCATCCCATCCTTATGACTGAGAGCTGCTGCAAAGTGTTTCTGTGTTTCTAAGAAACTGAAAGAGAGGAAAAATCACAGAAGTTCCTTGAACAAAATAAGACATGTCACAACCAGAATTCATCTTTCCTAAGATTCCATTTAAACATAAGCTTAGAGATCAACCTGGAGATTCCTGCAGAGAAGCAAGCACCTTCTGAGGGAGAATTGTCATTTTCTAAAATAGGGAAAATATGAAATCAATTGAATAATTTGGGAAGACACTTTTCTCTGTTGCAAAAGGAAAAATCTCATTAACATGGCATACTTTGGATAACTTCTTTAGGGTCATAATGTAACACTATGTAACTATTTTTTTTTATCAGACTGGAAGCTTAGGTGGTCAACAAGGAATCTCAGAAACTTTTGGCAACTGATGAAGATGTGGAGTTCCTTACAAGCAGGTAAAAACATATGAACTTGCTTCTTAAATCCAAAATTCCAACGATCAAAATTGTTCCTAAATATGTTTTATTAAAAAGATGCAATTGAGGATAATTTACAAATCCAAATATTTAATTGTAAAATATATCTGAACTCTGATGCAGGTTATTGAAGTTCCACAATATTTTATAAACAACCAAGCCATCAAAAGTACCACTATTTTTATACATTCATAGAAGTCCCCCCAAACACACTTGGTTTTGCATGAAACAAATTTCTGCAAACATTTTTGTACATATTGAACAAATAAAATATAAAGCAATGTCTATACAGGGAACCAAAAACTGCAACATGAAGTCCATATTCTAACTTTTTGCAATTTATTTTCCTTTTATTTCCTATCTTAGGTGACTTCTGCTGGTAAGATCCAAATGTCAGGGAAACTCTGCATCAGTACACAGAGCAGTTATGAAAAATACTTTCTTTTCTGAACAGCTACCTCATGTCTTGTTTTAGTTTTTTACTTTCATTTTAATAATTTAAAGGTGGATTCCTCTAACATATAAATGGTATAGAACCCTTACAAATTGTTCTACTTGTTGATACATAATGAATGGCTGAGATTTGATGCATATATTGAGATATGTTAAAAATACTTTTAAATTTCTCCAAAGCTCATGATTATGTGAGTCATAAAAATCATATATTCATATCATTCAGTCCCTGTGTGATTCAAATAGATTTATTTATGTGTTCAAGGGCAGTATATTATAGACTTTTTGTTGAACTTGAGGAGACCGAAAGACTAAGCAATCAATAAAGACTGATTAATTGGAGTGACAGCAATCTAGGCAAAGATAATCCTCTGAAATCCTTTTAGGCTTTTGAGATATATGGAGCCAGCCCTGCAAGCAAAACTGTGATCTTCACAATTTTGTTCTCTCTCCTTTTGTAGAATGGCAGTGCATTAGCTCATAGTTTAGGACTTTCTGGAATTTTTCAAATCCTTTATTTGAGTTTTAAATTTATCAATAATAACTGACAGGTTTAACAATTTTTATATACTATATGTTATATATACACAAATATATTTCTGCTAAGCTATGCCTTTAAACTGAGCAATTTTTTTTAAACTTCGATTTTAAAAATGAATGGAGGTGTATTTCTGGAACAATGAAGGAGGGCAGAGGGATCCAAAACTGAAAATAATTCTTCGAGTTTATAACGAGTGTCAGCTGTAATTTTATCTCATTTAGTTTTACCTTTTTATTTTTTTTTTAAAGAAACCCATGTTGGGATGCAGATCTCTCGGCCCCATTTGCACAGCCTCAGAAGTACTCAGAAATGTGAGGGCTGAATGAAAACCTTCAGAGAAACTAAAATACATAAATCCACACAGACATGAGGTAGAAATAGAAGCTTAGTTTTAAATAAGTAGAGAATATTTTAAGTGCCTTAAGCAAATAAAGAGCCTGTATTAGTAAGAAAAGCCCTAAAACCTAAAGTTCAGTAGCATTACCTTTTACAAAGTTTACTAAATCCTAGACATAACAAAAAAATAATGTAGCATTGCCAGGATTCCTAGATAAAACAGATAGAACCATGTATACAGAATTTGTGTATAAGAAATTATGTCCAGTTTGGTACATCAATGTTAGACCTGGCTATGTCTAAGAAAACAGTAGTAGAATCGTGTTTATATCTGATTGGGTGAAAAAGGAATAAAAATGCACTGCTTTGAGAATGGTAGAGATCAGGGATTGATGCTGCTGCTGCAGCTGCTGAGAAGGCTGATTCTCCTTGGGACATGGGGGATTTATGCCAAACAGCTTTGCATAATAGCACAAACTGTTATCCTTTGAACTCTCCCTTCATGAGATTGATCTAGCCATCCAATAAATAATTTTTACAACAACCTGGCCTCTTTTGTGTTCTGTGAAGACCCCCTCAGCTTGACACCCCGGTTTTGTGGTTTACAATAAGAAAATAAAGTGAGATCATCTCACTTTTCATCAGAAGTCTAGAAATTTAAAGCATGTGTTATGAAATGTGAAGTACTATGTTCTTCCATTAGCTTTCTACCTTGGTGGCAGTGCCTACTTTCAGCTGCTGAAGACAGAGCTGATACCTTTTTCTTTCCAGGCATACATGTTTTTATAGTCACAGCAAGGAAGAGAAAGGACACAGCCAATTTATTTTGCCTGGCTCTTTGCTATCATCAGGCAACTTAACTGAAGCTGTATATCTAAAATCTAAAGTCCTATTTTCCTGTAGCTTAAAAAAGGTTTTTTGAACAATACAGAGCATGTTTCTTAATTATGCTCCCAGGGAGTGAAAAAATTCAAAGGAGGACTGAGGTTTTGAAGGAGGAATATTTTTATTTCTGAACTCTATCATGAAAAGAAGCTTTTTTCCCCCCTAAATTTACATTATTTACTAGACCTGCAGGGCTTTAGTAACTTATACACTGACAAATTATTCAACATTTCATCATCTATTTCTTTTGCTTTGTCAGAACTTTTCATCTGTCTATGCTGTATTAATGGCAGTGAGTTTGAGAACTTGTATTGATAGTAGCTGTTGGAGCAAAGGGAAATTGCTTGTTTTGCCTTTCTTGTCTTTAGGTGTATTTTCAGTATCTTTGATGTAAAGCAAAGCATTTTCTTGGGGTAATTGTATCTCGCTATAAATATGTACATCTTTTCCTTTCTGGGAGCAGGAAATTATTTTTGACTGTAAGCATTTATTATCAGTAGGACAAACAAGGTAGCCAGTGTGTTACAGTAAGAGCTACTTTACCTCTTCTGTTATTATTATTTAATATTTCAATTATGTAATACAATAAAAATGTCTTTTTCCTGCTTGAGGAGAGGATCATTTAGCTGGATTCATTAAAGTTATACATTAAGGACAGCCAAATATTCTGCCTCTGGGTCTTGGACATGAACTTCTGCAGTGTGTTTTAAGAAAAGTCTATAATGTGCTGTCTACATTTAGGAGCTGCAGTGGACAAAGCTCATGGTGAAGCAGTTTGACATTTCCTAGGAGACTCCCAAAGTGAGCAAAAAGTGAGTCAGCCTCATCAGGGATATAGTCAAGGGTGTCCCCATGTATAGTTAAGGAAGTTTAAGATATTCTGAAAGCAGGAACATATGAAACTATTCAAAATGTTGACATGTATTTTTGTTGAGCTATGTGTTCATTCCTCATTCAGATATTAATGTCTTTGAGGAATTCAAGAAACTTTAAAGACATTGTCTTCCGTCAATCAGTTTTCTGGGTACTCCTTGGAAAAATATGGGTGATTCTACTGAATGGCAAATTTCAGGCATGTTTGAGCTCTCCCTCAGAGACACAGGCATTAAAGTATGGCCAAATATTTTTCCTTCAGTTGCAGATTCCTAGAGATAGTAGGCTACTGTATTTTCAGTCAATATTTTATCTACTCAAAAATATTGTCAAAAAAAAAAGATACTTAGGTTTTCCATTTTCAGATGGGAATTATCTTTTCAGGATGATGCTTTCATAGAATGTTTGATGCTGGAAAGGATGTCTGGAGGTCATCTGGTCCAACCTCCCTGCTCATGCAGGGTCATCTAGAGCAGGTTGACCAAGGTAAAGTCCAGACATTTTCTTTTTGAACATCTGATATGCAAGAGAAGGAAATTACTTGAATGTATGCTTCTATTGTTTTGTGTTTTTTTTTAATTATTTTAATGTTATTATTATGATATTTGTTATAACAATAGGATATTATTATAAAATCTTTTTCTCTACAAGGAAATAATTTGCATAAAGAGATTTCACCTCTAAAAGGTCAAATATCTAATGGCAATTGAGTTTTTACTCAGAGTTCATAATTATCAAATAAAGAACTGAAAATTATAGTTTCTCTGCATAGAAAGCAAAGAGCTAATTATGCTTAAGTCATTAATATTAACAACAAAGTTGCTGCATTTCGTATCTCTGGAACACATTTATTCTTTCTTGAATTTATACTATTGTATCCTTGAAGAAGGTTTTTCTTTTTTGATGAAACTAGCTTTGCTTTATAAAGTATCTCTGTGTGAGGACAGGAGTTGAGCTGGAACCCTACAGTGGGGATTGTGCTTTCACTGAACAGTGAATTAACCAGAGTTGCACATGTATCAGTTTAGTAGTCCCAGGAATAGTTTCATGGTGATAGTTTCATGAGGTTCCTGTCTAATATAAGTAAATATTTCTTGACCTTTCCTACTAATGATGCAGGAATATACAATGGATAGCACTATAAAACAGACAGCATTTTAAAGCCACACAGGGACCATGTTCATGTTCATGTTTAAAATGAGGAGCGTTGGGCTTTTTACCTCTTCCTCTCAGGATCATAAATTGGGAGTGGCTTAGCATAAAAGGAATGGAAATCTACTGACCTTAATGGAAAATTGTACAAATAACTGAGTCTTTGCAGTTCATTATGAGCTTCAAAAAAATTATGTCAGCTAAAATTCGTGTTTGTCCAGGAGAAGAAGATGCCTTTCAAAAAATTGAAAACCTGGAGTTAATGTTTGATTCAAAATGTTCCTTTTGACTTGGAAGGAAAACAGTGCTGCTGAGTCTTTTTAACAGGGAGGGAAATGAAATGTAGTTTCTCCAATTTGTTAATAGATGGGAAAGCCACAAGCACTTTTGCATATCTTAGGAATAATCATTCTCATTGGAAATCTTGTTGCATTTATTTTTATGCATTAACATTTTCATGATCAGTGGCTCAAACAATGTGAAATGGCTCCAATAGGAGCCAAAAAGCATTTAGCAGGGGGCCAGAAAGTCATTGCTACACTTTCTCTTTCAGTTATTGGTTTATTTCCAATACCAAGCAAGCAAACAGATTACAATAAAGAATGTAATCCCTTGCATGGCCTACTGATATAATTTCAGTTTTCCTGGATGTTTTGCTTGGACCTCTTATTCTTTATGCATGCAGAGATCATTATACTTGAAGGGATAAATGAAAACCTATGCAAAGAAAGGAAGTGATTTAAGTTATTCCATATTCTTTGTGGTTAACCACAATGCTGTGGACAAAATTGTAATATTACGTCCTTCACGGGAATATTTTTAAAAATATTGATATAAAACTATTTATTTAGAATATTAAAAGAAATTGAATTTTTTTAAAAAATATATTTAGGACAAGACAAATGTTACTTTATCTAGATGTATGCTTTCCCAAATAAATTTATTTGGCTTAAATTTATTCTATTTCAGCTGAGATTAAAATCCAGACCTATGCCACAACGTTTTGATATTTTTAGCATAAATTTAATTCATATTCTTTTTTATCAGGCCAGTCAAAATTTTTTTCAGTATTCTCTACTGAACTCCTTGTTGGATACAAATTGTTGTGGGTTTGTGTTTGTTGGTTGTTTTCTTTTGAAACAGGTTATATGCTGCTTTAATCACTCCATTTACATAGTTCAGATAGACTTCCTTTCTTTTTGTATTTCTCATACTTAATGAGACTAAGTAAATTACTTGGTAACCTTTATTTCCTTTTTCCTGTCACAGGAATATGATACATAAATACATGATGTATTTCAATGTCTTTCACTCTTTCTGTTTCCAGGAGTTTGACATTTTTTAATCTTCATATTCTGTAACCCAGTTGTCTCTAAGCTGTGATCAGTATTTACAATTTTATTTTGTGATTCCCATAACACAGATGTCTTCATTAGTACAACCTTGGAAATGTCATAACACCTTTTGAAAACAACCTTCATAATATTTTTGCTGTTTTACTTTGAATAATTCTGAATTTAATCATAGAAGGTAAATTTAGAAACACTGCATAAAATTATAGAAATAAAGTAAATAAAATAAAAGTTTCTTTATGATAACTCTGGTAATACAGGCTTTTTCTAAGGCATTACTTTGTTTGATTATAAATATACAAGCAAAACAATAGTAACAGAAATTCCTCCACATAATATTTCACATACTTAAGTGTAAATCAGAGCAATGTTTGTACCCTATTTACAGAAGGCAACCACATAAAAATGTGGAGACTTTCTAAGTATTTAATCTCAGACTTTAAATTCTTTTTTCCCCAGAGTATTTGACCTAATAAGTAGATACTAATAGTTCTGCCTTTACCTTCATATAATGAGTGATTCTACTGGAAGCAAATGACTTCTAAATTGACATTGTGTGAAAATGACTTCTAAATTGACATTGTGTGCACAGTTCAGCTTTCACTGGATAATGACTTTTATAAGAACAAGACTGATATGTTTAACCCTTAGGTATTCCATGCAAACCACATCAAGGTGCAGTAATAGAAGTGCTTCAGCACAAAGTCTTAAGTCTGATTCAGATTTTTAGTACATCCTATAGACTCCAGTCTCTTGGGTTAAAAATAACTGCAGAAAAATATGGAATATTCTAATTATATTGTGGTACAATTTTGATGTATATAATAATTTTGATTCTGGTATTTATCAATCAGCATGGATTTCAGTTGTATATAATACATAAATATTTTTGGAAAAAAAAGGAAACTGCAATTTACCAATAAGCAGTTCTGAGCATTTTAATATTATTTTTGACTATTTTATCCATTTTAATGCTATTCCAAGTAGCTGGAATATCCATTTTATGATTGTATGTGCTTGATGAGCATATCCATATAATACATACACATCTGTCAAAGTCAGAGCATGAACAATAAAACAAGGATGGACAGAGTAAATTTTTGAGAACTTTCTGACCAGCTGGAGTCCCACTAATATTGAAGTACTCTGGATCTCTCAAACCCATTTTAATTATTCCACTGTTATAGGAGGAAGCTATTACTGTCATTCTCTTTATTTTTTCAGATAAAACTTTGTCCTATCACTTTTCTATCAATATATCATACAAATTTTGGACTTAAAATATGTTAACTTCCCTATTAAAACTGGGTGAAAAAACTGTAATAAAAAATTCTCATGAGTCAAATTACATCACAGTCTGTAGTGTACCAGAATGTGTCAAAGAAGAAAATCAGTTTAATCATACAGAAATCCAAATTCTTTTTCACACTCCTCATCTGATATTTTGTAAACTTTTGGTGGCTTCAGATAGAATAGAGGCAAAAATCCTATCCAGCTTTTATCCACACTATGGTACTTAGCCAGTAATAAAAATATGAAAGTGTTAATGTATTCATCTCTCTAAAATGTAGTATTAATTTAAGAATTAAAAGTTATGTTGATAGTTCACTATTTCTTAGATCCTCCCAAAAGAAAAAACCCTCTGTGCATGCCAAATGATATTAATTATTTCTTTTTTTAACCAAATCAAAAATAGACTCGGAAATAGATCAGTTCAGAAAAATGTTTTCTTATCATTAAATAAAGGAATGATTTTTGTGTAAAAGCATGTTTGGCTGAAAAAAATCTTTGAAGCTATCACTGTTTCTGCATTGCTCTGGACTCCCAAATAGATGTGTTTCAAAGGAAGAGCTTACGTAGCCAGTCTGAATTTCCTTCTGGAGAGATCACTCACACACTGTCTACAGAGGGAGTTCAGGGAAATTAAAGTCTCCAAGATAAGTAAGTCATTCTGAATATTCCCTGAGGCACTCTTGAAAAATGTTATCTCATGACTTTAATGCAATTTATCTCTTCTTCTCACAGACACCATAGTAATCTTTTGAAATTGTGTTGTGAAATGTAATCCTTCAGTGAGGATTTTTTTTTGTGTTGTCTGGTCATAGTGGCTTCTACACATAAATTTATTTACTGCTTCTTTAACCTACTCTTTTTCCTTATTCCAGAGAAATCATTACAAAATCTGTAGACTTATAATACATTGAATGGTTTTTTTTAAAACTGCTGCCCATTTTTCTAATCTAACTTTCAAACAACTGGATTTTATAAGAATTAGGAAATTTCTTTTCTAGAATCTCTGGAACAGCCCATTCAAGTACAATGCTCTTTGCTACTATGCTGTTATGAAATTAGAGTTATGGCTGAACTTTAATGATGAATATAACATTTTCCTAACCCAATGATGATCCTCAAACTTTATCCAGCTGGCTGTTCTGTATCTGGCAATGGTAACTGCAATCACAAAGTCTCTGAAAAAGTCACTAGTAGAGGAGTGATTATGACAATAATCTTCTGAGATCATATTCACAGGGAAAGCCCTGTCTTAAGGCATTGCTAGTAATGTTATATTAATCATTTACAAAATTTAATAAGTCTTAGGGGTGAGACTTTACGAATCTGTATTGGTAATGCACTTTTTCAACAGTGTTTTTCTTTCATTCATTAGAAATATCCAGGATCAATGAGTAGCTGGTGATTTTTAGTAACTGTAAACAAATTCAGGTTCTTTTGTTTGGGACAAATTTGAACTGCTTTGAAATAGTCCTTTCTACTTGTTTTCAAGGCTGTGTTAAATCAACTTTTCCAGTGAATATTCATTAGCTTATGACATATTCTAGTTTTGATGACATGGTGGTTTGAAATGCTTGGACAAACATCCTTAAGAACATAATTACTAAGGGTGTCAGAAAAAAAAATCCTTTTTGCCACCTTTATGTTTTCCTTTCATTTTTTCTGACACAAAATGCAGATAAAAACGAGGGTTTTTTAATTTTTCTTTGCAATGGTTGCTTTTTTTATGGGAACACACAATTTTTGTCAAAAATAACATAAAATTGGGAGGTTTTGACAGAAAAAAAAGTCAATGGATTGTTTTAACGGATGTATAAATTTTGAGGTATTTTGTCAGCAGTTACACATTGAAGGATTCTAAGCCAGACATGTCTGGGACATGCTTTAGCTAAAGATTTTTACAGTGCATCACAGCAGCTCATGGAGCAAGAAGGCTGTAAATCTCTGCAGGAGATATAACTTGGTGTTTTGAGTTCCATGCAGAGATGACATCTAGGAGGCAGAGTCCTTGTATAGCTTGAAATTTCATAGCTTCTGTTGGATGTCATTGTCCTAAACCCTTCAAAATCTTTTTCTATTATTGATTTTCTCACTACCTGGTGCAGGTGAGTTTGTTTCAAATAATCTGGAAAAAGCTATTTTGACCAAATGAATGGTGTTTCTTTAATGTCTACTAATTTCCAGTATAGAGCTTCCTGCTTTGCAACTGAAACTGTTCTTGATCCTTAATTCTGAAGAAATAAAATATAGATAGCCATAATCATGAATACTGAAACAATTTGCAAGTGTGTTTAACAATTCATGGCACTTTCATAAAGTCTTTTTTAGTAATTTTACCTCTCATGCTAGCTCGTGTGTATAATTCATTATAAGTATTAGTTCTGAAGTGCTTAGGCTTTTGCATTGTTGAGTCTGTAAACTGTATATTCTCTCTTCAGGTGGAATTCAAGAAAAAATAGCAATATTTCTATTCATTCCTTGTTGTGCAATGTTACCCATTTGTTACTGCATTCCTAGTTTTCAGTTATTCAAAACACACTTATGTGTCTACAGGTTTGGAAATGGTATTCTCAGAATGTGGGAAAACTTTTACTTGAATAAGGTGGGTATCTTCCAAAGGACTTAACAGGCAGCTATTTTGGGTCAAATATAGTTGGTACCTATTATCTTCAGAGCAGACACAGAGTGCCAAAAAAAAAGATCTAAAAAGGTGGCACTGAAAAACCCAGCTAACAGTGATAGAAGGCTAAACCTTTCTGTTGCAGCTCCAACAAAACAGAATTTATTGTTAACAGGGAAAATGAAAAATTAAAGTGATTCATTCTTTTAGCTGTATTCTTTTTTTCAGTCTCTCATAATTCATCTGTGGGTTTTATGAAAAGGTTATTTAAGTTGAGGCTGTTTCATATATTCCTGTCAATGGTGGCATTAGGTGACTAATCCTATCAAAGTTTGTGTTGTATTTAAAGCCAGATGTCTACATGTACTGGATAAACACACTGGTATTTATATATCTCATGATATATAGTGATATATATAATTGTTTGGTACCCAAAGGAAAAGTTACAAATGTTTATCAACATACAGCTATATATGTAAATTCAAAGAAACAATTTTTTTATCAAGTAACGTGGGTTTGCAACCAGCATGAAGATGCTGCTTGAACCAAAGGTCACATATGGCACATGCATAATACAGAAAATGCAGTAAAACTGCAAAATATTTAGACTACTAGAAAAGGCAAATGACAGTGTGGGCCTGAGAGTTCATTTCCACTTCTCCACTTTGACATAGATTATTTGTCAAAGAGATAAACCTTTCTTGGAAGCCAAAATGACATTAATGTTAAAATTCCTAATATGGCTGAACTTACATACAAAATAAATAACTGACATTTATTGAAAGTATCTTCTCAGACATCTCAAATTGGTTCTCATGCCATGTTACCTGTAATAATAAGAAAAATACCCTGTGCATAGTATTTTGTTTTCACATGGAACCCCCAGTTTTCAAATAGCTTGTTTTCAATAGAACCAACTAAAAAAAACTAAAATAAACACATCATAAAGCACAAATCTTTCAAAAAATATTTCTAATAATTTAATGTATTTCTGGAACAAAAATAATCTAGAAATGCATGAAGCTTACCAATATTAACTACACTAATACACAAAGGGGACACATCTCCTTTTTCAGTCTTTTAGCCTTTCTACAATACAACAGTTATAATGAAATTAATACAGACTGTAGATAAATAGCTTCATATGTGGTAGATCAGATCACTAGCTGGAGAAAATGTTAATAATTTAATTGCTTTCTGTTGCTATGTATCTGACTCAAAGCAGATGTACTTGCAGATCTAAATATTCTCTCCTAAAAAAAAAAACCCAACATCATTAATTTCAAGTAGCTTTATCACTCGTGATACTCAATTTCAATACTATTTCAATACTATTAAATTAATTACTATTAAATTTCAATACTATTAAATTAGAGAAACATTTCCAGAGATCCAAGGGATCAGTCTGTCTCATCAGAAGGTCCAGAGCAGAATGAATAGCACTGATCTCCTTTAGTGTTGGATCTGACAGAAACACAAATGTAGGTGATAGCTGACACCTTCGAGTCTGAGATAAAAGATTAAACTATGGTGTTGTCTTTGGTGGAGTTTGTTTGTTTGTTTTCCAAATTATGAGGTTAAACCTTGGATGAAAAATTGCATTTTTTTAGGGTGAGGTGGCTTCAATATTCTTTAAGAATGTTAATAGCTCATGTCAGTCTCAGAAAGGTATTCCTGCATTTGCTGACAAAATAGTCAACAAAATGAATGGAGGATTCATTTAGATGTTGCCAGTGTAATTGATATAATTATTGCATTTGTGCAATGGCATTAAATTTCCAAAAACTACCTTCACCTGTGTTTCTATTTTTATAAATTCTTAAAGCAGAACAAAACTGCAAACATTGAGTTACCTGAGCATGTCTTTCCCTTCTTATAAGAGGAAAATTAAGTCATGTAAAATATTATGAACTGAACTCTGTTAAACAGTCAATAAAATGACCACCATCTTGCATTTCCCAGCAGTGTAAGTGATCAAAGGTTGCACTTAACATAAAAATGTGACTAGATTTTATTCAGATACTTCATTAACAGTAGCAGTGTGTTGCACATATTGAAAAGGCAAGCTCACTTTCTTCTTCTTATTTATAGTGAATAACATATCTTTAGTACATATTTTTAATAGGCAGCAACAAACAAATTGCATTTGTATTTTAGTATAATATGGATATTTTATAAATGTCAACAGATATTGCTTTTTCACAGCATATGATATGTTAAATTGCTTTGAAATATGAGCTATTTTTTGTAAGTTGTTTAAAATTTCGGTATAGTCTTTCCATCATGTGTCATGCATAGGTGGTGAACTTTAAACATATTTAGGAAAATTATTACTCTTTTTAATCATAAGTATAATTAAGTAGTGCTCAATGAAAAAATACTTAAAATTGCATTTGGTTTATGTGTCAAGGTAATTGTATAAGGGGGCTACAAGAGTGGCTTCTCTGAGATGCTGCCAGAAGCTTTCCTTTGTCCAAAGCCAATGCCACCAGATGGACTCATTTCTGGCCAGGGTCAAGCTCATCAGGGATGGTGGTAGTGCCTCTGGGATAACATAACTAGGAAGGAAATGATCATCCAGAAGTAATTGCAGCCAGACAAGAGAGGAGTGGAAATGTGAAAGAAGCAACCCTGGAGACACCAAGGTCAGTGAAGAAGGCCAGGGAGGATGTGTTCCAGGCTCTGGAGCTGAGAGTCCTCTGCAGCCCATGGTGAAGACCATGATGAGTCGGGCTGTGCCCCTTTATCCCATGAATGTCCACAGTGGAGCAGTGTCTTGGTTTAGGAATAATCCCGATTCAGTGTCCTAGCTGAAACCCCAGACCAAAATGCAGTTCACTCTCCATCATAGGGACTGCAGAGTTTGCAATCACAACCATAGTAATTAAGTCTTTTTCATTAAACAAGTATGTAACTTCTAAACCAAAATAGTTACTTTCCTATTCCTGTCAGCTCCAAGGTTTGTGCATGAAAATCCACTAGTAATGGTGGCTCCACTAACATGGCAAAACCACTGGAGCCTGAGTGGGGCAGACTCTCAAGGTATGACTTTCTTTTCTTAAAATCAGTTGACAGGAATAATTTAAAACTATCTCCTTCCCACACTTACTTGCAACCTCTTTCCCAATACGATGACAGCCTGATTTTGACAGCCTGTTAGACTTTATAGCACTTGGAAACTAACAGTGTTGAACAACTGACATTGGCTTAGTGTGAGATGGAAACAGAACAGAAGTCAATGAAGATTATACACTTTGATTGTTTGGTAAATGAAGATCCATGAGAAGTGAAAATCATATAATCTTTATTGGCAGGCTGGTGTTACCTAAAAATGAAGGATGTAAAAAGACATGGGAAAACATCTGTGTTATCAAGAGCAAGACCAGAGCATAAACAATTCTTGATTTAATTAGTGGCCTTGTAAAATATAGATGGCTAGTATTAACCTGTACTTTATGTTTCCTTTCCTTTCTTTGCATTATATGAGAGCTGACAGGTCAGTTTTAGACACAAGTTGTTCTTGAACATTTAATAAATGCTGTCATAGTTGATTTTCACCACATTCAAAACTACCTACTGTTGCACTATACTAAAGGAAAAATCACATTAAAAGAAAAAATATAATGGACTTTTTTGCAATCTGAGAATTTCCTGGGAGAGTAAAGAAGCTAAAGGGGAAATGCTAACTGCTTTTAATGGGAAATTATGGGAAAATTTCATGTCATGAACATTTGCTATATAAAAAAACAGTTGTACATTACTCTGTTTCATTACTGTATAAGGGAATAAATTGATTTCATGGGATATGATAAAGAAATGCTCTCAAGTCACTCTTCTAACAGTACCATGAACAAACATTGGAAAAATTAATATTTAGTTCTTCTGAGAATAAGTTCTCTTCAAACTATAGGCATTTCAGCTCAGAAAAGATAAACTGGTATTCTCATACAGAGTGAGACCCAGCAAAATTTCTTTGTATTAACAAAGCTGATGATGTTAATGTACTTAGAAGAGGGAAGCTTACTTGGTCACATTGCTCAGGGGAGAAAGTGAATACCTGTGCATGTTGATATGTGACAGACTTTTCTGAAAGTCTCTTCTTATAGGCATAATTTAGTGTTTTGTCTTTGCTCCTATCCAGTTTTCCCCTGAAAGCAAATTTCAGTTTCACCACTTAAAGTGAATCAATTTGCTTTTATGAGTTACCAGAGCCTGAGTTTTTAAAGTTGAATTAATAACTTTCATTAAGTACTCATAAAATTAAAAAAATGAATTCTTACCATGTGATCATGCATAGTATGAATATCACAGTTCATTTTAAGGAGAGAGATATTTTTTAAAAAAACAAATCCAACCTGCAAATACTTGCCTTTTGAGGATATAAATGTGTATATATATATAAACTGTTATTATTGATTGTCATATATACAGTAATGGAGGCATCTTAAGGTATACCTTATAATTGGTGAATACTCTCAACTATACTGAAAGTAGCCCAAAATCTATTATTAGAGCCCTCACAAGGCACTATCTTTCTAGCTTTTTTGGTTTCATGCTGTGCCTCTACTCTATTTTACATACCATATAGACTAAACATTACTTTAGTTGAAATTCAACACTCATAGTCCAGTTTATTTAAACTCATAGGTAAGAAAATGTTGATTTTGTTTCAGAGACAGTCCTCCTGAGATTGCACATATCTTGATTCAATATTTATGTATTTACCTACCTGAAAGGTGCTTAGGTTTCTATTTGCTTAACTAAAACTACTTGTATTTTTTTCATAAAAAAACCCCAAACAAAACCCCAACCAAATAGAAAGCAGTCAGAAGATTTTTAGTAACTAATAGATGTGGCATTTTTTATCCTTAGGCCATTTGTTCAGATAGATCTTGACTAATAATGACTGAATGTTGCCGTGTCAGGGTAGCTAAGTGAATTTGTGTCATTGCAGCTGTCAAGGATATGTTCATATTACAAAATTTCTTGTCCATGGCCATATAAACAGAGTGTTCTTGTAGCTAAACACCTTGTTAGCTTATTAGTTATATAAAGTCACTTTTATGTGTCCTTAGCCTTTTAGGATTTTTTTTTTTCATTTTGTAAGAATATGAGATGCAGCTTTAAATGTCAACCATTAAATTTTACTAGTCAAAACTCTTAATTTTTACTGTTGTCACTGTTTGCTTCTGTATCTGCAGAAGCAAAAGCAGTGCAAAGGTGCTACTGGCCATCATTCTCTGAAGGGCATTAAATCCTAGTAGAACAACTTGTTCAGAACCATCCAGTTTCCATATTTGCCTGTTGTCTATGAGTATATGAATAAATAGTGTGTTGTCTCCTGAACTCCTGGTATGATTTCTACAAAGAATAGCAAGTCTGATAGAAGGGCAGATATAAATGTTAGGGGGGGTCTATCTTAGGAAAACAGTAGAGGCTGTCCTACAAAAATACACACGCCAAGAGAAATGGTATATAAATACACTTGTTGTTAGCTCTGACAGTCTCTGGAATGATCCTATCTAGTCAATAT
Organism: Cisticola juncidis; assembly: GCA_013400215.1. NCBI lineage: Eukaryota > Metazoa > Chordata > Aves > Passeriformes > Cisticolidae > Cisticola > Cisticola juncidis. The sequence continues at coordinate 160,061 of VXBR01004357.1, forward strand.
TGCTTATTCTAGAATAGATGTCTGCAGCAGTGTTTTGTAATATGACTGTGCAAAAACTTTAATTACTGCTTTGTGCAATAAGTTTACACTTGGTCTCATACTACTTCCTCTTTTTTCATCCCAAATGTCTAACTCCTCCAGAAGAGCTAAGCTCTAGTGACTCTCATGGTAGAATTGTCATACAGCCTTTAAATTGTAATCCCAGAAAAATTTATGCCTCAAAACTGATTGAAAGCTACTACTGTATGAATAGGTCTGAAGCATCCAATAAGAATTATTCCTCCAACTTTCTACTTGTAGTTCTGAATATTGAATTTTCTTTGTGAGAAATTTTAGTTATAAAAAAGCAACATTTTTCAACATAAAAAAGACAAAGAAATTCTATCAATAAATTTCAAAAAAAGTGGCATGTGCTTGTCCTGCTTTTCACTATAATGACACTGCTAAAAAACAAAGCTTTGATTAACAAATGCTTTATTTAGAACTTAAATGGGTACTTCTGTACATACCATCAGGGGTTTGCCTTTTGTAGTTCTTAAATCTTTATTAACATCAAGCCAAGATATCCATGGGTTCATAGGAGAGAGAGGTATGGTTTGCCACATGGCTCAAAATGAGTTCCATAAAAATTTTATGCTGATTCAGATATCTACCCTTCAGATAAATTTTTCTAAAACATAATATAATGTAGAGTTTTACATGGTAATTTCAAACAATAATTTTTATCAGACAGTAAACTGGTAACTGCTACAAAGAAGAGAGCTCAGATACACTGAGTGTGTCTTGCTGTGAAAGCTATATGTGGTATTACATACCACATATGTGGTATTACACACAAACCAGTGTTATAATCTAGCAAAAAAAAGTAGGAAATAAACTTGGGAGGAAAGGGTGTGATTTCTCAGCCAGTAGTAAACAAAATAAGTTTTAAGAAGACAGCATTGGGGTGAGTCTCATAAGACCTTGGCATTTCACATCAAGTCTACAATTACCAGACACATCCACCACTGAAAATTTTTCTGGACCCTATCAGATCTTTCAACATCACCTTCACAATTTTGATTTGTAAGCCAAATTTTATTATTTCTCTTTTTCCATATTCCTTCAAAAAAGAAGTAGAGAATGAGAAACAGTTGTTATTCTAATTGAAAACCCCCAAACTTTAAAAAATATCCAGCTTTCTTGTTATTACATGGGATGAGTTTATAACCTTGTGATTATGATGAAAAAAATAGAATAGAAAGTAGCAAGACATGAAACTGATCATGTCTTCATTCAGAAAAGCAGAGGTTTGAGACATTCTTCAGGAAAGCCAACTTCACTTTCCCTCTGTGAGTGCTACCTGCTTAGGCAACCACAGAATGGCATGCCATAGGATAGGAGAGTTTCTGCTCCTCAGGAATACCTTCCAGAACAAGTGGACTCCTACCATTCCCAGAAACCACATTCTCAGGACATTGCAGCTGTGTCATTAACTCAAACTTTTACTTTGGAGGTGGTCTAACAGGTAATATTTGTCCTTGCAGATTTAACAGCTGAGTAAAGATTCACATATATATGGGCTAATGATGTGTTAAGACTACTTCTTACTGACAGCACACATTATGTCCTTCAGTAAGGTGGAGTTCACAGGTCTTTGCATCTATAGCCACATCTCAATTATCAGTGATCTGTAATCTGATCAATGGCCTGTTACCCCCATATTTTAGCAGTCAACACTGTGATTTTTAATTAAAGTTAGCCATTTGTGTGAAATGATTACTCTGTTCATTATCTTGACAATTTCATTACTGTATCAGGTAAAATAAAACATTTATAGCAAGAGGAAAATATATGAGCTACCGTAAGGTTCAAGGAGGTTCATCGCCGCAGTTGGCTGAGGCTGTTATCATTAACATCAATGGAACAGGTCACAGTTCCTGGTATGCCACATGCCAGTTATCTCCTTTTAAATGAATTATACATGTCTTCATTAAAATTCCCTAAGTACTGCGGGAACATGAACATTACAAGCATTTGAACCCTGCTTGCACATTCAATATCAGGATATGCATGTGCAGTGGAGCTTAGAAGGATTTGACTATGAACAGCTTTGCATACATGATAATGCATCTAGGAGCTCTGTTGAGTGTTTCACATTCCATATGCAAAAGTTGTTTCTGTGACTTTGACTTCACATCAGCTGAGAATTTAAGAATTCAACTTGTCTCTTCAATTTTTCAAAGTGTACTTCTATGTATTTCTTATAAATCCCAGAAGGGCAATATCATGGGTTAGCACTGGCCAGATGTTAATGCACCCATGGATATATGTTTTTTCCCTAACAACTACTGTGGGATGTGATCAGGAACAGAGCAGAGCAGGCCCAAACCTTGAAAACAGAAAACAAAACTTTATTACATTACATAAGAACAGAGATAGAAAAGAAAACTCTAAACACACACAAAAGCAGAAATAAAAATTTCCCAGAACATTTCTTCTCCTCCCCCAGTTTCCACCGTTTACACATTACCCTCCATGGACCAAACCCTTGGGTTTTAAATCAAACAATCACCACTCAAAAAACTAATCTTCAATTCAGCAAGGGAGAGAGGAGTCTCTCTTGCACCACAGACTGCTCTTCAGAAAACACAGGTCCACCCTTTCTGTGTTTCCATGTCACCCGTGGCACCGCCCGGAGAAGTTTGCCAGGGGATACTCTCTCTTTTCTATGTCCAGTGCTCTCACCACTGTCCATGGGCTAAAGCTGCACACAGGGCTCTTTTTAAGGATGCTTCCATGCCAAGCTCTCCCCATCTTTCCCCTGGGGCCGAGGGTTTCTTCTCTGCAGGCAGAGGGCACCACCACACCCTCCCCTTCTCTTCTTTCTTCGCTCCACTCCTAAAGTGCCAGTCACTGTAGCAAAGTCGAGCCGGCGGCATCTACCCAAAAATGCAGTTTATGTTCAAAGAGACTGGAGTTCAGTCTATGGCTAACATTATGCAAGAAAAGGGCCAGCCTAAAGGCCACTCCCCTTCAATCTCTGCCCATCTAAAGTTCTTTTCTATCGTCCGTTATCATCTCAGTCCCAGACTGTTTCTCTCTTTTGAAACCACTAGCCACGAGAATCAATGTCTGGGAAAAAGTTTTCTTCTGCTAAGAAAGGGTTAAGAGTTTCTGGCTCCCGGCAGGGTCCCGGACTCAGCATCTCTTTACACAGCCGGGGCTTCTCCTCTCCCCTCCCCTGCTCTTTCTTTCACTGCTGGCTGCTGCCGATGTTCGAAACTCTGAAGCAGCATCTCTCTCTCCTTGGGGGAGCGGGGAGGGGGGATGGGACGGAAGGCAGCTCCACAGTTTTCCAGCCCTCCATCCTGGATGGGGCCAGCTCAGCTCCAGTCTTGTTCACTCTCTTCCCCCTGCCCGGGGCTCTGGCTCACCTTGGCTCGGCCACGTGGTTCCCCTCCCCCACCCAGCCACGTGGCTGGGCAGGAGAAAGAGGCTGAGATGTTTCTCCACTGAAACCAAAAGAGGGGCGACCCCAGGAGTCCCTGCTTTTAACCCCTTGTGTCCTCAGAGGCGTGTCTAAAACTCCCAGTGGCCAATCTAAGTACCAGCCTAAAACCTGACCACTGATTGGTTTGCCCACAACCTCCTGGAAAATTCACCTTCCCCCCAACCACAACAGGCAAATAAGTGCATGCCCTGAGGAGCAGCCAAAATTTTTGTTCTTGTTTTGATCTGGGAGCTGATGGAAGGACAAACAAGAGGGGAGTACAGCACAGGAGCAGTAGACACACCAAGATGACTGTATTGATGAAAAGTTATCTATACGTCATTGTGCATAACCCACCAAATGAAATTATCATCAGGGTCCTTTGGACAGGAAAGATTATTGTTGTTCTGATGCCTAAAGGTCAACAGCAGCTGAGCTTTTAAATATGGTCACAGAGACGTTGAACAGAAGAAAACACTGGCACAGGGCCTCTGTCAGCTTTGAATGCCTTGGGGCTATTTCTGTTATGCACACTGGTCTGAAGTCCAACTGTTACATGTCTAGACTGTTGACAGAGGCCGTGCCTTGTCGTTCATCTGTCATTTTTCCTAAGGGTGAAAGGGCTGAAACTAGAGAGAGAAGGGAAAAGTAGAGACACTGTGGACTAGGTTTACCACTATTAGGAAAATTCTGTTCTTTCCACTGATGATTCCAGCTTTAATTTTCCAGAGGATATAATAATAATTTCCTTAGCATAGGATGCTACATTTCTTCAAATATAATAAGGCAGCAGAGCACAGATTTTTTTTTTTTTCTGCACTAGAAGCAGCTTCAAAATGAATCAGTGAGCAAATTTCTCAGGAATGATGTTTAGCGCTTTTAGGGCATTAGGAAGAGGAACACCTGTATTCCAGCACACATTTTCCAGCTAATTTCAAAGAGGTCCATCATCTCTACACTGAGCTGATTTCATCTCCAATTGCTGTGTTACAAGCATAGGTTATAATGTTTTCTTGGGAGTTAAAGCACCTCAGCCTTCTGACGTTTTTGGGTAAGTTTTCTTGTTACCTGCTAGTTGCACAGGAGATAGACTACATCAGCCATTGATTATGTAATAAAATGTTGTACTATCAGTGTTAATTAGATATGATCAGACCAAAGGAATCAGTTCTGAGCTTGTTCCAGCTCAGTATTACAGTATTTCTGTATCCAGACTGTGATTCAAAATGTGGAATATTGGTATCTGCATGTTCACATGGAGATATTCATCTGCCAAGAAAAATTTATTACCTCTAGAGAATTCTTCAGACTGCATATAGAGTAGTTCTTCCCACTCCTCAGACATTTTGTTGATATTCCAATATACCTCCTGAATTATGGGATTCTAGTCTTTTTCTAACCGGAGTGACAAATTCCAAATATAGCAAAATTTTGGATGTGTGGGATGTAGCCTGTTCCAAGAAACCATATACTTTAACAACTCGTCTGTGCAGTTTTCACATAAAAGCTGCACAGTGAAAGCAGAAACTGTATGAACTACATTACACCTAATTCTTTCTGCTACTTTCCATTCTCTTGTGATGTTCTGTGATAGCCTTCCTGTCAAAACTCATGCATGTCATAGTAAATCTAAGCACTTGACAGCTGTGATGCCGTGCCTGTTTGCTTCTGGTTTTGATTGCAATTTTCTCTCTGTTATCTTGGGTTGTGCACACTACCTATGTGATGTTGCTTAAATTTTAATTCACTTTCCTATGTATACAAGTATTGATAGGCATTTGAGACTGGCCTTTGCCAGGAGGCAATGTATCTCCAGAAACTCTTTTGGGTCTGCCACCCTTTTGTGGGTATTTTAGAAACCCTACAGGTTCACAAATATTAATGCATGCCCATGTCTAGGAAAGTGAATTAAATTCTCTCTAAGTATAAGGTCTCTTTATCAGGCGACTTGTTCCTGTGATCTTTTGTGTATGCAGCCTTGGTCAGTGAAATCCTGAACCTTGGTGGGACATCCAAATTCCACTTTTGATCAAGTAACTGTTAGACCCATACCAGCACTGCCATGAAATAACAGGGTAGTCGTTCCCTTCCTCTTGTGCTCCTCAATAGAGCATTTCCTAGTGAAATTCAGCATTTCACTTCCATACATTTCTACATTATTTAAGTGAAGAGTTACTTTTTTGAACCACAGCTGATGATTTAAATTCACATTTTTTTACTTTGGACTCTTTGGACTATATCCGTCTTTTGCCTTTCTCAACTATATATGTTGAAGTTTGTTAGTCTGTTTGTATCTCAATTCCTACTTTTTTCAAAAAAGAACTGTTTGTGTACTGAGTAGTAGACAACCAGGTTTGAGTGTTTTTTGTCTCAGGAAAAATATCTGAATAAGTTATTTGGGTTCACTGGGTAAGGTTGGTGTGACAGGAGTTTCAGTATTCTTGTCCCTTTCATAAAGAGTAGTAGATCAAAAAATTATAAAAATCTATAAGCAAGAAAAGCATGGAAAACAGCAAAGCAGAGTGTAACCAGACACCTCCCAAAAGGGTTGGTAGTCTCTCTTCTTTTTTCATCCTGATGATGGCATGTGCAAAATGTTCAAGGTGTGATCCAGTGCTATCCCATCACAGTTTGCCTAAAACTGCACTGGAAAAGTGTACAAGACAGATACAGGATGTATCACCAACAATAAAGTAGCTGCCACTAAAGAACTCTTTTTTTCTTTTTTTTTTTGACGGGGTACAACTTTTGTCACTTGTAGCAGGGCCCATTCTGGTGACAAAATCTTGTAAATTATTAATAACTACTCAAATATGTTTCCAGAAAGAGCATATGTCACCAAGATTGTCAGGAAGAAAATAAACAACTCATGAGGTGATTTTTTTTTTTTTTTTGCCAGTGGGAAATTAGATTGTGAAACTCTTCCATTTCTGTGTAATAGGGACTCATAATTTGTAATGATCAGAAGGAAAATATTATAATGGTGTAACAACACTAGAGAAATTGAAATAAGAAAAAAAACAACAAAACACTCAATCCCAAAAATACAAAGAAAATTACAAGACAAAAAAAGATAAAAAAACGGAACTGAAAACAGATGTGAACTTACTATTAGAAGCCTCTAAATATAATCCACATTTTAGAAACAGGACAGGTAAAGAAATATCAGAAATCTGGTTAGTAAGACATTACATATTTGTTATTTAGCATTTTTTCCTGTAAGTAAAACACTGGGAGCACAGTAAATGCAAAAACCCAGTATATATATTATATATATATATATATAAACCCAGTAAATCCCCCATTTGGCTTCTCCCATGTTAAGTAGTTTTCAGAGAAAAAAAAAACCAAACCTGTAATTATAAATAATATGACCTTTGTGGGGGAAGAGGTGATGGGAAGGAAAAAATTACAACAAAAAGAAGAAAGCATACATGTTGAGCTAAAACCTTCCAGTCATTTTGTCATTACTTGATTTTCCTTACCTTCCAAGGATATGCACCAAGTACTGTAAAAAATGGCTATCACTCAATTGGACCTGTAGGAAGAATAAATAAATACATTTCTAGAGCCTTTCTGAACACTGAAATCTTCTTCCCAAAAGTAATTGTTAAAGAGGTAAACACGGTTGGGGAAAATCTGCACCAAAATTTATCCAATCACAGTGGAGGTCAGGACTTCCAGGTAGTTCTGTTCATGGTTGTGCTTTGTGGCTGTATTTTGGCACCTTTACATAGACACTGGCTAAGGTGAGCTGTTGTTCTTTTCCTTATGGTGGTCCTACTGCATAGCCAGAGGCTGGAAGTGGTCAGTACTTTTTTTGATTGTAGATTATATCCTTAAATCTTTCAACAAGATGGAAACCAATAGGTTTTGCATTCCTTAATGAGGCAGAGAGTGATGAGCCTGAAGCCTACACAGTACTTACTCACTGACCTTTATCTTTGTAAATCTTTTGTCATGCTGAAGAAGACACTGTGCTTCTGCAGGATTATGTTATATATTTGAGAATATTTAACTCATTTAAGTTAAAATAGGCAATTGCTGTACTTTTTGATAGCTTAGTTCGATAAGACGTTGGCAAAAAAAGATCATCAGGATTTACCTTGATGTGTTAAATGGCTTGAAAAGGTTTTATGCACTTGAAGGAAAAAAAAATCTACTTGCAATAATTTATGAGTAATCTTATATATTATTATATTATTTTACCTTTATCTTAGGTTTTAAGTGTAGTAGAAAAAGAAAGCTAGATGAATAATGTCTGAAATGTAAGTCTTTCTTGGTAGAAAAATAATGTGGATAAACTTCTTGCCAATAAAGCTTTTCCTAAAAGTGAAAACATGGCTCAAGATTCAGTTTGTTGGCAATTTTCTATCTCTACAATGGCTTAGAACTATTTTTCTAGGCATATAGGTTATTTTTCTACATGACTATAATGTCTTGTCTTTTTTTATTTAAAATTACAGATCTGAATACAAGGTAGTGGAAACGTAGGCAATTATTTTAATTTTATAGGTCTTTTGTAAGTTTCTGTCTTTAGACTGAAACAACAGTTGCTTTGATACCTTGTAATTGCAAAAATTAACTAATATATCATCCACTGTCCATTGGATTGTATCTTTTACATTTAAACATTTATAATGTTTAAATACTTATTTGTCCACTGTAGTGGAGTAATAGGTGTGTTAGGGGTGCTAAACATTTTTATGACTGAATTTTCTAAAGCTTTCCTCTGTAAGGGAATGTTAGGGAAACATGCTCTTTATTTTAGTAATTTTGAAGTCATTAATTTATAAAAGATTTTAAAAGAGAAAACAGTTGAGTTTTTATTTTTTTTCTAAGCAGTTTAACCAGACATGTACAGCACCATTATTTTTCAAGGATTGCTTCTGAATTACTCAGCTCCAAGCTATGTCTTAACCTCTGCTGTAATCACCTTGAACATGTAAATATATAATCATTATCTGTGTTCAAAAGTCATAACTTATTCCAGTAATAATGATTGGTCTTATCATTTGCTTTCTTTATGTTTATCTTTTAAATATTGATTACAGAAACTGAAAATAATACTTTTTTTTTTTTTTTTTACATACATTACGAGGATCTGCTTATTAGTGTGGAAATTGCTTGCTTATTGCTAATCATAATCTTGTCTTCTGATTTAGGCTATGTCACCCCTAGACACTTCAGGCATTCTTCAGGTACAGGAGATGAGATAACAGTAGAGCAAAGTTTGAGAAAATATGAATGATCAACGCATTTGTTAAGACTATTAATGAAATTACATTACTTCCACTAGCCAGCAGAAGAGACCAGTCTACAGGAAGAAAGAAGGAATCACAAACGGAAAGTTAGATGCATTTTTCACAAGCTGTTAGATAAAAGCTTAAATGTACCTGAAAAAGACATGCACCCCTCTCACCAAGGCCTAGTTTTCTAATTATCTTTGACAAACAGAATTGCTGGAAAGGGTTTTCTAGTACTTGAAATCTATTTATGTGGTTTATTGTGTCTGTGTAGATGCAACGAAACCAAACATGTTGGACAGGATGCCAACACTGATGATGTAAATCCACTGACAACCCACCTGCACGTGAGCTACCTTCTAGGTGTGGCAGCCAAGGCAAACCATGGCTTTAAGTGAAACAGCTCAAAACTGTGGGAGACCAAGTGGTCTAGGGAAATATTTCTTCAGAAATAAGAGAGTCTTTCTTTCTTATCATTAAATATTTCATCCAAGAATAAATTGATGTGTTAGTAATACTATTCCCTTAAATATTTGAGCAGTGTGTAAGATATTCATGCTATACTGGTACTGTCCATTTATTACTAAAGAAAGAGAAAGATGGCTAATGACCAGAAAGACAAGACCCTACAGTGTGGAGAAGGAATTTCTTAAAGGTAAAAATTGTTGTGAACTGAGATTAAAGAGGTAAGAGAAGAAGAATATACCCTAGGTGAAAAGAGAAAGTGTAGAGAAAAGACATGACGTAAATTTGAAACAATAAAAGTGAAACTGGTAATCCTTTTAAAACAACAAAGTAAAACAGCTTTTTAGAAAATTCTACTGTGCAATTATCTCTTAACTTTTACAACAATAGCTGGTTTATTTCAAATGTCCCAGATGGTGCAGCAGTATCCCATGAAAAAGTTATCTGATGGGGCTGGTGTGTGTGTATGTGTGGTGTTTGATATCAATATAGCCCCTTTGCCTCCTAGACAGTGAAGAATTGCTGTGGTTATTGGGCCTCTGGAAACATTCCTACTCGGGTCAAAATGAATTAGAATTCCTTCAGAATTATGTCACATTTTAAGTGCATACTTGGAAAAATCTTGTTTAGGATGTGGTAAATTAACCTCTTTTTTGCTTTATTTTATAAAATTTCACCTAAATCATGTTTAGGGCACAAATGAGAGAGATTGTATTTAAAGAGTTTGGTAAGCAGTGTCCTCCTTGCCAAGGTGGCATATGCCATAATGTCTAGTAAGTGATCTTTTTCCTGAGCACATATGTTGGGTACATATGGACACCAGTAACCAGCAAGATGCCATTAGAAATACTTTTGAGGATTTTATCCTAAATATTCATAAATATTGATGACTTTGAATCTAAACCTAGCTGCAGCATTTTGTAATTTTCACCATCATCATCACAATACTAATACTAATACCAGCAGTATAAATAACTAATACTAATACTAATAATCCCTTTTCAAAGTTTCCAAACCCCAGTTTAATTTTCTTGTCTTAATGTTGTGTGGCATTATGAAATGGCACATTTTCATCATATTTACTCCTGCCATCCCTAATGCATTACCAGGTGTGAGATTAATGAGTGGAGCACAAGAGATCTGCCACAGTTAATCACGTTTGTAACCTTTCAGATACACAGCAGAATATTTCTTGCTGTGAAACATCCTTTACCTTTTAATCTCTGCTGAGCATAGTGCTAACTCAACACCATATGTTTTTTCTTATGTATTTCAAGTTAAGCCATCAAATTATTATTCCTCTTTCATATTTTTCTATCAAAGAACTGTTTGTATTTCAAGGAACTATTGAAGTAGTCAGAGTGATAAGCACAATAGTAAACTTTTCTGGAATTAAAGAAACATGTAAATAGATGTGAAAGAGGTGGTACTTTTGCTATCATACATCATAATATTTATAGATAACAATTTTTAGAATAACTTAGTTCAGAAGTTTAGACTTGGCTTTTAACTTTGTCTGAAGTGTCAAAAGATTACTTGAGCATATTCTATAAATTACAGAGTTAAGTCAATGGAACTGCATACAATGAGGCTATTCATGTGCTCACATATGTCACTGAATATAGGCAGATATATGTAAGGCTTGAAAATTCCAAATTAATATTTTTTACATCTAGAACTATGTGAAAGGTCTCCATGTGAATAGATGTATCTATTTGTTCATATGTATTTTTAATTGCAAATTTAGGAATGTTGTTCTAAATGTTACTAATAATGCTTAGGGGAATTTAGCATATATAGGTTTAAACAATGCTCAGAATCATAAAATGACAGAATGGTAAGGGTTAGAAGGAATTTAAAAAGTCATTTAGTTCCAGCTGCTTTGCAATGGGCATGGACACCTTCCACTACGCCAGGCTGCTCAAGACCATCCAGCCTGTCTTTGAACACCTCTAGGGAGAATCCACAACTTTGGGCAACCTGTAGCAGTGCCTCCCTGTCGCGGTGCCTTTAGAGAGCTCAGTCTCTCTGCCTGCCTGGCTGGCTCAGACACCACAGCAGGCTAAAGGGTACAGCCAGGTGAGTCACACAAGCCTGCTGATCCCTGTGAGTTCTTGTCCTGAGATATGCTGACATCGACATGGAGAATGCTGACAGTGACGGAGAAGAAGGGAGGAGCCAGTCTGGTAAAAACGACAGATTTATTTGGGGGTCCCATGGGAACTCCTCACCACCTGCCGGATGCTCAGACTGCCCCCGAGGCTCTTCTGCCCTGCTGTTTTATACAGCAGTGAAATGGGGCGTGGTAAGGAGGTTACAACCAAGGGGCTTCAACCAAAGGGGTGGTACCAACATGGGGTGACATTACAGAAACAAATCAGGGACAACAGGGAGGGGTGTACACAGAATATGAGAAAAGACTGACAAATAACTGAAGAGTTAACTGAAACTTGGGGAATTGCAGGATAATACAACAGGGGAAAATGGGGTACAAGGATCATACCATCGTACAATAAACCTGCACAAACCCAACAAATCTACCATGAACTTAATTCCACACCACCACACCTCCCCACCTTACAGTAAAGAATTTCTTTCTTTTTGGTCTAAACCTACGCTCTTTTAGTTAAAAGCCATTCTCTCTTGTCCTATAACTACATGCCTTTGTAAAAAAGAGGCCTCTCAGCCTTCTTGTAGCTCTCCTGTAGATACCAAAAGGCTGGTACAGTCTCCCTAGAGCATTCTCGTTCCCAGGAAGACAGTCCTAACACTCTTAGTCCATCTCCTAGGAGAGGTGTTCCAGTCCTCTGATCATGTTCATCAGCCTCCTCTGGACTTTTTTCAGCAAGTCTATGAACTTTTTACATTGGGGGTGCAAAGCTGGATGCATTCCTCCAGGTGGGGCCTCATGAGAGCAGAGTAGAGGAGGAAGGATTCTCCTTACACTTCTTTTGATGCAGCTCAGGATATATTTGGCTTTCAGGCCTGCAGGTGCACATTGTTGGGTCATGGTGAGCTTCTGGCCAAACAGCAACCCCAAGCCCTTTTCCTCAGGGCTGCTCTCAATCTACTCTCTGCAATGTGCACTGGCAGCCCAGGACAAGTGCAAGTGCCCCGTGTCAGGGTAATCCTAAGCACAAATACAGTCTGTGTCAAATCACATAAAGTTCACACAGTTCCATCTCTCATACCTGTCAGGGTCCCTCGGGATGGCATCACTTCCACCCAGCACATCAGCTGCACCACGCAGCTTGGTGTTAGCAAACTTGCAGAAGGTGAACTCAGTCCTACAGTGTATCTCATCAGGTCCCATGGACTTCTGTACCTCCAGGTTCTTCAGATGTTCTTGAACCTGATCTTTTCCTCCAGTGGGTGGTAGGTAAGGAAGCAGTAACAAGCGAGTTTCTTCTTACTTATTTATTGTTACAGGAAGAATTCACTCAAAGAATGCAAAGCAAGCTATTACTACTTAGCCCACATTGTCTGGCCCTGACATTACTAAGAAAAGGCCTTTTCCTTGACCTTACAATGCAGGATCCAACATCTTGCCTCAGCTTGTTTTGGTTGAAGATGATTTTAGCTTGTTTTGGCTATGATAACTCTTGTCTAGCAGTCATGTCACTGACACCTAAATTATTTTTAGTTCTTCTTTACGTTTGTGCAATTGTATAGTGCAGTGTCTTGTGAAAATGAATATATAATCACTCTGTGGAGAATGAAAATATGGTGCAGAAGCAGAGGCCTGGTACTACAGGCAGCAACCCTGGGTAGTGAATACTAACTTTGACATTCAACTGATATAACTGATGAGTTATAACCATGAAGGATGTGAAAGGCAGGGTTCTGACTGCACCATGACCTGCTCTTGGAACTAGGAGCTTTTATCTCAGGGGCAACATGACATGGAGACCCGAGCTAAACAGACTCCCTCTGGGTGAAAAGGCCCATAACAACAAATAAAAAATAGGATAGGAGATTTTCCCTAATAAATCAGGCATGTAACTGTGACTAAAATGCCAACTGCCTAGAATCTAGAATAAACCCTCTCCTTATGCACAGGACATGTGCTTAAAATGGCAAAACCAGTTTTGGCTACCAAAATTAACTCCATGTACTAAACATATATTTTATATCTACATACATATATATATTTAAAATAGGAAAATCCATAGAAAAATCACAAAAAATGTTTTAAATATAATGGCAAAAACTATGTATTATTGACTACAGATGCTTTTTTAATATTTAAAACCTTTCTTTTTTTAGAAATCTAGATTTTAACATAATCTGTCTATAAAGTTTCAGGCAGCACTAATGCTGCAGTACTCTCTACACTCTTAATTCTAAACTTATAATTTTATTCAGACCTTTAAATCTAATTTCACAAAAAATTCCTACATACAAAGACAACAAGAAAAAAATCAAAACCCAGTGAAAGTAAAAATAGTGCTCAGTTTTGCAAAATACATGAAATGTTTAGGAACAGAAGGATAATATTTTTTTAAATACCATTACCTGTATTTTGTTTTTATTCAAATCAAATTAATTACTTTTTGAAAGGGTGAATAATAAGAAAACCTGGCTCTAATTAAATTAATAGCACAAGCTACATTTTACATTAATTCTATCATATATGCACTATAATAACATTTAAAACCACCTTTGTTCCTCTAAATGCTGCCACTAACATCAGTACCTTAAAAAGCATACATATTTATCTTTACACATGTATGTTTCCAACATTTGTTTTATACTATTGATCCAGTGATAAAAATCATAAACAAATTTTACATTGATCTTATTCAGACTTTATCTCATCTTGATTTTTTTTACTGTTGTATTCTTGCTTAAAGAGTACTGTTCACGTACCTTTGATGAGGTAATATCTGGTTTCTCTGTCCTTATCTATTACATTTTATAAAGACCCCACAGACTGAACATTCAATAATATCTAAAGCCATTACATACTCAACAATTTTTTCATTATTACCATTCCTTATTTTCCTAAATTTCTAAGTCTGAGTAGGACCTGAAACTTGTCTCATCTCATCAAAGCTGAGAGGCTTCAGAGCTGTATTATATATAAGGCCTATCAAGACTCACAAACTATGCATTCCTTCATCTGCTTCCCCTGAGGAACCCCATGCATCTGATCATACCTACCAGATGGCTTGGTCTTTATGAAACAAAGCAAATGCAACTGCTTTCCATAAAAACACAGATAAGAATTCTTCCCTTGGCTTACTAGCCTACAAGTCAGGACTCCTACTCAGTATGGAAAAACTGGATTCAGTGCCCTTCACAACCACTCGTCTATTTTCTGTGTCTTAACATCAAGATATAGACTAAGCTCTGATGTAAAAAAGGATTTAAATACCACTGTCAAGAAAAGTGGCAAAATGAAAATAGCTTCTAAATTACTATAAAGTATTCACCTGTAATTCAGGAAAATTAATTATTTTCTTGCTTGAAGAATTATCACTATCAAGCACTCAGCCTGTGGAGCATATACTTCATTAGAAGTCCCATTGACTGTATCCTACAGAAAAGGAAATGTAATTTTTATCTAATTAGGTTGTATGCAAGATGAAGAGGTATCAACAAAATAACAAGCCTCATCACACATGAGTGACTAGTAAAAATCTGCTTATTTGCTACAAACTAGACAGAGCCATGTTTAGATAACAATCCCTATTACATTTTCTGAATGTATTTTCTTCCTCCAGCAGCTGGAAACAAAGGATTAGTAACACCAGTCACTCTCAAAAAGGTTTGTCTGTTATTGTCTAACACACAGCATTTGATTTGACAGTGTTTGATTTAGCAGTGTAAGTGCTTTCAGACCACTTACAGACCTAAATGGTTTTTGTGAAGAACACATCTCCTGAAAGCCTTGCTGGAAGCTCAGGAGGTGTAAATTAGCACTTCCCATGTCTTGGTAGCCACAAGCCTTTGCAGCTCTTCACACATCAGCTGGTGGAAATGTAGACTTTGGTGGACTTAATAGGCAGCTCAGCAGGGTTTTGGAGAAGCTAGGGTGACATAATGTATAATATATGTATATATATATAATGGAAATTTATAAACAGGATATGTATTGTCGATTTATGTTAAGTCAGATGATGCACAGAAAGTATGAGCTAGTCTGAGGTACTTGGGAAGAGAAGGATCTACACTTCCCTACAAGAAAATAGGCATATGGGCAATTACTGCAAGTCTGAAGGTCACGCAGAAAATCCTTAGCAAAGATTTAAAATCCCCACTGAAATCCTGATGCATACCATCACCTCTCTTTGCTTCTTTTTTCTTTTTATTTAAATGTGAATGTTCCAGAAAGGTTATTCAGTTCTGTATTAATCAAGCAGCATGTTTCAGCAAGTCTTGTAGGATTTGCAGAGGGTGAGGTTACAGAGATGATCAGTATTTCCTACACCTTATCTGCAAAGCAAGCCTTAATAGTCGGAAAACACAGCTGGAAGTCAGCTACAGTTGGTTTCAGTGGGAATTGCTCAGCCCTTTTCTCCATTTCAATGGGAGACAGCATGGGCTAACTGCACAAGATATAAATGCTCTGTCAGCTTCTAAATGGGTGACTTGTAAGAATGAAGTCAAAGCATTTCTTCAAACTTCTGCAAGGGTGTATTTCTCTCTCCTTTTCTCCCTTTTGCCAATATTTTCCCCTTATTTTTTTCCTAATTAAATTGGCTGTAGTTCAAGAGAAAAACATCCCAGTCCATATGTCACTGTGTTCATTGCAGGCAAGTGTGGTAAAAATATAGCAACCTCTTCTATGTTTTTTCAGTAGACTCCAATAAAACTGTGTTCATTAGTTATGTGATTAAACTAAAATACCATTTTTGATTTGTTTCAAAGAAAGCTAAAATCTAGTGTCTTGAATTAGCCTTCTTAAAGAAGTAAAATAATTTTAAAAACAAATTTTTCAAGGCTTTTTCCTCTTTCACAAATGAGGCCACACACCTGAATTTCATTCAGAGAGTCAATGAACTGTGAATAGATTAACGTCTGCTTCACTTCTATTCCCCACTGCATGTCTGACTAGATATGTTACTTTTCCAATAGATACAAATTATCTGGGAGGAAATGTATCACCAACATTATTATGTTTTTACCATTACTGGGAGGATTGTGTGACATCTTAAACCTGGAGTGAAGAGTGCTTTAGATTTCCACAGCCAGGGTTCTGTCAGGTAGATCCCAATGTTTCTTTATTGCACCCTCAATCCAAGATAATAGCAAATTCCCATGGATTTGTGGGAAGCAAAACGTGACAATTTACTATCTCTTCTAGTACCAGTTTAATGCTGGATTTTAAATGCATTCACATTAAAAGATTATTTGTACAGTTATTGCCCCCCATGGAGGGACTACCTCCTGTAATCCTAGCACTTCATTGTTTCACAGAAGTTGTCTTCCCAGAACAAGTCTTCACATTTTTAAAATCTGACCTTGCTTCATACTTTTTATATCCATTCATCAGTGGCTTTTCTATATTGTGATTCTTAAGGCTGACACCCAGGCTAAATTGGCTGCATGTATTTCTACATATGGATGTACAAAGGACTACATACCAGATCTATTTTGATTTATTCACTATTCTCATTACTAAAGAGCATAGGAAAGCCCATAAATACTTAAACTTACTGTTCTGATCTGTGGTCTGTCTCTGATAATGCCCAAGATTTAGGGAAATGGAGATCTTTACAGTGTTACTTCCTTAGACATACCCTCAAAATGTTTCCAATCTGAATCAGGGTTGTTTTTTTTTTTTTTAAATTATTATTATTTCTTTTCTGAGGGATGACCCCTTGCAAAGCAGCTCTGCAGAGAAGGGCCTGGGAGCCCTGGTGGTCAACAAGCTGTCCACGAGCCAACAGTGTGTCCTTGTGGCTAAGAAATTCAGTGATATCCTGGGCTGCATTAGGAAGACCATTGCCAGAAGGTCAAAAGAAATGATCCTGCCCCACTACACTGTCCTGGTGAGGCATATCTGGAATTCTGTGTCCAGTTTGGGTGGACAACAGAGATATGGAGCTCCTGAAACAGGTTGATGACTAAAGGGCTGGAGCATCTCTCAGAAGAAAGTCTGAAGCCTTTGGGCCTCTTCTGCCTTGAGAAGAGAGGACAAAGAGAGGACCTCATCAATGTATACAAGTATTTGAAGGGAGGCTATCAGGAAGATGGATCCAGGATCTGCTTGGTGGTACCAAGCAATAGGACAAGAGGCAATGGGCAGAGACTGATGTATAGGAAGTTCCACCTGAACAGGAGGAAGAACTTTACATTGTGGGTGACAGCACTAGAACAGGTTGCCCAGACAGGGTGTGGAGTCTCCCTCACTGGAGATAATCAAGAACTGTCTGGACACAATCCTGTGCTATGTGCTTTAGGAGGACCCTGATGAAGTTGACCAGATGAGTCACTGTGGTCTCTTCCCATTCTATGATTCTGTCATTAGGACATTTTTGCCTTTAATAATCCTTGATGAATCCTTGTTTTTCATGTTTTCTAATAATTTATCAACTTTATTTTTAGAACTCATAATTATTTGGATTCTATATTATCTCATGGTAGCATTTTTAAAGATTTATTTTTGGAAAGCCTCTTCTATACCTATTTATTGAGAAGATAAATAAAAAAGGGGAAAGCTGAGTTTCACCCAGCAGTCAAGATGTCAATTCAAGATGTCATATGTTTAAATAGGAGCATATTGACATGATGCATTTTGCTCTCTACTTTCTTTTTTTCTAATAGTTCTTATGATCTTGTTTACCTTTTTTGATACCTATTTCAACCCTACTGATGTTCCATAGTGCCATCCAAAGGGTCTCAAGTAACTCCTTGAATAGCAGCACCTGATTTAGAGATTCTAAAATTACAGATGCAACTTATAGTTAATAAGAATGTAAATGCTAGTATTTTAGTTACAGATTACTGCATTTTAGTTTACATATTTTATAATATTAATTATGTTGGAACTAATATTCAACTAATATCACACTTTTATATAAATCTTGGCTGAAATCTTTCTTAATTACTTTTTCCAGCGAATCTTGGATGTAAATCTCTCCCTAAGAAATCTGTGATTCCTCTTTTGCTTTGAAAGCTATAAATAGCTCATTACATTTCCAGATTAAACTTGTCACCTTTTGCCAAAATGGAAACAAGCGGTATAAATCAACCAACAAATGCTCTGTAGAACTTCTGATGTACTTCAAGTGGTTACTGCTCATATGTTTTACTCTTTTATATGTATTCTCAACCTGCAAATATTGGTCCTTGTCCTTATGCCTTGAAATAAGGTCTGGTTTTGAATCCACACTATTCATTCCATATCTAACAACTCCCCACATTAACACTGTTAGTATTTTTCACCTACTTTACATAGATAAATTCCACATTCTCCACTTGTTTGAGTACTCAGTGTAGAGATATATTAAAATTTGTTGAAGAAAAATCTGAATAAGAGAGAATGGATCTCTATACAACAACTGTACTGTCTCTGAAATGGAGAAAAGAAACCAAACTGGAAATATATTATTTTTCTATGTTTTTTTTTTTTTT
>VXBR01004357.1:188791-212753 GCA_013400215.1 Cisticola juncidis
GGTTTTTTTTTTTTTTGTTTTGTTTTTTTTTTTGAGAAGGAAATAGCTGCTGTTAAGGTACGACGACAACCTTCCTTAAAATCTGAAATATCTGAAGAAAAAGAAAGAATGATACTGCAGAAATGAATTATAAATCACACCTTCAGAACAGACTTTGCATATCCTCTCTGGGATGCTGTATTCAGTTGCTGTTTCTTTTTTAGATAGATACACAAGGCTTAATACTAGCCTTAACATATTGAACGTTTGGTTTTAAATTAGGATTTTGGAATTAGGATTGGGGAATTAAAGTCAAATTAATCTAGGAAGACCTATACCTCTTCGTAGACACTCATTAAAGAAAATCAGCTCTTCAACTTGGAAAAAAAAAATTAAACCCAGAGTGAGATAACTAACTTCATTCTCCACACTGCACTTGAAAGCTAGTCATGTGTTTGTTAGGTATGCAGAGCCTGGGTGCCTATCCAGTAGTAAATATAAAATGTGTGTGAGTCTCTTACACAGAGGATTTGTGAAATTTTATGAAGCTTTTCCTAGTGCCTGCTGTGTTCTGTGTTACATTCTTGAGGGAGAGCAAGTTTGTGGTCCCAGTTCCTATCGCTCCACCAGTCCCAATGGGTTGTGGCACATAAGTGCTGTATGGCTGCATTTCTGTTTATTTCATGAAGCCATCTGTGAACAAATACAAATCTGATGGTGGGTCCCATAGGAATGGAGAATTATTTCCATCTTTAAGTTGTTCAGTAAGGCACAGTAAGTCCCACTATATAATTCTGAGAAAGGGGCTACAGCTGTAATTTACTCTGTAAAACTTGAAGCTTGATGAATATCTGTCTGCCCTCTACCATTAAAATACGGCCCCACATGTTAGTTTCTTCAGATCAGACTATCTAAGAACAGGGAGGAAAACAGATGTAAAACCTGGTGCTTGTTTTAATTTTGAGTGCTTTGGGGGTGATGGAAGCACCTATTATTCTTTTCAAGTTATTCACTTGTTAATTTAATCCATGACATTGATCTCATTTGTGTCAAGTCTGCATAATGAAATCAACTATTAGTTTAATATTTCAATCAGTAATTTGCATGTTAGGGATTCAGTCTGCCTTTCTTAGATAATGAAACCAGGAGAGGCCAGAGCCACTCAGCAGTGATTTAGAGTGCCATACACATCAAAAACCCCTCACATTTATATGGAAAAAATATGAACCAGAACACATCTGTGTGTATTTGTCATTCAGCTGACATAGGCAAAATAAAGAGTTAGGTGCTTAAACTGTAAATTACAGCTCTAATTTTCTATAGAGCTGTGCACAGCCTGTGTCCTGCAATCTGTGAATTTCTCATTGTTGTCCTCTCTTCCGTCATCCTAGCAGTTCAGTTTTTAAATAATGCTATAGAAAACAGTGTGCTGCTCATTTCTTCCTTTGTATTCATCTCAAATGAATATCTGTTTGTGCAGTCAGTATGTGCACTTTTTCCTGCAAATGTAATGTAATTTTTATTTGAACAAACAGCTGTCTCAGCCCCTCTTTGACATTGAGTGCTAAACACTCACATTTCATCTTGCTTAGAAGTTATGAAATAGGGATGTGGAGAAAAGGCAACAGCTAACATGGCCTATGCAAAATCTGTGGTTGCATTGGCAGAATTGCTACTCAGGATGGGATGGTGACACAAAGGATCACTGTTCTGTTCTTTTGTTTGTCATCCATTGTGACTCACACCAAACTACAGGGATGCTCAAAATATTCTCTTCCAGAGATGTTTCATTTTGTACCAGTTAATTAGAAGGCTACTAAACATTAGTGAAACTACAGGCTACTGCTGATATTCAGGCGCTCAGCTCAGAGATATCTTAACTAGAACCTAGTCCTGTGCAGCTCATTTTTTGGCATCTATTCAAACTGAATGACCAGGATTTTTAGAAGGAGTTGGAGAAGATAGAATTACAAAACTCAAGGTAGATGGGAAATGGTTCTGTGGGTCTACCTCTTTCTTTTCTTGGAAACCCCTCCAAATAAAATGTATTGTGTCCAAAAAAAAGGAAATTAAGCTAGTGAAGGGGCTGGAGCACAAATCTGATGAGGAGCAGCTGAAGGAGCTGGGGTTGTTCAGCCTGAAGAAAAGGAGGTGCAGGAGAGACTTAATCAAATTCTGCAACTCCCTGAAAGGATCTCCCTGAAAGGTGTTCTCTTCTCCTAGGTTTAATGTACTTTCAGTTTCATAATGCGATTTTACTTCTTTATCTACTTATTTGTATTTTGTTTTTGATTAAGCCATACAAGACTACCCTCATCAGCTATTTTTAGAAATGGACTGCTTTTCCTGCACCCAAAATGTACACAGTACTTTTGGAACAGGAGATAGTCATTCTCATCACACATATAAATCAGCAGTGCAAATGACATCTACAGAGCTGTGCTGATTTACCAGATTTCATGATAATGGTGTACAGTTGTCAGTGATTTTTAATTTATAGTAACTATGTCAAGCTATTAGCATGCATCAGCATGCACCTGCAGGGTGATTTGGGAATGCAAAAATAATATTATAAATATCTGAAAGTCCTATTTTTGGATTAAAAAAATCACATTTTTTAAAATGTTACTATCAAAATAGTATATTAGTTATTTTGGGATGAGTGATTTTTAAAACGGAATCTTTATTTCTTCCTAGAAATGTTTAATAGCCTTAAATGAGTCTGGTTATCTCCTGAGTTAGTCACTGACTGAGTTTCTGAAATTCATAATGTTAGAACACATGCTGTAAAACCAATGCTTTATTTGTATGGATGAAATGATCACAAGCCACAGCTAAGCTTCCCAACCTGACAGCATATATGAAGGATGTAAAAAATGTCTGCATGATAATGTGAACCAAAGAATGCCACATCAAGCTTTTAGAAAAGCCCTCAGTAGTGGGAAATAAATATGTGCTAGGCATGGAAATTACATTTACAGTTAATGAGACTACTATAGAATAATTCAGTTTGAGAACTGAAAATTATTTTTCAAGGGATTGATTTAAATGAGCTAAAGCAAGAATACTCAGAATAAATGTTAAAATGTGAATAAAATTGTGTGTACTTTCAGATGTTCTGCTATATTGGCATTGCAATGCTGCATCTAAATTACAAATGAGCTCAAGGGCAGGGTACAAGAGCAAAGACTGCATATAATTTATGTGGGTTAAGGAATACACCTTATATACAGAACTAAGGATTTATTGTTAGATTAATTAAAGTGAAGGAGATATTATTAACTCAGTCACAATTAATTACTATAACAGCTTATAATGACAGAATTGAAACTGATCAAGACAACTCTTTAGTAGCAACCCTCTTCCCTGGTGTTAGGCTCACTCCTGAAGCCTGTCCAGCATGCAAAGGTCAAAGGCAGGAGTCTTCCCCAGGAAGAAGATATGAAAGTATGGTGAGTTGTCAACATCCTGGCTCATTTGGCAATAAACATCTTTTATTGATGAAGGATTTCCTCCTTTTTGCTCTTCAGTATACTTAAAACTCTGTTTATAGGTTTGCTGACTGTCTACTTACTTCATCTATATTTGCTAGTCCCTGTTTTCATGTACTGTTGAGTTTTACTATATATGCAATGTTTTAAGTGTACTGCATATTCCTTCTTTGCTTCTTTGTTTTCCTCAAAACTGCTTTTTTATTTCCATTTAATAAGGCTTCATGTCTTCAGTGAACAGCAGCTGAACATTTGTGACACCTGTTTGTAGCCTTGGGCTGACCAGTACCATGTTTTCAAGGCCTACATCATGATCTTTACCCATACTATCAGCATCTCTGTTTCAAGCTCTTGATTTTCTTTGATAGCCTTCAAGCTGTGGTGTCCTGATAACAACTATTTTCCTGATAACAATATTTTGTAACTAATCTGAGAAACCTTCTGTCTGGAGTGACACTGAATAGATCATTCTGCGAAAAAATGATCTACTGATCCATTTCAGATATATATCTATCCCTAGATATTACAGGTACAGAAATTATACTGTGGCTGCTGCATGTTATTAATATTTAATGGTTACATTGACATCACTGGTATCAATATTTCTTTGCTCCCAAATAGTGTTTTTATGATAAGTGAAACTGCTATTCTAAAACATACTATTCTAATATCTGCTACTCAGCTGCCATCTAATGTCAGCAGTTCCAAGTGTATCCTCGGGTACATCACTGTTGTCCTTCCAGTTACCCATAAATTCACCCATAAAATTCCTGTACAAACAATTAATCTTCATATATGCATGTTTGTTAGTGTATCCTTCCAAAGAATTTGTACTTGAAATATAAAAGAAAAAATAAAGGTAATTTTTTTTTTTAAATAAGATTCCGAAAGATCTACTGACTTTCCAGATTTGTGGACTAAAACCATAATCAGTGAACCAGGAGGCATGGATAGATGGGCTTTTCCAGAGGCCTCTCCATTAGATCCTGGCAGGCAGCACGTTCTTGTGTTGTCTGTTGGCACTTCCCTGCCTTTGTCAAGTGTTGAGTGCTGCTGAAAATATAAGACACTGCCACGCACACAGAGTGAGAAGCACATCCTCTCTTGAATGAAGATGTTACTGAAATGACTGCTTTCATTCTGTTTAACTGTGCTACATTTGCAGCAAGCTAATGCAAACAGGTTGAATTAGCAGCCACTGATGAAGTTTTCAGCTATACATGTATATAGTGAAATCAAATCTGTTCTGTCTCTGTGCTTTAGGGAGCATTAAATGTGTGTCATGTAATCACAGATGAGTTGCTGCTTAACCACTGGGGAAACTGCATCTCTTGGCCTACAAACTCCAGGCTACAAACAGACAAATATCTAACAGAAAGAGCCACACTGAGAATTGCTCTCACCGGACAAGGCATTTTATTTTCAATAAACTAATATCTTCATGAGAAAAAGAAGTGATGAAATTATAAAGTGATCACAACTAAAAGAAATAATATCTGTGGGTTGTAGAGTGAACAAGATTTACCAACAATGTAGTATCTTTTTCATTTCAGATTGGAAGAAAATACCAGCTGGTGGAATGTTTTGAAAAGGAAGTTCTATATTTGTAGTTCTAAAATCCTCAGAATTTGATTGTTTCTTTTAGGAATCCTCTATTAAATTTTGTTTGTTTTCTTTTCTTTAAAGCTAATGTGCTGCTTTTTATGCCCTTCATGGAAGCTTCACACAATAAGAAAGACTGTGGGATGAAATATTTCAATGGCACAAAAAAGGGTAGAGTTAAAAATGAAACCATCTGCTGTAAGGAATAGAGAGCTAGAAACCTGAAAACTTCACAGACAGGTTCTAGTCATGCTGCCATGGTACCTGTTTTCCAGCTTTGATCAAATAATTTCCATTATTTTTTGTCATTTTACCCATCTAAGTTAGAACAAATGTCTGTTGATCCATTTCAGATATATATCTCTCCCTAGATATTACAGGTACAGAAATTATACAGTAGTTGCTGCATGTTATTAATATCTAATGGTTGTCAGTTTTCCCTGATAGGATGATAATTCATTACTAGTTTGATACTCAAATAGTACTATTGTTAATATGTGTTATAAAAGTTTTCAATCATATGCATATGTTCAAACAGCATAGTATGTTCCATAGTCAATTTAAAAAAGGTTAGTTTTTGATAGCTATAACTTTTTTAAATGTCAAATAACCACCCTGAAGACTTTTTTGTGACAGTTGTAGCAAGAATGAAATGTTCAGCACAATCTGTTCTCTATTTGAAAGTATAAGTGTTGGAAAACAATTATCTGAAGATGGCAATTTTTTTTTTCAAAAATCAGTATAAAAAAGGAAATTCTAGAAACAGTCAAATGGAATCTTGGGAGGAGGGTTTTGAACAAAGTAAAATAATTTTTACAGTTTAAATTAAGTGTGTCAAGTGTTTTACATAATAATATTTCATAATTGATTTATGATTACTGAAAAAGGAGCTTATGAAGACATCTTCAAAGGACCTTTTAATCCAGTTGTTCTAATAGAATCTGCTAAAACAATTAATAATGCATACAGCACTTTCTTATGTTGTCATTTTTCTTTCCTAGTTAATGGATACTGCTTTCAATTTTGTGTTCAATTACTCTGATTAATTAAGCTTTTTTGTCCCTTACTTCTATTATCAGATTAAATGTTATAGATGTTTCACTTTGGGGTAATTAAACATCCTTTTAATAAGGAAAACTAATTTTTGTTTGCTTGTTTATCTTTATAACTATCTTCTAATCCTACTTCTTTTCTCATGGAGAAAGCCAAGAGGGAGATATGGGAATGCAAATCCTTCAGAATTTACCTCCTCATATTTTTCTTTGCATAAGAACTAGAAAAGGAATGAATTAGGGGATGATATCTTTCTTTTCTACTATACTTTGTCTAACAATACTTCACAAAGAAGGAAAGAAACATTATTTCCCATCAAACAAGTTTCTGTAACATTTTTTGTCATGAACTCATTCTGTATTTTTTAAGCAAAAATTACAGGGTACTTACAGGTCTTGCCTTCTCTGTTCATACATTTTACTGGAATTGAGGCTCTGCTTCACAATTTCACTGAAATTGGCTGAGAGATGTGTAGACCTTTTTTTCATGAGAAGCCAAGGTGCAAACATTTTGCATGTTGCATTCTCAGAACACATAGTGCACTATGAATAGTTTAAGAATTTCCTTACAGGCAGTGTTTGAAAAAGGCATTATTTCTGGATCTTTCTGTGATTCCTAATGCTGTCTCTGTAAGCAGCAACCAATTTCTTCACAGCAATGACACTACCCTCTCTTCCTAGGGAGGTGAAAATGCAAAGCTTTAATATACACTATACATGGCCACCTCTTGACTGCACTTTAAATTATTTTCATGGGGTAAGACTGTCCCCTGAACATGCTTGTGGCAGCATCAAAGCTTTTTCTTTAAGTTGATTATAATAATCTTCCATGAAATTACAGAAATATATGCCCATATATGAAGATTCATTTAAAATCTTAATATTTCCATTTATAAATAAATCCAAATAATGTTACGTTTGTCTTCTTTATAGCAGATACTCTCACAGTGAAAATGGTTATTGACTCAAAGATGGGCCCTGCAGCTAGGGAAAAAGTTTGATTCAGACTCTAAACTGTGCAAATCAATTCCAAATCCTTAACTAAATCTTCACATGGCTAATATTAGAAGATCTTATATATGCTATGACAACATAAAATCCTTCAGGAATGTAAGAGATGAACATAGTTTCTCTGCATAGATATATAATCATCTGTGGAATTAATGAATGAACACATTTTATGCATAAATCATCATGATTTATGCATATAACATCATGTTATTTAAGCATATAAAAAGATAACCAACATAATAGTTATACTGAGAATAACAAATATCCAACTTCTATTAATTATTTAAATATAAAATTGAGAACTGGAATTGAATATCACAACCACGATTCCATTGGAGTTTACTTTTGATAAAAAGTTACTTTTTCCCTGTGGGGGTAGATGGCCCTCAGCCCATTTGCTCACTCACTTCCCTAGAGGATTGACAGAGAAAATCAGAAAAAAAAAAAAAAAAAAAAAAAAAAAAAAAAAAAAAAAAAAAAAAAAAAAAAAAAAAAAGGGGAAAGAGTCACAGATAAGAAAAAGACAGCTTAATACTTGGGGGAAAAAACCCTAAAATCTACTTAGCACTCCCACAAGCAGACCTGTGTCCAGATGACCTCTGAGTCACGCCTACTTTGAACTTCCCTCCCTTTGTAACACCCTCCCCCATTTTATTGTCAGGCATGGCTCTTGTGGTACAGAAAAGCTCTTTGGTTTCGTGTCAGTTGCCCTGACTATGTCCCAGTCTGAACTTCTACCCTCCCCTGAATGAATTACTCCAGAAATATCCCTACTTCAAACATCACTGAGGACCAAGTCTGGATTTTCAACTGGGCATAAATTTTGAATAGTCCATTTGAATACATTGATTACTGAAGGCATCTCAGTGATTAATTTTTTCACTGCTAAAATTAAAGGTAGGAATTAATTTCATCCTGACAAGTATTTTATGTTAGTTTCTTAATACCACAAAAATACTCACAGAAAGAACTTCCACAGGTTACTTCTGCTATACAGTCAGTGACTATTATGGTAATTTTCCACTACTGCATACAAGCTACACCACAGATACAAAGCCTTGCACTGTATTTCAAAATGTGACTGGATGGATTAATAAATTCAAGTTTTATTAATCTGATATTTTTTAAATTCTTTTTTGCAGACTTAAATGAATAGAAATCATCATGAGTGAATTAAAATTATGGCATTAAAAATTGTGTGGTATAATACAGGCATGTAGAAAGACAGAACTGTGAATCACATTTCTACAAAGGTAGAAATACTTTCTTTTCTGATGCAGAAACCTTGCATTCAAAATTAACAAACCCTTGAAAGCTGACAGCTGCATCAATGGGTATTTGAAACAGATGTGAATCATTACGATGGTCTAAGAAAGGATTCTTATTTTTCCTCTTTGTTTTTTTCTTCTAATAATTTAATAAATAAATCAAAATATATAAATTAGGGAACAAATAAGGCACTCTTTCTAATGTTATAAACAGACTGTGACCTAAAACATTTGTTCAGCACTCTATTTTGTTAACAACATCAGATTCAGATCACTGGTTCATATTACCTGGAGACAGAAAGAAAATTGGTTGAACTAATTAGGAAATTTGCAAGACAGGTAATTCATGTTTAAGCCTCCAGGAAACATACACCATGTTTCATAATAAGAGCTGAATTGCTTAGCTGATGTACAGACAATGTGCAAATATAACTTTTATTTTTACAATAGAGGTGCAAAACAAATTCAGATGGAAATAAGGAATCTCATGTATCAAATCAGAGATTATTCACAGAAAAAAATCATTTTTCAGGGCTGAACATATATGCAATTTACATAAATCTCTTTGGTTTTGCATAAAAACAAAAAAGCTTATAGGAAAAATTTCTTATGCACATTAGGAATCAAGTAGATGTAACATTTTTACTATATTGGCTTAATTTTTCTGTAGATTTAGTTTATTTTAGTGTAATTACGGTACAGAAGGACTTGAACATTCTGATGATGGTGGGCATTTTTGGTGCCTATCTAAAATAAAACCCTTTAAATTTGAAGGGAACTAGAAATGTCTTTCATATGATTCCAGTGTAATATGAGATATGGAATGACTGTGACATCCAACAGTTGTATCAGTTCTTAAAAATTATAAAAGTCAATCACAAATCTAACTAACTTTCAGTAAAGCTATTATCTTCACTCTTAGCAAAGGCAGTTTTTTAATTGACCTAAGCAAAAGTTAGATAAAGCTCCAGCAGGCAGTTGTGGTAAACTGAATTCAAGAGTGCACTCTGAAGCACATAATTTTTAAAACATGGTAAAATATCCAGTACATTTGTTTATTGGTTAAAAAACAATATCACTCCATTAATACACATTTTTGTCCACTATGGAAATAATTTACTGTAGATCTAGAAAAATCATTGCTTTCAGTTATTCATCTCCTATGCCTCTAAATTACTTTCCTATTACCTGTGGCCTTTCTCCTCTGAGGCAGTTTTTGTCTGCTTTTCTAAAGTCTACAAGTCCACATTTAGCAGTAGAAGAAGAAAAAACAAGTAGTAATGGATAGATATTTAATGATAATACTTCTTTCCTCAGCCTTAAATTTTAGGACATATTATTATTATTTTACTATAATAAAAAAATGGCCAGATCTGCAGCAGGCTTATAGTGTAACTTATTACTGCCACCACTGGAATTATTGTTTGTTATCTTTTCACTTTGAAAAATGTGTATACTAGTTCTACTAATATCTCTGGTGGAAGGTTAGTTTGTGAGCTTTCTGTCCTTAAAAATTCTGCAGGGTATTTCCATCATTTTAATTTTCCTTTACATGATTTATGAATTCATTATTCATGGCATTAAATGGATGGACAGACATTCCTGACATAGTTAATAAAGGCACCTGTGTAATGATCTTTTTATCTGTTATTTTTGGAGGGCCCCAATATCCTACACAATAGATTTGTTGATACAGATAAATAAAATTAGGATGTTCTATTTGTCTGCAATTGACAGAAAAGCATAGCTCACAAGACCATAACTCTGTGATCTTATCTATCTGTGGCCTTGTTTAGTTTACTAAAATAGCTCCCTCTAACAAAAATGCTAAAAACAGGCATTGGATGTTCTGCAGCAGTCACAAACCTGTTTCAATGTTCAACTCCTTTTGCCATCAGAAAATTTCCCATAGTATCTGTTCCATATCCCCTGCTTCATTTTAATGTTAGTGGTTGGGCATGAAGAATGCAGTAATTCTTCCTTTTGGGCACAAGATGTATCTGAAGGTATCCATGTTTGCATTAAGAGAATATAATGAAAAACTCATCATCAGAGCAAAAGAATTCTTCCTAGGTCAAGTTACAGATATGATTTCTTCATCTTCATTATTCTTCCTCACTGTTGTTTATCTTAAAGACAAATTAAATGGCTATGACATAAATATTCACAGAAATTTGATGCTGACCATTATTTTTCTATATGTTTTCTTAAGCTCCTAACCTTAGAATTAGTTTGGTTAACATGACAAATTGAAATAGGGTTGAAAAGTCAATAATTTTCCATTTATTCTTTTACCTAAAAAATAGATACTTGTCCTTACCCAGTGTTTTAAATTTTAGAAATCTTATATGGAAGCACTTGGGAAATTCTTTGTGTATATTAATGCAAATTTATTTAAAACATCTCAAAAGCCTGCTGTATCCTTTTAAACATCCTTTCTTAATTTTCTTTTGCCTGCTAAATCCTTTAGTTTATCCATTAGTTTCTAATCATCACAAAATTGCATGCAGCAAAATCAATTTACCAATGTAAAATTTACACAGTTACAGAATTCACATGTGATTTTGGTGTGCTGACAAAATTCTGTCTCATCAGTGAAAGAAAAAGTAAACTTTCCTAGTGAGTTCAGGGAGATTTAGATTCAGAATTCTCTCCTCATTCTTCATTTTTTAGGATGAGAATTTTTTTTTACTGCTTTTTACCAAACAGTTTGGGCACTCATTCATTTTGATTGAATTTCCAGCACCCTTTTGTTCCACCTTGAGTTGTTAGTCTGTACAGTTTATTCTCTTTCAGCTCAATCCATTAAACCTTTTTTGCATTAGGTATTTTGCTTTGCAGTGTATGCCACAGTACAATTCTAAGTGGCCTAAAATGTTCTGTATGAAAGGATAAGCATATTACAGTAAAATTAAGACAAATTTTTTTTTTTTTTTCCTTTTTTGTGTGTCAAGGACAAAGTCTGTTTGAAAGACAAGTTTAAAGAAATCAAAAAGATTCACTGAAACTTCCGGGGGTCTGAGCCCAGGCGATTGGATCCTTCTGAGTTTCCCTGGGACTCTGCCCCGATGGTGACTTGGTGGAAAGAGGCAGCCTTGACCCCATTGTCCAGAAATGGGACTTTAATAATGCCAAAATAACAAACAAGAAGGCTTACGCTATATTTGGAGCAATCTCAAACAAGACAGCGTACTAGTTTGAAAGCAAAACCAGAGACACTCCAAGTCAGAAATAAAATTTAATAGAGAGAAATAAACAACAAAAAGGGTAAAAATAAAATAAAATAAATACAATAGTACAAAGGTCCACTGACAGAGTCAGAATGCAAACCTGACACCCTGTTGGTCAGGGTATTGGAAGCAGCCCGAAATAAGTCCTCCTGGAGTGACAGCTGTGACTCTGTTGAGGCAGAGATGATCCTCAAGAAAGTTTCCAGTCATCCACTGGAAATCCAGTGGAAACAGGCTCCCTTGATGTTTTGGATTGCTGGTTTTATCCCAGTGGAAAGGCTTTGGCTCCTCCCACTGGGTGGAGCATCTCACGATGGGATGAGGTGGTATTATCAGTCATGTGAGAGGACTTAAATGGCCCATTCACAGGTAATGTCCCTCAGAGGAGGGTGTGTGTAGGAAGAGAGAAGACGGCCCTGCCTTATCTGGTGTTATCAGGTGTCCCATTAACAGAAGGCATCTGCCCTCTTCCCCCCCTAGAGTTACAAGAGATAAAGAACAATATCTCCCAACTGCTCCAACAGATGAATATGGAATACACATTTTTGGTTACATTTTTCAACCCAAGACAGCTGTAACAAGGGACAAAAAGCATGAGGTCAGGCTCAGACAGATGTATTTATAAATTCCAGTGGGGGAGGAGTTAAGGTGGGGTCTGAGGGAAGAGTCCAATAGGGGAGAACAATTACGAGTATTAAAATTTCTGCACCAAAAATCAACGAGGAACTTTCTAGCAACAATTTGCATACTTGAATTGAGGGAGCATGTGAGTAACCCTCTTGCTTACTGCACATAGAACTGGGTTTCCCAGGGCATCAGTCCAGGGTTTTCCTCTTCCCCAGGGAAACCACTATCTACAATTCACTTAATGTGATTCAAGTCTACATTTTCATACATTTAGAATCCTGTATACTATACAGAAGTGAATAAAAGTTTAAAACTTCTTAAGTCTTATAAAGCCATGTGAGTGTATTTGTATGTAGTCAGCAAAAATCAGCCTTTGGTGAAAGAACTATTAACCATGGAAATAGACAGAAACGGCTTTAACCTGAATCCTTGGAAGTATTGAGACACTTTCCTGACTTCACTGATATGAAGATAATTGGGGTCTAAATCTTTTGAAGAAACAGAGCCTTAGTATACACTCACTCTTGGGTTCATGTCCTCTAAGTCACACATTACAAGCGTACTCCAATTTAGGTTTCAATTACATTCTCTCCATGGTCAATGAAAAGAGAAACCTTCAAAGTACATTTCTTTCTACCTATGTGTTATGTACCTATTTAATGAGAGGATAAATCAGTTTTTCAAAGTGCTTGTCTCTCTTCATTGACTACAAAGAATAACCTAGGTGATTAGGTTAAAAGAGATTTGAAATTTTCACGTTATGAAAACTTTCTGAGGTCAGTCTTAGTTGGCAGCCTAAATCACAAGCCTAAGGACCAAAACAGTAAAGGCAAAAAGGTGCTGGAGAAAAACGGCCAGTAGCTAAGCCTAACAAAGGTATTCATTCATTCCCCTGCCAATAGGACCAGGAAGGGCAAAAGTGAGAAAAATTCAGGGATCAAGATAAAGACATGTAATAAGTGAAACAAAGCTCTGTGTGCAATCATAGCAAAGTAAGTCCTTTATTTGCTACCTTCTGTCAGCAGGCAGATGTTTAGCCACTTTTTGGAAAGCATGTTAAATGGCTGCTTGGGAATACAAACTCAATAAACAAGAATTTCTTGTCTCCTTTGCCCTTCTTTCCCTGAGGTTTTCCCTGAGAACATCATCACAGGATATACAGTGTGTGCCTTTAGGCAGCTGGGGTGAGCTGTCCCAGCTGTGCTCTCTCCCAGCCTGTTGCCCATCTCCCATCTGATGGGGTACAGTGAGAAACAGGTATCACACTAAACACACTGGTGTGTTATCAATACTGTTTTGGTAATAATAAACACAGTACCATACAGGTGATTATGAAGAAAATTATCTTCCTTGCAGACAGCTCTTGTAGAGTCTCCACCCCTTATGCCATATACTTTTCATCGTGCTCAGGCTTTCACCATCCAATATATCCTTGTTAAGTGAAAGCAAGCAGCTTCCACTCCTTTCATAAATACACAGGGAACCACATCAACCACATCTACCAGGCTGTAACTATGGCCACCCAGGCTGGAAAATCCTGCCTGGACCCTAAAGCCCACCAGTTTGTAACACTTAGGAATAGAATTTCCAAAAAAACCCCAGTTTCCTTCTTCCACTGTTTGTAAATGGATTTTTTTAAAATGAGAAATTAAATATTTAATGAATGGAGATTTTAAAACTAAAAAGACATTTTCTGGTTTTCCCTTGAAATACAAAAAATATTGATGTATTTATTTGTACAGCAAACTATATTCAGTGCATAAAATGGAAAGGTGTTCAGTGAACAGAATTATTAAAATATTAATTTATCTCAAATTATGAGACACATTATTTCAAATGAAAGTCATAAAACTCAAGTTCTGTAAATAATTTTATAACTAATTTTTTAGTAATACATAGAACATTAATTTGGACTTTGAGTGATTTTTCTCTAAGTTTCAGCAACTGGCTTAGGTGTCTAAGGTCTTTACTCCCCTTTGGAGATGCCTTTTTCTTTGCTTGAACGTACACTAGCCAGATGAACCCAAGTCAGAGCTGCTGATAAGCTATCCCAGTTGAAACAAAGAAAGCTCATTCTCAGGATTGTAAGTTATTCAAAAAGTGAGATTTTTTACTTTTGTTTAAATTATTTCCATTCTTTTTCACTCAGTAGTGTAAGAAAGGACAGATTCTTTATTTTATTTTTGTCCTTAGCCATTGGCTTACTGGTTTCGGTCCATCTCAGGGTCACAGTATAGGCTGCCACTATTTGACAGTGAATTATCCTAAATGAAATCAATTGGTGACCTCAATATAACCCCTGCTGTGTAGATCCTCATCACCATTCAACAGAGTGAAGAGGCACTAAATGGACACAGAATTTGAACTCAAGAGAGGTTTCCTCCAAGCCTCAGTTAAGACATAGTGCGCAGTAACACAAATAAGGTTATGATTATTTTCTTTATTACTATCATTTTCCCATTAAAATTAATTCTGTCATTTAATAGTAGAAGAAATTTTTAGAATAACAGCTCCTCATGAGTTTGCCTATTTAGTTTTCAATTAAACATATTCTTCTTTAG
Source organism: Cisticola juncidis (assembly GCA_013400215.1). Taxonomy (NCBI): domain Eukaryota; kingdom Metazoa; phylum Chordata; class Aves; order Passeriformes; family Cisticolidae; genus Cisticola; species Cisticola juncidis. The sequence goes on from VXBR01004357.1 coordinate 203,613, forward strand.
GGCCTTCAGGTGAAATATCAAATGTAATGAATATAGAACTTTCTGGGGGAGAATGGGTAATTTGTCTTTATTAAGATGCCATTATTTGAAATAAAGATTTTTTAAATCTATTTATGTATTGTATTTAATCCAGTGAAGTTCATTTCTTCACTGTGGTTAATAACTGCTACTACAATGAAAAGAGGTGAAGTAATTTCAGCAACATCAGTTTGTAAGAATTTATGTCTTGATTTGTTGTGCCGATTCAAATCTTATGTCCAAAAAAATCAATCTCAGATAGCAGAAGTTCTGCAGAGATTTAAAAATAGTTAGGAATATTTACCAATTTATATCAGTACCTATAATAGCGCTGTGATAAATGTTAGAACCCATTTGCTACTCTATGCTAATCAATACTGTATTGTCCTTGTTTCATCTGGGATAGAGTTAATTTTACTCCTAGTAGGAGGTTCAGTGCTGTATTTTGGATTTAGCATGAGAATAATATTGATAACACTTTGATGGTTTAGTTGTTGCTAAGTAGTGCTGACCATCAGTCAGTGATCAGGTGCACAAGAAGCTGGGAGGCAGCAGGGCCAGGACAGCTGATTCAAAATGTCCAGAGAATATTCCACCAAGCCATAGAACACCATGCCCAGGATACTGGGGACTTGACTGGGGGGACAACCATGCTGGGGTATGGATTGGGCACTGTAATCGGGTGGAAAACAATTGCATTGTGCATAACTTGTTTCTCTCGGGTATTAGTTCTCTTTTTATTATCTCCCTTATAACTCTTCTTTTTCTTTTTCTTTTTCTTTTTCTTTTTCTTTTTCTTTTTCTTTTTCTTTTTCTTTTTCTTTTTCTTTTTCTTTTTCTTTTTCTTTTTCTTTTTCTTTTTTTTCTTTTTCTTTTTCTTTTTCTTTTTCTTTTTCTTTTTCTTTTTCTTTTTCTTTTTCTTTTCCTTCTTCTTTTTCTTTTCCTTCTTCTTTTTCTTTTCCTTCTTCTTCTTCTTCTTCTTCTTTACTTCAGTTGTTAAACAACACACAGATTTTACCTTTCTCATTCTCCTCCTCCCTATTGTACCATGGAGGGGTGGTGGTAAGCAAGCACCTGTGTTGTACTTAGCTGCCAGTTGGAGTTAAACTGCAACACGTACGTCTAAATTTAAAAAGTTAATCACCAGATTAATTTAACATTAGGAAATATTATTGATTGCACTACTCTGTAAAAATAGAGTTTCTGTAGTAGAACGTGTTCTAAAACTATAGCCTACAACTTCTGAGTAGAGAACAATGGAAACAACTTCCTCCAGAGATGGCAAAGAAACTATTATACTCCACTCTTTCCTTGATGATAACTTACTGACAATGATTTTTTTCTCCTCATTTTTACATAATATTTTGAAAAGCAGACATACATACATCCTACATATAAATATATGAATGTGTACCGAGCTCTGTACATTTCACATACATAATAGCTAAGCTGAGCAACCAGAAAATTATGTTAACATTTTTGATACATTGAAAAGAATTGAAGTTGTTATGTTAATTTCATTGCTTATCTTATTTTCAACATATTTTCTTCAGATTTATCCCTTATCTTTTTTCCCATTTTCTAGAACACAAAAATGTGTATTAGTTATTCTTAAATACATGTTAATGAATTTTATAGGCATGCTGGATGGAACTTGTATAAACAGGCCAGAAAATCTGCAGCCAGAGCCAAGGCAAATTCATGCCAAAACATTAGTCGATCCATTGGAACTGATTATACACACACAAAAGGGAGAATGCGTGAAGTGAAATATAAGGTCACTGTGACAGCCAGAAGGTAATGCCAAATATTCCTACTAGCTTGGCTCATTCATGTATGGGCACAGAGCCGATTCAGAGCCAAACACTCTGCGTGAGCCAAACTTAACTTCCTTGGCTTGCCCACCTTCAAAGCACAGCTGTCGTGGCAAAAACAACCCATCAGACACGAATTCATTTTGCTAGTTTTCATCTGCCATGACTTTGTAAGATGCAGCCACCAAGGGCAGAGGGCTTTGCTGCTGCTGTTCTGAGAGTAGTCTGCACTGCTGAAAAAACCTGTTGGACTCGCATTATCTATTGCAATGAAGTGTCTGCTTCTGAATAGTAAACATGCTCTTAATGAGGTTTAGGCACCTCTAACCAAGATTTTGAGAATGTGAGTAGTGATTTTGATTGTGCAACATGTTGGGGCCCATCTGGAAGCACCTGAGTGGTCTGATTTGAAAAAAACACAGTCATCTTTGTGAAGGATCAATTAAATCCAGTCTTGAATGGGACCTTCCAAAGCCAGGGTTGTCAAAATCATTAGTAGATTTTAAACTGTCTTTGTCTAATTAGTTTGAGTAAGAGAGAGTAGAAACACATTGACAAAAGGTATTCCAAAGTCATAATAGTTATTTTCTATTTATGGGGGAAACTATAACATTTACATTTACATTGACATCCATAAGCTGCTCCCCCCCCATTCCATCCACATATCCCAACCAGCCACAAAATGTTTTCTCGAGTTTCTTCTCATCCCTGATGTGATCCTAAATTACACAAGTTCAACTGAAATCAGTTTGCACGTGTGAATTAGATGGCATAAAACCCAGAAAATTCATTGACCTACCTTGGATTTTTGTTCATTGCATGAATTTTATGTTTGTATTTTTAATATAGAAATGAAGTGACAAGCACAGAGTTTAGCATAAGCATACTGTTAAATATAGATATAGACATTTCCCTTACTTGTCACTTCCAGCCCCTACAACAGATATTAATAATTTCATGAAGATTTTTACTATGACTCTATGAAGAGAACACCTTTTCAAGCCAGATAAATATAAAGTACAAAAAGCTGATGGCCAAGCAACATACTCTTAAGTTGATGTGGGTTTTCTCATATTTGTCCTCCTAGACTAATTTCAGAAGGTCTCTGTAGGGGTTCTGAGAAAATTTTCTGGAAAGGAAAAAAAGGCACATAACTTCTCCTAATATATCATATAGTTTCCCCTCAAGTACACATTTTTTTCTTCTCTTCAAGGAAAAAAATGAAAGATTAATTTATTATAGAATGTGATTTGATTTTACCACCTTTAATTAATCCTTGGGTTATGATTAATTGATTAATATATTTCTTATTTATGCAAGACTCCTGAAATATTAACATATAATCTACAAATAATCCATTTTCAGATTCCTGAAGTAAAATCTTCAATAGTAATTGCAATTGACTGCCTCAGGATTTTTTTTTTTGAGATCAAAACATAAACTCTGGTACATGAAAACTATCACAGAAGACTATGTCAAAAAAGAATTGTTAGATATAATGATATTTAGATAGTTTATCATCTTTTTTTTTCGGTCAATTTGTCTTAAAAGTGCTGCCTTATTTTAACACCATGCCAAAAGTTCATGAGGCTCAAATTTAGAAATATTTTTTTAAACAGAGCATATGTGCTTATTGAGGCTACATCAGAGAAGAGAAAGAGGAGTTTTCAACGTGACTGTACCCAGGGGCAGACATTTTGGGTCGTCACTGGGTTTGCTAAACTAGAACACACTCCTTTAACACGTTTCCTTCTTTTCTCCACTTGGAGGCAATGCTGTCCCTGTTGTCCCAGGATTCATACTGTGATGAATCCCTCACTTTGACATATGTGTACTAGTAAAAGGAGGCAGTCAGAATTCAAGACTGAATCTTTCACCATCGATAATTATGAAGAAATTATGCTTCAGAAACTAATTTAGTTTCCTAAAAAGGAACTGTACTTCTTTGTCAGTTTAGCTCCAGTCAAAAATCCTGAACAATTCCAAAGATCTTTCCCAGTAAGTGAAAGGTTGAAAGAGGTTTTAATGTGAAATATTTTAATCATCAGTGATCAGCAGTAGCCCCATAGCAATTAGTGTTTAAATTAACAGAGAAGAAATTTGAACATACTGAGGATGGCTAGCTATGCTTTTGAACTTTCTCTTTTAAACATTTTTTCTAGAATAAGAGCGTATTCTGAAACTTGGCTAAATAAAAACTGAATAGCTGTTATACTGTATATATTGAATAAATGCATCTTTTATAAGGTGAAATTTTATCCCCTGGCTTGATATCAAATGCTGTTTTCTGTTTCTCAATAGCAAGTGAAGACTGAAAATACGCATGAACAAACAATTCAAGTCTGGTGGGATTTTAGTAGGTGACTAAAGATCTGGCATTATATTTTATTTTCTACTGTGACTGTACAGCCTCTATGAATATTTTGACTAGGCTTTCATGAACAGGCAAAATGGAACTTTTAGTACTGCTTTATTGTTACTATTATTATTGTTGTTTTTATGACAATCTCTAAGAAAAATCAAAATGGCATTCCAGCTAATATCACTGTACTGTCTAACTTGAACAATCAAATCAAGAATGAATCTTCATCAAAGGATCAACTCTTTACATGCAAACATTTAGTACTAGTGTATTCAAAATTCTGGGGAAAATGGGTTTGCTTTTGGATGAACCAAGAAAATCAGCAGATCAAACTGCTAGGTAGTTTTTAACTCCCTCACATTGCCAATGATTGAGATTTCTCTCTGAAAAACAACTTTGCTAGGTAATTATTTCAAGTTATCAATAGAAGTACGGGTGATTTTTGCAAAGAGTTAATCACTTAAAAATCAAAACAAACTACTCCCATGACATGAATTGTGAGGTAAAGGCTTAAGAAAAATGGAGAAAATACTGACACTTTGTCATGAGAAAACAGGCTAAGTTATGTACAGACTCTTGAAGTGACAAAGGTACACACAGTAAGTGTTTGAAATAATTATGCTCAGTTAATTACGACTGTTACAAGAATTACTGATCAACAACTATGTTCTTGGTCCTGATCTAAGACTGACATGTATATGCTTGGGGCAGTCCCACTTGAGCCCTGCCTTGTCAGTTTTTAGAACCTTTCTGTTCACATAGTCCCTGTTCATCACTTTCTATTTGCTTTTCATCATCTTCCTTTCTCTCTGAATTCTCTGTGCTGAGTGGGAAACCTTCCTAGATGACAGGTCAGGAAAACAGAGAGGCACCTTCATCCTCTGCAGCAAGAAAGATCCTGCTGCCATAACTGAATGCTTTTTATTCACTTCTGAGTTTAAGACTCAACCAGCACAGCTCAGCTGCTTCATTTGACAGCATTCCCTCACAACTTCAGTGTTGTTGCAGATCTGCTCCCTCTTCCTGAACCACACCTGGGTCAAGGGTACCAAAACTGCAGGGACAGCTCTAACTCCTACCAGAGGCTGTCCTGTGGTACATCACTGCCATTCATGAGGATGCAAAAGCCAGTCTGAGCAGACCTGCTAATCCCCCACAGTTTTAATTTTCTTCTTTTCCCAAATTGATGTACAAACTGATCACAACCTGTTAACTATGCTAAAGGTACCTGATTTTCCCTGATCAAGGGTTAGAAGAAACAAAAGCTTCATACACTTTGTGATCGAGGACAGCTGGGATCTTAAATACCACTAGAGGCTGATAAAAAGGTTGACAGATGTTAAGGCTGCTGCGGCTATCCTTACCTGGGAGCAGTGATATCTTCAGATTCCTCAGAGGATTCCTGGGAGCCTCTCAAGAATCTTTGATAAAATCAGGAGGGTAAACAAAATCTCAAAACAGAGCTCAGAAAATCCTGTAAAACTGTTGTAGCTCTTTTGTGCTATAAACCTTAACTCTCTTCTATGAAATTGATGATTTACCTTCTCAGGCCTGCTTTCTCATCTCAGATAACTGTTGCAATTACAGGTCGACTTACAAAAATAAAAGTTGTTTTCTAATTAATTTGTTATTTGACCATTTTTTTTATCTTTGTTTTTTGGTTTTTTTTGGGGGGCGGATATGGAAAAGAGAGCTTGGAAATATCTTGTGATGTGGCTGTATATAACCATTTACATAAGTAAGAAGTCTTACCTTTTTTTTGCCAATTTTTGATCAGAATAAAACATTCTAATGCATTTGCTAGAAACCAGATATATTGGTTTACTGAAAATGAATTAATTAGTATCTTCCATTTGTATATTAAGCTATTTATCTTGAATTCATTTTGTTGCCATAGCATGAAAACAACAAAAGACAAAGACAATAGCCTGAGAAGATGGGGGAGGGTTGTAGTGCCCATAATTTTGAGAAAATGCATCTGATGCTTGTCCTAGAGGAATGAGCAAATAGTGCTCTGCCAAAAAATCCTCTTAACAGATTTCCAGCAGTGAGTTTGGAGTCAGAAAGAACTACTCTGCTACATACAGAATTCTTCTCCTTGGGCAGAGAATGAGAGCATGGATTATACATGACAGGTACACAGATGCATTGCTTAATCTTCTTCAGGGTGCTCAGGTACAGCAATGAGAAGAATGAACACAGGAGCTGACATTGCACAGTCTTTTCTCACAATCTGATATCAGAATAGTTAATGACTACCAGAGAAAGGAGGAAAGTCTATATAGTAGGAATCTATTTTCCAAGAAGATAAATGAAACTGTGATGAAGAAAAATTGGAAAGCAGACTGATTTGTACTTTATTACATATCTACCAAAAATGAAACTACAGAAAATGAAAGTAGACATAGTAGAAATATAAAATAGAATTTCTATAGAATTTACAGTAGTGCAACAAACTGAAATAGACATGACCATTCTTTCTCTTCCAATTTATATTTCCATGTAATCAAAGCACAATGTCTGATTAAAAGCAAGTTTACACTTATTTTTTAAAATATTTATTGTAGTTTTAGTCCCACAACAAATATAAATGACTCACAAATATATATATAATATATACATGTATATAACAAATATACATGTATAAAATATGAATATAGAGAGAAAGTTAAACTTTTGTAACAAGCCTCCATTATTTATATAATATGACAGTAAAATAAATTCATTCAAATTGAACATATTAGAAGTCTTGAATGAAAAAAATTCTGTAGTGTTTTCTGACAGGAAAGAGTGCAGTACTGTGTTTAGTTTGCAGGAAAGAGTGCACAAACTCTGCTAACAGTTAAAGGTGTTTTTTTAATACGACATCAAATGTTGTTGAGACCTGAAAGGTCACCTGTTGATAATGTTAGCATATTTCAACAACACTTATTGCAAAATTGAATTATTTACCTAATAAATTAAAATTACAAATGGTTCAGGGCTGAGCCTAAAGGGTAATGTAGAGACTACAATTAAAAAAAAAAATAAAGATAGTATGTGAAAAAAAGTTATAAAACAAAATTCAGTTTCCCATTTATATTTACTCTGGATGATATATAAAACTCAGTTATCCTGAATCCTGCAGATAGAAATGCCTAAAAATCATCCTGGTTCAAGAATTCAAGTACAGCTAAAATCTTATTTCCCAGTTTTTTGCACTTCTCATGTGGCTGCAAACTGAAGTTTGGGATTCAAATAGTAAAACTTTCTTTACATCTGAAAACCTAAGCTACCTTTCCTAAAAACCCTTCATGGTTTAATTCAGAAAGTCTGTGGGAAAAGAATATGTAAGATTTCGTATAAAATTTCATGGCTACAGAAGGGAAACCTACATTTGTTTCCTTCTTGGACCAAAAGATGACCCCCTCTCCTGCAGAATGCTCAGACAATATCTGGAAATATTGCAGTCAGGGCTTGTACGATTTGTGCATTCTTCCCCAAAAAGATATTACTCTGCAAACAATTAATGAGAAGAACTTAATAAAGTAGAACTAGGGATTTATACTTTATAGCCTAATAGCCAAGATGCACTGCTAAAGAAAAAGAGAAATTATGCTTAAGGACAACATTTCTGTATAATATACCAGATTTTATTTTGCAGCCTTAAAAATAATCAGAGCAAAGAGCAGGCAACTTTCTGATCATCAGACATCAGATCCCATGTTTTCTTTTTCTGTATAACATGCATTCTGTTTTACTATATATAAATTTAAATGAAATTCATAATCCACCATCATGACCTTGAAATATTCTATTATCAATTGCTTCATTACCAGGTTCTTCAGTGAATTGATGCCTATTATTTTAAATCCATGGTACCAGTTCTCCTCTCCACTTGAGATTTGCCATCCAAATCCATTCTTGAGAATCAAATCATTTTCCTTATCAATAATTAAATCAATTCTTTATTCACACAATTTCTTTCACAGTTCATCAGTTTTTCATTTCCCTTTATGCTGGAAGTCCAGCCATGGTGTGTTTATCTTAGAAGTATAGATGCAGAGGTCTCTCATTCTCCCCCTAGTGTCCTTTTATGTCTACCAAGACATCAGTAACTTGTCTGTCCAGGAAATATTTCTAAAATTTAACATCTATTAAGTCTCAGGCTTGGAAAATAGCTGAAATGGTTTATTAATTTTAGCATGCTGTGAAGAAAATTAATTCAGTAACAAACAAGAACAAGAATAGAAATCCCAGGTGGTCCAACTGCAGTATTTCAATAAATTTCCACAAGTAATAGTTTTTAGCTTTCCACCCCTTATTCCTAATTATGAAGCAAATTGACATAATATAAATAACCCCAAGTCACAGAATCACAGAGCTCTTAGGGTTGGAAAGGCCCTCTGGAGTTCACCCAGTCCAATCCTCTGCCAAGGCAGGGTCAGCTGGAGCAGGTCACACAGAAACATATCCAGGTGGGTTTGGAATGTGTCCAGAGAGGGAGAATTAATGACATCTGTGGGCAGGTGACAGAGTGCTCTGTTACCTGCAATGTAAAGAGGTTCTTCCTTGTGTTGAGGAAAAATTTCTTGTATTTTAGTTTATGGACATTGCTACTAATCCTGTGTCTGGGTAGCACCAAAAAGACTCTGGCACCAACCTCTTGGCACCTGCCTTTGTGATATTTATGTGCATTAATATCCCCTCTCAGTCTTCTCTAGACTAAAACCTTGTTATCAAACAAGATAACTGTGAGCATGGCTTAAAATAAACATTTTTTAAATTTACTATAGGGAGAGAACCAAGAGGTTGCACTCTGTCAGCTTATGGTTCAATGAGAGAATGATATCATTAATCATAACAACTCAAAGTCTTTCTGGTTTGTGATATGGTGCCTACTGTTCAAAAAACATTGGCTTCAAATAGAACATTCTGTAACATTAGCTCTACAAAAAAAAAAAAAAA
>VXBR01004357.1:222495-287526 GCA_013400215.1 Cisticola juncidis
TTTTTGTTTTTTTTTTAATGTACGAGCATATGCCATATGATAAAGATAAAAAGATAACAATAGAGATTTTTACATGGACTCAATGTCCTTGCTGAATGTGGAAAAATAGATACTGTGTTTGCTGGGTTTGTTGTCATCTCTCAATTTGTGAAGACAACAGGTTGTAGAAGTTTCCAGAGGCTGCCAGCTCCGTGGGACTTCTATTGCCTTGCAGTACACAGAATGTGATGAAAAAATGAATTATCAACAAAATCCCTGTCCATCAGGATAGAACTAGTTTGCTAATCACTACAACTTGTCTGACACAATCAAAACTCTCCTGGCTTGATGTAGATTTATGATGATTTTGAGCAGGTATACTATTTGCAAGGTAGGCTTAAGGGAACTCAGATGACAGTGAATTGTTGTGCATCTATTATAATGAAGCAAAAAATGCCTAAAGAGACAAAAGGAATATTTTGTGAGAATAAATTTCTCCTATAATTTTCCACTAAGCATAGATTCCTACTATAGCTAGAGACTGATATAGTGATAAATAAAGTAGTGTAAGTTGACACAAAATGAAGAATTTTTAAAATTTACTTCACTAGTTATGATTTCTAAAAATGTTTGTTTCAAAGAAAACTTCAGCCCATTATTCTCTATTAATTGGTGCTGATTTGTTTAGTAAGTCCTTTTAACATTTTCTTGTGGGCTGCAGAACTCAATTCTTGTAAACAAGAGCACAGAAATCAAACTCAGGATTTTTTTTTTTCAATCAGTCCCACTTGCAAACAATGGCACCAGACAAAGGGATGTGTTAAGGTAACTTAAATCTATTTTGTATTGTGCCACCCATAGTTTATATTAGGGTCTGGCAGAAGTTAGGCGTAGTGAAGAGAGAATCACCAGGTTGCATTACAAATGATATCACTGCCCAGGTATTTTAAAGCTCTCTCCCAGATGTTCATCCCCTCTCCAGGCCTGCTTGGAGTTTGTTTGCTAAACCTCTGGCCTTAGACTTGTCAGAAAGTTTTTTTTCTGGTGGGTAGTGAAGAGAAGGGCAAAATTCTGAGAAAGTTCTGTGACTACTTTTTCTTTGGTGGCATCCTCAAACTCCTTACCTTCATATACAAAATCCAGAGGTGTTTTTTTTTTCCTTTCAGATTCGACAGTAATGTTTTAATATTAAAATGTGTTTCCAAAACCTCATTGCATTTTTTCTAACAGTAGAAGAGAACTCTCTCACAGTAGAGGGAAGTTTATGAGGGTAAAGAAAGAAAGACTCATTCAAAGGATGACTCTTAGTGATGATTAGACTCCTGCTCTCTATAACTCTCTGAAGGGATTAGGGCAAGTAGATTGTAGACACCTTTGTAACATACACTCTTATCAGAGAGTTATAAAGAGTAAGTCTAGCAAAAAATTGTCCATGTGGAAGATTACACTGGATTTTAACTGCCTAGCTTTTTATCACAAAGTTAAGTAGTCAAGTAAGACTTGGCAATATATATTTCTAAAAACCCAGTGTGGATGAGACAATAGCTGATATGAGGTCTTTTTGAGCTAGAAAATATGTTTTATCTTACCTAAACCCTGACAATGTTCTATTTCTTCCTAAAGTTCTTTTGTTGGCCAGTGCTATCTTTGATGTTAGAATAAATCATGCCATTTTTTTCTGTACAGAACACAAATTTACATGGAAATAAGACAATGAACAAATAGTTATTACCTGTAGATACCTTCCAAAAAGTCCAGTGTAAGTGCTAAACAATTCACTGCACTAAAAATATGCTTTTGAAAACAACATGTCAAGAAATCTCAGGTGAGATATAGGTCAGTTTTGGATGATAGCAGATAACTGTGGGGGTGAAAGGGCACTGAGAACTCAGATACCTAAAGAATTGTGGAATTGTTAATCTAGAACAATTACATATAAGATGTAATATTATAGAGGCAGAACTGTAAAGATATGCTGGTTTGGCTGGGTTAGAATTACTTTCCTTCCCAGTGGCTGGTCTGGAGCTGTGTTCTGAATTTGTGCTGAACACTGAGTGGATACCTGGAGACATTTCTGTTATTGCTGAGCAGGGCTTGCACAGAGCCAAGGCCTTTTCTACTTTTGGCACTGCCATGCTGGTGGAGAAGTTGGGTGTGTGTGAGAGGCTGGGAGGAGACACAGAGGGCCAGGAAACCCAAACTGACCAGAGGGATATTCCAGACCACAGGGCATCATACTCAGTATATAAAATTGGAGGAAAGAGGAAGGGACATTTGGAATGATAGTGTTTGTCTTCACAAGTTGCTGTCGTGTGATGGAGCCCTGCTTTCCTGGAGATGGTTGAAAACCTGCCTGCCCACAGAAAGTGCTGAATGAATTCTTTGTTTTGCTTTGCTTGGGTGTGGCTTTTGCTTTTTCCTCTAAACTTTTTATCCCTGGCCTCAAATTTTTCTAGCTTTTACCCTTCCAATTTGAGGGAGTGAGTAAGCAGCTGTGTGGGGCTTGGTTGCTGGATGTGATAAAACCATGACAAAAAACCATAAGCACTTTTGAGTTTTGGAAAAGGAAATGATTGCTAAAGTTGATTTCTTCCTAAGAACTAATTGGAGTCTGAAATGTGACAGACAAAATGGGGTTGCCAAATTACCGTTTTCATGGAAAAGCAAGAAACTTACTTTATCTCATGCTCTGCTCTATGTAAATTTTTAAGATACAGTATGAAAAGCAATTGATACAGTATATTCTTGTGTGTATTCACAATTCTTGTGTGTATGTGAGTGTGTGTTTGAGTTTTTTTCTTATTTAATGTGCAGTAGTCACATAAAAACTGCTTCTAAAAAAGTAAAGTTATTACTGGCTTTGAAAACATGAGGAGAAAATGAGGCAGCAACTTTGCATTTAGAATCATTAATTATATTTGTTTTGAAAAGGTTGAGCATTGACAACTCTCTGGGAGCTGCTAGTTCCTAGAAACAATAAGCACCCAAATATAAATGTCCTCATAATGTACAACATGGAATCTAATAAAATTCTTCCTAATTAATTGCTGCTTAGACTTTTCTGACTTGTTTTGTACTGTTTAAACAAAGCTGTACATTATTATGTTCACCAGAGGAAGTCATCTTTAAATATCCCTGCCAGTTGTGGGGGCAGTTAGTGAACAGACAACACTGCATTAATTTAGCAATTTTGGAATTAATAAATTATTTGATTTAAGTGATATAGTAAGATTGTAGCATAAAAATCCTGTCAATTATACAAGAACTTTCTCGAGTATATGATGTTAAAATTGAAATCCATGGTATATCTATTACTAAATGAAAATTCAAAACATTTACTAAACAATGTAACATTTTAAATTACATTTTTATTCTTGCAAGATTTAGTCTAAATGAAATTTGTGTTGGTAGTTCAATGTATTCTTCCCCAAGTCGACAAGCTAGGAAACCATTCTAATTCTTCCTTGGCCATTATTATTCAAAGTCTAATTCAAGAGGATTTTTTTCTGTATAGTTTTTCCCCAGCAGCTTATAGCTTCCATTTAACTCTTTGCAGTAAGTCCTTATTAATGGGTAAATTTTGACTGAGACATAGGAAAGCTAGCCTTTTTATTCTCTGCAGAAACATTTTTTAGACCTTCAGTGCAAATATCCCTTTATCTCAGTCTTATGGAGATTTTATTGACTATACTCCTTACTACTTTCAGTTCTTTTCCTATTTTTTTAAATAATGAGATGCTTAAGTAGGTTTTTGAACTAGAAAAACTATTTATAATGATTGATTTTGCTCTGTAATGTGAAAGATTTCTGAGAATGGAGTAAAAATTTTAAAACCTTATCTCACAACCCTTTTTCTCTTTAGAGATAAATGTTGCAAAGCTCGTTTGTGATTTTAAGAAAAAAATCAAAACAATAGTTACTGCTAGACAAGCCTATTAGAAATGCAACACTAATTAGAGAGAGATATGACTGTAGAGCACTCACATACTTTTGTGTGTGGTTGTGTGTGTAAAAGAGGTTCAAAATGTTAAGATTTATGCTCTGGTGAGCAAACAGATGTTCGGTGAGTTGCCAAAATGAGTCAGATGATATTGAGGTGTTCCTGCCCCAGTCAAGCAATAACACAGATGATAGTTGAAGCATTTTAAAAAATCCACAGTAGACTGCCATCTACCAGTCATAATTGATGAGATGTCAATCGACATAATTTTCCACTGTGTTTGCAATATTGTGAGTAAAGGAATGCAATTGGCAATTTCTCTGTTGAGTAAGGCCCGTGTTCCTTCCTATCCGTGACAAAGGCACAGCCATGGTAGATCAAACAATATCCTGTTGCCTGATACAGTGTTATTTTGAAATAGAGTGGAAACCACTATGGAATGCACAATACTTTTTACTGAGCAGGATTCAAGGAAGGTGGAATAACTTTTGCTCTTCACCATTTATTATTCTGTTACTTTGCAAACAAAAGAAACAACCTATAAATTGTCTGACAAAGAAGCTGAATAGATACCTTTTTTCACCATAGCTTCCACATCTATCATCATGTCATGTTTCTAGTTATGTTCTGTCATAAATTACTATCAGAGTAAATCTTGACAAATTTTAACAAATAGAGCTATATCTCATAATAAGAGCATGATGGTTAAAAAAAAAAATCCTGTTATTCTTAGAAAAAATTTCAGTGGTGCTCCAGAATACATGAAATCTTTGTTAAGAAATATGAACTGAACCAAATGTTGTGGTTTAACCCCAGACAGCAACTAAGCCCCTTCAGCCTCTCTCTCACCAGTGGGATCAGGGAAAGAACTGGAAGAGAAAAAGTGAGAAAACCTGAAGTTCTGGATAAAGAACTGGATAAAAAAAGTTTAATAGGTAAAGCAAAGGCTGTGCAAATATGCAAAGGAAAATAAGGAACTGATTCACTAACTCCCATGGCAGAAAGGTGTTCAGCCATCCCCAGGAAGGCAGGTTTCATTTTGCATAATGGTGACTTGAGAGGATGTTGTGGTTTTCAACATGAATTTGTTTTTTTTATTTATTTTTGTATATGCTTATGTATGCTTTTATATATGCTTTTGTATATGCTTATGCCATGGTGACCAATGGGGATCTATAAATTAACTGTGCACCATATGGGCAAATTGTAGTCTTGTAGCTTTGCTGTTTTCTTGTCATTTCTGTATACTATCCAGAAAATATACAATATAATATTAATATATATAAATATATTATAATATATTATATATACAGAATATCTATTATAATAAATAGTGGAAATTATCAAAACAATATTACAAAGGTAAAGAGAAGCAGCTTTACAATTTCTGAAACTCTAAATAAACTGCTGCTAGCTTTGATTAGTCTGTTGTACACTCAAATAATTTAATTCTCCTCATCTTCTGACTATGTTTTACCTATGTTTAGTCAGTGTGGCTTGATCCTGAGCAATGGGTGGTGGCTGTCATTGATAAAAGTATATCCATCTGTTCTTGAAAAGAGGAGAGGTATGCAGTAAAGAACAAGTATTTATTCAAAACATACACGAATTACTTGACATGAATTAGTTTATAACAAGTCACAGTAGTTTTCTATAATGTGATTTAAAAATTATTATTTTTAAAAGATTGAAACTATTATTATATGAACAAAACTATGTTTAAATTGTGCTTATAACATGCAGAGAGATGTATGTTCTGACAAAGCATTTGTTCTCATTTTCCAGTCTCAGTAAAACTTATTGTAAAGTCAAATGTTTCTGATATCTTCATGTGAGAGAAAATGAGTGTCAGTTTACAAAGAGCAACAGTAATTCAGTATTCAGGGAGTTTTGTTTGTGGTAATGTTTGAGTCATGTTGTTTCATCTTAGGTAAAAGAAGTGGGCTGGAAACATGCAATACATGGCAAAGAAATGGTATGTATGCTTGAGATTATATTTAGAACAGTCAATTTTTACTTTAATTTTGTAATTTAGTCTGTGTTTTTAGTCCTTATTTACGGTCCACCAGTCATGACCCTACTTGCCTGTCCTGCTCTCCTTTTTTCTTCCTCTCTTTCCATATCACACCATCTGGTTTCATTTAAACTTTTCTGGATGATGTTTTATGTCTGGAACAGATTCCCTTTGTCAGTCTAATACACTTTCCCCAGTTTTCCAAGTTCCTTATTAAATTACTTTTAAAAATAAGATACCTTTCACCTCTGTCACAGTCTCCCTTAGTAGCATCAACAGGGAGATTGCTCAAATTCATTAGTGCTAAAACATAAACTAATATAAACATAAAACATAAGCATAAACTTTAAAAAATAAAGACTCATAAGTACTCTCATCTGTTGGATGAAGCTATCTCATAATACCATGAAGATTTTTGTGTATTTTGTCCAAAGAAACGTCCTCATTGATGTGATATGAAATGAAGTTCTCTTCAAAACAATTCAGTAAATTGTTATTCAGTGGAAAGGTGTGATGGGTCTGATATTTCATGTAGGAAGTTCAGTGGAGCAAACTGCAGATGGCATTTCCCTGCCATCATTCAATGATGAATTCAATGAAATTCTTGATTCAAAGGACTTTGCCACAGTCAGAGGTCAAGCTTATTTGTCTAAGGGATCAGGAAGATTGCCTTCTTATATAGCAAAGAAGAAACACTCTACTGAAGTGATGCATATAATAGAGGTTTTCTGGAGGGAGCATTGTGCAAAAGTTATTAAAATTTAAATCAAAACAAATATCTCTTCATAAAGTAGATAAACAGATATTTAATATACTATTGTAGGAGACACAGTTATCTATTTAATTTATGTACTATAGTCTTTAGACCAATCCAACATTGAATCAGATTAAGCAGTTAGTTAAACATTTAGATTAATAAGACTTGTATTCATTGTGAACTACTTCTGTGGTCTGGGCATGTGGTTTTTAGATATATTTTTTTACTATGTTCTGCTGTTTAGTATCTTTTAATGAAATATGAGGTTATTTAATTTTCTGTGAGTACTGTTTCTCCATGATGTCAGGCAAGATAAATTTTTTGTGGAGCAAGATGTATACTTCATGTTGTTTTCTGTTACTTATATGAAACTTCTTACAGACATGACGAGAAATTCTTTTGTGATTTCCAACTGAAACGCAATAACTTCATTGCTCAGAAGTTGGCCTTTAAGAGCATGGAAAAGCACTGGGATTTTAGTGAACTATTTATATATTTAGAATATGAACATAGAATGGTGAATGCGGGACTGTACAATTCATGTGATGCGTTATTTCCATTGCAAGAATGCAAAATATGAAGCAAAATCCTATAGTTTAAATTATGAAATGAGCCTCTGTTTTTTCAGATGCCCAAATTAATACAAGCAAGATCATCATTTTAGAAAAACACTGTTTCACTTTCTGGGTTTTCTTTACAGGAAATCCAAATTTTCAAAAAGTGGGCTTTTTTCCAAGCATCTGAAACTAGATACTGCTTTTTTTATTATTCACAATAAAACTGCATGCCTGTCCTTACCACTTTCTTTTGTACTTTAATCCATTGCATAACATCATATTAACAGGGTTTTTCTTTCTTGTTGATTGTTTAAGATTTTGAAATACCTCTACGTTTTTTTTTTTCTTTTAGCTTTAAAAAAACCAAACCCCCTTATTTCATCAAATTGAAATATCTTCAAGTAGTGTAAACTGTGCCCAAGGATGTTTGATCTTATGAAAGGGAATTCTTTGTTCAAATATACATTTTAATGCTGTTTGGTTTCTGATTTCAAAAATTGTTTAAATGCAACAAAATGAAGTTAAACTTCAATGACAGCTTCATAAGAGTTATGTATTGCAAACCTCAAATAACAGTTTAAGTATATGTAAAAATTAATGGATTGTTATCCAAGAAAAACAAAGAGGAAAGGGAGAAACTACTATGAACAACCTATCTATGCTCCTAAGATTATTTCTGTAGTAAAATGATAACAGATAGATGAAGAAAAGGTTGCTCTAGAAGAAAAATTGACCAACAGTAGTTTCTTTAAAAAAAAATTCTTGGGATTTTCAGTACATTTCTACAGTGAAAATGACTTTGGATCTGTCAGAGTAGTACAGTAGCCTATGTTAAGGGACAGTTGACAGGAATCTCAGTTGTTATTCTGATAAAGCTGGCTCCAAGGTCCTAATTTGCTATATATGAGGGTAATTTTTCCTAGTGCTAGAGAGGGAATTTTTTTTCTGTATGAGGAAGGTGCAAATGGATCTAGGACATCAACAGGCTTCGGGTCACTGACATAGTTTATACAATTAAAAGTTTTGAAAGAAAATACAGCAGGTTCAAAAGCAGTAGCTATCTTTGAAGTTTGAAAGCAACTTCTTCCCATAGGAGTATGAAAAATATGTCAAGTAATTAATGTTGTATGATATAAAAGCTTAATGCAACTATAAAAAGAATTCTGTATTTAACACATTATGGCACATTCATTTACTTTTTACAGATTATGTATCATTTTTTAGCGGGATGAAATATTCTAATATTTTCTAGAAGTAAGAAACTTCTATAAAAACGTTGCAGAGGTGTGCTGAGATACGAGTCCCTCAATAACCTCCATGTTTAGATGACTTCTCAGAATTACTAGACACAAAATTAACATCTTTGATAGAACAGATTAAGAAAGGACTAGCACTGTACACACTGGTGATTAGAGATTCCCACAAAACTGCAGGTGATCTGTGATCAAAGCCTTTAATTTAGGCAAAAAAAATGTTGTGTATTATCTCTGAAAGTTTTATCTGCTTTGTGAAATAATTGGCTTGGGTGAGGGAAAGAAACAAAGTAGAATCAAGACTCAGTTCTACGTGGAAGGTGTGGAATTTTCTGGACCACAGTGTAAACTTAAGTACATTAGAAAATTAAGGAACTGGTCTTATACTTGAATCGTCATTTCCAAATTTATAGTTTAGGGAGACTTCTGTTCTAGGTGTGGAACTGCAATATAGAGGCCTTGAACATAATGCTCACTTGCAGGTGGTTTTCCTGATGGCCTTTTTGTTATTCTGCCTGATAGTCAAACATTGGGATGCCAGTGGGTAAAGTCAAAGTGTCACTGGAAGCTCTACAAAATCTCTTTAATCTTGATTGGATTTTATGGAGTGAGAGAAAAAGGATGAGTTCTATACAATTTTAGAACTGAATAAATACTGATAGCGTTTCCCTCTGTCCTTTCACTAAAAGCATAAAATTTTGGGTCTCTGTGAAGCACAGTGTAATTAGTTTCTGCTAGATAATTTAATATTTTTATTTAATAAATACAATAAATAATAAAATTCAGGGAAACATTGCTCTCATTTCAATTATTACTTCAAAGAATAAACTAAGAACTTTACAATTTTTCACCCAAGATGAATTCTGAAAGTAGCTATTGAAATAAAATTACTCAAGTATTTCACCACAATGCATACTAGATGATATTTAAAAGACACATGAAGTTGCATCACTACAGTAATGCAACTAGTGCAAAAAAGACATATGATTAAGATGTATTTTATTCTATGTACAAAATTATGTACTTTATGGATTTTTGGTTTTTAACAGAGAGTAGGTTTAGATTGGATATTCAGTATATCTACTGAATTCTTGACTGTGATGGCAACACGACTGTGAAACAGATTGCCCAGAGATCTTGAAAACCCCCTCCATGGAACAGTTCAAAGCCAGGTTAGATGGAATTCCGAGGAATCTTTTCTAGTTAAAGGTGTTTCTGCTCATGGCACAGAGATTGGAACTAGATGAATTTTAAGGTCCCTTCCAACACAAACCATTCCATGAGTTTATGTTCTTAGTTTATTACTGAATTCAAGTTCCTCATTATCTTAAACTCTGTTCCATCAGCTGGCAAAGAATAAAAATTCCATGATATTTGCCAACTCAGCTTAGTTATCTTGACAAAGGTTCTGTGGACAGTTTTCAAACATAACCAAAATATTACACATCAGTTTTGAGTATAATACCAGTCATTATACAGCTTCAGTCTGGCTTTCAGGCTTTGAGCCAATGAACCAGAGCCAGATTTTTCTTCATTATTTCCACCTAATCCTTGCTGGAAAAAGATTTAAAAACCACTACTGATCTTACCATTGTAATCTTGGTTATTTAGCTGATGTACATAAACTCCACAGCTTTCTTTGCAGCTGTCAAAGTGGACAAACCTGATTTTCTATTGTTCAGGTTCACAGTCTGAAAGATGAATACTGCTCACTCTGATTCATAAAATACCTTCCACTCTTTGTTTTAATAGAACTCAACATGAAAATTATAGAGGAAAGGAATGTCTTTCACCAGTAGTAAACTTAGTGGGAAAACAAGAGACTAAAATTTATTGGATAGATGCAACCAGATGAAAAAATTTAAGAATTGTAGAAGATTATGATTTTTTTTTTAATATAAATGAAAAGCCAAGTTTTATTGGGAACAAACAAGCAGGATTCTGGGATTTCTATTTCAGAACTATTGTTTTGGTAATTTAAAGTACTTTAGAGTGTGACATATTCCTATTGTAATTGTGGGAATTGTATTATGTTACATGGTTCTTTCAGGCTACATGAAGTTTTTGGGCTTTCTATAAGATAAAGAAAATCAGATAATTTCCAAATGTTGTTTTCAAATTTTCTGAAAATTAGATTAAAAAGGTGTTTCCCCCTTCTGCCATCCATACTGGAAAAGCAAAATTCCTGTTCAATCCAGCAATTTCTCAAAACCAAATTATATTTTCCTAGATATCTCTGCCTGTCCCACAAATTGTCATTTTGTTGTAAACATAATAATTTCTTGTTCACATGTTAGGTAAAAATTGATGTGCATTTATGGCATGTAAAGGAAAAAGGTAAGTTGATTTATTATTTCAGCATTTTGTAGCAATGTATAAATGGGCTGCCACTCACTTGAAAAAATGAATCACTGCTTTGCCTCAGACAAAACAGATTTCTGTGACCTTTTATCTACTAGAAAATATAAGTAATGATTCATTATAGATGTCATCTTGTCCTAATTTCTTATAAATACCCTTTATATGATGGGCTAAACTTTCACAGAGAAATCTCTTCTTTTCATGGATGACACACTCTGTAGCTACACTTGCCACAGGTTATTGATTTATGTCAGGTAGCAAGGACAATATGGGACACTCCTATGTAGTTAGGGCAATAGATCTAATTCTTTGGGACTTACTGCCCTGGCCAGTCTATATCAATACTACATTTAATATTGAAACTGAGTTTCTCTGGTATCTTATTTGTGAATTTTGAAGAGGTTCTCTCAGGTCTTTATTGCTTGTGAAAATGCCATGAACTCACTTGGAAGAAGTGCTAAGAGGCAGAAATGTGTGCCCAGTTCTCGCAGGGGAATCAATGTCATTTTGAACAGACACATTTGAAAGAGGCAGTGTTGATATTTTGACTTTTTTTAAAGTTCTAGCCAGTTTTACTTCATCTCTGCAAGTGGCAATGATTAGTTCAGAATCTATGTTGCCCTCAGTTTCCTTATGTAACCGTATTTATAGCCTTCAGAAATGGTGGAGAGAAATCAGGTAAATAACCACAAGATCATCTTTCAGACTGCAGTTTTGCTTTGAGGACTTTGTTTATGCAAACACCAGAGTTGCTCCCATGTTTACTGAAGCTTGCTGTCATCCACATCAAAAAGACTCTTTTTAAAAGTACAGTGATAGTTCACGAACTGTCTGTTTTATTAATTTGTGTTGTTTGGCAGTGCATCCAAGATGCTTCTTCTTTAATATAACCATTGACAACAAAGCTGAATTTATAGGTGGTGTCCATGGCATCACCTATACAACTTCCTAGCTTTCATATTTTGCCTTTAGTGACATTTCTGAAGCACCTTTTCCCTTGTACTAAATAAACAGTGCTTTCGGAATAAAAAATAAGATCACTTCCTCTTAACAGCTTGTCCTGAAGAAATGACAGAAATAGTAATGTCTTATGATGCCTTAAGATAAGCACTACTCAAAAAAAAAAAAAAAAAAAAGAAATTCATATTTTATAATCTGAATGAGAGAGACATAATGAATTAATCTGATTTAAAAAATGTCAAATGCACTTTTACTATTAAAATGCGGAGTTAAGAGGATGAATACAAGTTATAAATTATGAGATGCTGGTTTTTATGAAATCAAATATAAAGACACAAATACATTTCTTACTCTAGTATTGAGGACCAGTGTGTGGGCAGAACAAATTCATAGTTTCCTTGTAAGCAAAGATGAGAAAGTAAACTCTGTTTTTCCCCTGTTCAGATAAAATCAGGAGTAATGGCTTTTAAAGCTGATTACATCTCCAAGTTCATAGACCCGACATTTGAATTTCATATTGACAATAAGTTACAGAACAATAAAAACCATTATACACTGTGATACATATCAAATGGCTTATGAGATTTTGATTCAATAAAACAATTTCATAAAAACAAGTAAACAGAAAACATATTAACCTGTATTTTCAAGTTATAGACTGTAGACAATATGTCTGACAATTTAAATGTTTAAATAATGTATTCATTTATTTCTCTTTTATGGAATGGAAGTCTATGTAGCACTAGACTGAAGATTCAGCTTATAACAGATAATATGAAAAAGTTTTATACAATGTAAGACTGACTGATTTACTTACGGATTTCTTATTTGTGACTGCAGGTACCACTAAACATACTGCACGCAGCCAGCTTGTCAAACTTTCAGGATCATAATGTAGGAAAAAAAATTTCAACACATTCTAAAAGAAAAAAAAGGAAAGAAAAATTTGGCTATTAGAAGTCATGAAGGAAAAGATGGCGAAAGGTCAAAAAGGGATTTAAAATCCACATTGACTTTCATATGGCTCTGTGAAATTGGTTTCCCTCAGATATTAGAGTAACACTTATAATATTGGTAGAAATTTTTGAGAGCTGTTCAAAGGTGAAGCAAAGCACATCAATGTGATTGAAGTTCAATGTTTGGAGACAATGAAGAATTATCAACCCAAACATACAAAACCCCACTCCTTTTGGAAGGAGGTACACTGAGTGCTGAGAATTGCAGCTTATTCAGCCTGTGGTAGTCTCAAAATTACACAGTCCAAGGCAGAAATGGAAGCAGTTTTGACTGTTCCCTACTAAGAACAAAAAACCCCATACCATATCAAACCAAACCAAACCAAACCAACCAAACCAACTGAATCAAACCACACCAAATCAAACAAATGATGACAACCCCCCCCAAACCCATACAACCTCAAAAAGACTTAACCAAAGCCACTGCACTACTCTTTATTACAGAGTCCATTCAAAACCATTTCTACTCATTCATTTCTTTCCATTGCTTATTTCTTTATAGCTATTTAAGTCCATAGTGCCTATGGAGATGAAGAATATGATTAGAAAAAAAATAACAGTAGAATGTGGGATTTGGGTCTATTTTTTCTGCTTTAATCAAGCAGAGGTATGAAGCAGTTCTTAGCATAGACAAAATAAATTTGAAGTTAGCATATTTTCCTGCAAATTAAACTTTAAAAACTGGATATTTTCAAGTGCTGCTACTGTGGAAAAGTATAGTTTATGATGAGAAAATGCAAGATACTCCCTTTCATCATCAGTTACAAATTCTCTTGTCAGTTCAAACCACAGGAAATTAATGGTGATAGAAAAAAGCCAAAAGTTTTTGGTTTAGTATTGTCTGGTTTTGCTTAATGAAATAGGATGGTTAATGAGGGCAAGAATAATATCAGCATTAACATTTTGTATAAAACACCTGTGATTAATGCTTATCTGGTTGCTGAAACCAGGCTAAAGTATTTTCATTCTTATTTTGATTATTATTTTGCAATTTCACAGGTGAATTGTTGAAAACTAAATTAGGGAAAACACATGCTTCAATTTGTCTTTGTGAATATTTTATTGACTTCTCTCTGGCCACTTGGAGGGAAATCCAAGAATGGCAAAGAAAAAAAAATTATTGGTCATTTTCTGGGCTAAATGTCTTTATTAATCAGTCACTGTGATAAACAGATTTTATTCCTGGTTCATCTTATCATAGCACTAATTTTTCCAATGGTGTGATATACTGTGGTTTTAATGTAGTTCTTAACTTCTGTCCTTAGCAACCCAAGAAAAGAATGTTGAACATCAATAAAATCCCAAATCCCCTTCACTCCTGATAGAACAGTGCCCTGATGGAACACTGATACATGTGCCTAATCTCACTTGTATTTATAACTCTATAAAATATAAATTTAGAAATATTGAATAAATGGGAAAATTTACGTCATTATGATCGCTGCATTTTTAAGAGGGGATGTGATCTCTGCATATTTAGAAGGGGACAAAAAAAAAAGACCTGCGTTATATGCAGCAGTAAGAAATATTTTGAAGCTTTTGGACTGTTGTAACTAGAAAAGAAAATGTCTTTACAGGTCACAACCACTTCAGTCTTTCTGCCTATAACACTGAAAATGAGAAAGTGGAAGTCTATGTAAAGCCCAGAAGTTATGTAGATGAGTGGAAATCCTAGCAGTGTGTATCATGCTAGAAAAGTTCAGTGTGTCTCTGAAGGTGTTTGATAGAGTCCTGTTTGACAGATATTTAAGAACAAGACATCACCATGGTCATCTTCCAAGTTTGCTCAGATGTGACATACAGTGAGGATAGCTGATAGGAAACCCCTGTTTCTGGGAGTATTTTCAACTTTCAGTGGTTTTACTTGAGAATATGTTTTATTTTCCAAACACTCTCTTCAGCAAGCTATTCCAAAATATTCACAGGCAGAAATCAGCAAAAGGTTTTGAAAGTAAACAACGTGTATTATACTGAATACATTATTCTTCTAACTATTTTTTTTTTTATTTTTAGTGTTCTACAACTGGGTATAAATGCATTAAATCTGCACAGTTATGCAGTATACTTTGATATTAGATAGTTATTTGATAACTGCTATGTTGTCTCAGATTTTAAAAGTCACTGACAGGATCTTTTTCAACTGTGACACAAGGATACTATGAAGTTAATTGACAATAGAAAGAAATCTTACAAAATCCAAATATCATTTTATCATTGAAACAAAAATGACTTCAGCATGACCCTGTAAAGGAGTGTATTGATTTTCAGCTTCTATTATTACTGTGCTTTACCTACCTATGATTCCAGGTCAGCTCAATTTTCAGAAAGGTCTGAAGTCAAATACAGATTTACTCTTCCCACAATAGCAAAAACAGAAGGCTTAGGTGTGTACACACAAAAACTTAATACATGGAAGAAATTATTATGACACCATTTCTATTTTTTCTTTTCTTCTTTTGGCATAATTTTACTGATTAGTATAGAAGAAAACTTGACGTATAGGAGAAGAAGCAGGGAAAAGCACATAATCCATCCATCTGTATAGCACTGTAACTTTGTAGAGCTTCCTTTAACCTCCATAGGTGCTTGAGGATATCAGCAGAAGTGTGAGAAATGGTATTTAATAAAGGAGAAGAGGAAAATACATATTTTAACAATTCCCAGAAACTTATGATTGTATTGCCCTCTCAGTGTTTATTTCATAATTCTGTTCATACTGAAGATATTACTGTGCTACACTAGAACGTGGACACCTTAATTAAGGTTCCAACTAGGCTAAATGCAAATGTACATACTTGAAGACATTTACAGAAGAACATATCAATATTTACAGTATACAAAATAGAAGTACTGTAAAGTTCCAATAATTCCCTGAAAGATAGACTTAAAAAACTTCAACAACAGTCAACATAGAACTTCAGCAACACAACAAGTTCTGCAGCCTTTATTAATAAATAAGGATTCTATTTTATGTAAAAAATTCTTTGTTTGATATAAACACAGCCAGGTGAATCTATAATGTTGGAAATTGCTAAACATTTTTTTTCACTCTCTCTTAATTTCAAAGTATACCAATTAACTTTTTCCTGCATCCAGAAATGTAGGGTTATGCTGAGACTGAGGCTAAATACTGAGGCTTAATCCTACAAATAAATTTTAAGATATGAAAATTACTGTCCTTTTAA
This sequence comes from Cisticola juncidis, assembly GCA_013400215.1. Lineage (NCBI taxonomy): Eukaryota > Metazoa > Chordata > Aves > Passeriformes > Cisticolidae > Cisticola > Cisticola juncidis. The sequence continues at coordinate 238,518 of VXBR01004357.1, forward strand.
AGTTCTTATTTTGTTGTAGTAGCTGTGTGGATAATCCAAGCAAAAGATTACTGTCAGAAGTGAACATGTGTGAACAATTATCAGTGATACCAACAAGGGATTTATGATGTAGTTGTAAATTAGTATTTCATATGCCTCATTGCATATGAGTAAAGGTGGTAAGAAGATTCCCCTATGGAATTATCACAAAGTCTGTCTTCTCGTGTCCATGGATGGGGATTGCACACACTCTGTGTTCTTCTCTTGTCAGAACAGCATCTAACCTAAAAGGAAGTTATGGCACAAGTCAGTAAGCATCAAATCTTTTAGGATTTGCACACAGGTAAAAAGAGATGTTCTCTCAGGGTTGCTGTTCCCTGAGATTCTCCTTGGGGTTGCTGTTCCCCAAGACAATAAGGCTTTTGAGCTTCTCTTGCCCAAAAGGTCTCATACCAGAGCCAGAGAAGACAAGCTGAGTCCGCCAGTGCATGTTTCCAAGGTTTTTTATTCTTTCATTATCTCTCAGTTCTTTCTCAGCTCTGCCAGGCGTCCCCAGCAGAGCAGGACACGGGGCAGACTGGGTGGATCAGAGGGTCCCAGACCTTTTGTACCATTGCCCTGGTCCAACCACCATCCACATCACACTTTTTATTTACAGAATTTTACCAGTACTTACTACCTGTGTTAACATGTCCTTTCTACTCTAAACCAGTCTTTGTGATACAACTCAGCAGAAAATGGAGGATGAGAACAATAACAAGGAGGACAGAACCACTCCCCAATTCCTCCATCTTGCCTCTTCAAGCCCACATACTAAAAATCCTAGATTCTACATTCACACTCTGATTAACTAACTACTACTTATTTTGAATTTCTTCATACAATGTGGGCCTTCACTCCCATGGACAGGGATCAGAGGCAGTGTCCCCCTGGGCTCTGTGTGAGGCTGGCTGACCCCCTTGTACAGATGCCAGACCCCCCTGTCCGATCTCCAAACCCTCCAGGGTGGCCAGAGGGATGTCCTGGACTCTGACAATGCTGTGTTAGCTCTAAGGAAATACATTTCACTATCATGGATATTCCCCTAGAGCAGAGCATGCACATACTTCTCTGTGGTTCCTTTATTCACATCACTCCCCTAAAATACTGTGGAAAGTGCTGTGTGATTTTCAGCTGACTATAGTGAGCCCAGCTTTACATCTGTAATTGGTGTTCCACATAGGAAAGATCAGTTTAGGGGTATGCAGGGGTCTGATTCAGGGCTGAGTCATCCTGAGGTGTCAGCTGCTGCATCACTTGTGCCATCACTGCAGGCAAAGGTGAAACACCCCTCTGGCACTGACCTTTCCCCGGTTTGTGAGATGTAACAGCCAGAGCTGGCAGCACTGCTATCTGTATTAGAAAATGTCAATACATATCTTGCTGCTAGATTCAGACTCTATTTGTACAACCTTTAATCACTATTAGACATGACATAGGTCAATGCAGTATCTTTGGTACCCTGATTCAAAAGCTTTACTTCAAAAACATTACAACACAAATCACACGTCTAAATGTTTATCATTCCCAACATGAGGCAACCATGCTTTCAAAATGTCAGAAGGATCTATATATTGTTTGTTTTCTTTTTATCTCTGTGAAAGTTCTAGCTGCAATGATTTCTCATGGATGCTTTTTGGTTAACAAACACAGCTATTATGCTTTAAGAAATAATCTGTTTATGTTGATCTGTTACTTACAACCTTATAAAACTCATAAAATAAAAATATATTAGTTCCTGAAAGAGGCTGGTGTTTCTGATGAGTCAACAATTTCATTTATTTGGAGAGTCAGATACATATTTCAGATTTTATAGAAACGATATTAAAAATATCATGACACTCTCATAGAGGAAAAGTTCTTTCTACTTCAAATGTACACTGTGTACTGAAATTCCTGTACTTATATTGCAGATCATATACAGATTATTTTCACGTTTAGAAAATGAAATATCCTTAAATATTGAAGAAATTAGAAGGTTTGAGTACAATCCTTACAATAAGAAAGAGAATGTTGTGCTAACATGCCTCTACAAAAAGTTCATAACACGTTTATTATTGTGTTTTTCACAAATCTGTCCATATAATGAGGGACACTTAAGTGTACAATTTTCTTGAGAACTGGTTCATGTGATGAAGTGCACTAGTACTTGTAAAATAAAAAAAACCCCTCTGTTTATTTCTTTAAAAGTATCTGTTTAGTTCTGTTTATGAAAATAGAAAAAAGATATCTTAGTCAAGGGCATCATTTAAAAGACTCCTTATTCAGGACTCTATAACCTACCTGTAGTTACTGTGGCAGTCAGAAGTGGAATTCACGGGTCTAACTCTGATCTTACGTGAATTCCATGTTAAATGTTCAATTGTGCAATGATGTGTGTGGTGTTTAGCAAGTATAATCTGTATCAAAGCCATTGTGAAGACTGCAGTATTAAAGAAGGAATTTCAAATATCTGTTTAGAACATTTTCCTAAGGTTTAACCACTGAGATTTGCTATAAATTGTTTTATTTGTTAGGCTTGTTGTGCCTGATTTTTTGCTGGTTGTACTGCACATGTAAAGGAAAGTAGTTCTCCTTTGAGGAAGGAGAACTGGCAAAAAATGGGAAAGCTGTGGAGAGAAATGATGCAATTAATCTCTTCTGACTAGGCATGTGGTTGTCTGCTTTAGAGCTTTTAGTCAGTGGAGAAAAAGGGGTATTCTCAGGATGTAGCTTATCTGACTTATTTATAGATATCTGTTTTAGGATAAAATAGATTGCTCCTCAGAAAACCCTGTGTCTCCCTACCAGCTAGACAGTTATTTCAAAAGCATAAATCTGTATTATAGATGCTTATGTTTTGTCACATGAATCCTACTGATTGCCTGTAGTGAATGGAGAGAATGAGAAATTTATTTTATTCTAATAAAACTGTGCTCAGTGTTAGAGCAAAATGGTTATGATAATTTGGATTGAATCTTTTTGCAATGTTAAACATAATGGAAGAAAAGCAGTGTAAAGAAATAATGGTATAATATTAAGCATGCAATTCCCACATAAAGCAGTAATGCAGTCAATGGCATGTGTGAATGGGAGGATTTTTTCTTTGCACCATGCACACAGGAGTTTTCACAGTTGCAGAAATGAGATGGCTTCAAGAGGGAGAGAGAGGGGATCTGTGAGGGAAGACTGTCCAGTGTGTATCACACAGCTCACACTCTACAGCAGTGTGGGAGGGTGTCTTCTTCAGAGTGAGATGCAGCAGGGTCCAGAGATTCCTGGGATAACTGCTCAGTGCCAGCCAGGTGACAGGCAACTCTTGTCACATTGGGCAGTGGCCTAGTGTTTGCACAGCTCTGACTGTAACAAGCTGAGTCAGCACTTAGCACTGCACCCCAGGCACGTGCCAGTCCCAGTGTGGTTGGGCAGGTATCCCCAAGCTCTATGAATGTTATCAAAAGGAGCAAAAAATGGCTGTGATGCCCCATCCCTCTGCAGTGCCACGAGGTGGACTGCAGTTTGTGAGGAAGGCCAAAGTGCTGGACATCAATGACATAGCCAGACACAAATGTTTAAAACCCCTGATTTGTGCCAACTTCTATAAAAGCAGTTTCATAAATCTTTATTTCCAGTATAAATGCATACTAGTATTAAGAAACCACATATTACAGACTGGAAGACTTTAGGCAGTCAAATTATATAGCTCCTCTCAAGTCAAGATATGTGTGAGAAAATTAGACATGATTCAAAGTTCATTCTTACATATTTCTGCATTTTGAATCAATCTTGTTAATTCAAAATAGTTCCAAATTCTTTGCACAAAAGTAAGAACAGAATAGAGAGTATTTTCTACATACCTAATGATACAGAGATTTTATCATTGCATATATTATATACATATATATTATAGATATAAAATACACACTATAATTGCTTATATATAGATAGGTGTCTGAATGTATCTCTCTGGAGATATTCAAAACTCAGCTGGGTGCAGTCCTACACAACTTGTTCTAGCTAACCCTGTTTGAGCAGAAGGGTTGCTGCTGATGATCTTGAGAGGTCCTTTCCAACATAAACAATTCTGTAATTATATTAATGGCTTTAAGTAGATTTTAAACCAAAGAGAACAGAAAAAAAATTGACTTAACACTTCATTGGTTTTCTTTTTTTTTTCCCCTCAAACTATTATTCAGAATCAATTACAGAAGAAGCAAAGTCATGCAAAATATCTGCAAAAAAACCAATTAAAAGTCCACATTTCATCTTAAACCACAGATCTCCAAAGTGAGACTTTGGATCAAGCTTACATTTACACTTAATTTTAATTACAAACTCAGTTCAGTACTTTGTTTTACATGACAGCCAAAATGCATTCTCTTCTGAATCTCTGTGGTCTCTCTGAACCTTGGTAGCATTGAGTTGTCACGTTCTAATTAATTTTATTTTTTAGATCAAGGAAAAACATTTGTAAAGATTGCTGGAAAAACAAAAGCCTAAAATACAGTCATGGATTGTATAAAACCATTCAGAAAATCTCACAGGTTCTTAAAAAGACAGCTGTGATTAATGCTCACTTCCAGTGGCAGTTCTCTTGTAAAATTCACCAATATTGGTAGCTAATGACCTTATCAGGCCCTACTGTTCTGATGAAACCTTCTTCTCATCACTTCCCTGCTAGAGCTGTGTCAGTCTGCTGAGAGACTGTGTGTGATCACATGGAAATTACTGTTCTTTCTTGCCTTGAATTCTAATAGGAAAGGGAATCAGATGAGTCAGACATGGTTCATTATGGATGCCACAGAGGATGGAAACTGCAGAATTTCACAGTTTAAAAGTAGTCAGGTTCAGACTCCGCTTGTTACTATGGGTAAACAGAGATAAGAAGGCAGTGGAATTGTCTCCTTCTCGGACAGTGTGTCCATGCTAGAGCTGCTATCAGATCTGTGGCTGATGTAAATTGACACAATTTACTGCTGAGAAATTCAGCAGTTTCACAGATATCAGATAGGGATGGATTCCAGAGGAGAACAGCGTGCTGGAAGGGAGCACCACCAACAGTCCTTGACACTGCAAAAATTAATAAAGGTGAATTCCAGACATAATATTGCAATTATTTACTGAGTGTTGGCTATTGATTTAAAAAAAATAAATCAAAACACAGTTTATTACACAATGCATTTTTTAAAATAATTTTCACATGTTCATGTGTTGTCACTCCTTCCTGGAACATTACCTTACTGTTTATAAGCACTTCCCTCATTATCATGGTTGCAATTTACAGCAGTTCTCCTTATAATGTTATTTTTCAAGTCACAATTGAAGCTGTGAATGGTTATTGAAATTTTTTATGTGGGTTTCACATATGCAAACCTTGTGGTAAAAGTCCCACAACAACACCCACTATATATGCTCCAAAAAACCAAACTCAAACCATGACATTATAACTATAGAGAACTGGGCATAATTGTCTATTGCTGTTTATGTCTTTCCTTTGCAGTAATTTTTTTTCTCTTTTCACATTGGGACTTTTGGGGATTTTTGTTTGGTTTGTTTTTTGGATTTTTTTAAAACAAGACTGCAATGTGCACTGCTCTAAAATATCTGATACAAGTTGGGTATTTTTTCGCGTTTGTTTGCTTTCCTTTGTTAGATATAGTTAAGAAATAAATGTAATTATTAAACATATAAAATCTCAATTTAACTGATCAGATTTGCTGGCATTTTAAAATGACTTCTATATTCATGTAACAATAAGTTTGAAGCTGGGTTGTGATTCCTTTTGTAAAGTTCTGTATTATTTTGACAGTGCATTTGTCCTTAAATGAATGTGCTATATTATTCATGCCTTACTTGGTTGTTACAAACTAACACTTGATATCACAAACAAGATGTATTATATGTTCTTGTAATTAATTAATTTTTATTTGGACAGCTGTCCACTAATAAATGAAGTGGACAAGACTTGTATCTCTTAGGAAATTCAATTCTACTTACTAACAAAGAAGAACAGAAATACTGTACTAAACAAATTATACAGTTTGATGATGAGGCAAATGAACATTAACATTCCTGGAGAAAGTCTTTCTATAAACTTTAAAGCTTATTATTTCTTGCATTTTCTAAACAATAATTATTTTTAAGGACCGTGTTTTACTATTTTAAATACATTCTCTCCCAACCTAGTACTCATATTGATCATATTTAGCTTCCAGTGTTTCTTAACTGGCCCATAAAGCCCCTGTCTTAGCTTCTAGCTGAGTTAGGGAAAAAGAAATCTCATGCACACAATTACTGGAAGATATAATCTTTCTAAATCTCAGTAGAAAGCTAAATAAGTAGACAGAGAAAAGTCTCATTGATCAAGCATCTTCTGGAAAGAAAAAAATTATTCTTGGTAATGGCAGAGGCCCTCCTCCTGTGCTTCTAAAGTAGATTTCTAAAGTAGGCACTTGTAAATCCATTTTAGGTACTTTTCCTAAGGAAAAGATCTGATCTTCTTAAAATTAACACCTGTAGACAAAGCCAAAGCTGTGAAATTAATAGGTCCCCCTGAAAACCTTTCTAGTCTAGTGTTCCATGAGGAAGCTAGGGTTGCAAAGGATGGCTGAATTCATTGTCATGCTGGAAAGCCTTAAAAACCCCAGAACATGCTCACAGTACTGTCGTGAAAAGCTCTTCTGAAAAGAGATGCAGGTGAGTTACCATTACTGATCACTGACAGCAGAGCTTGCAGGGCTGCAGGGCTTTGGGATCTGATTGTGATCTCCCTTACGTCCCACAGTACATCCAGGAAATTGTACCTGACATTGAGATATATAAGACAATAAGTCAACACTGCTAAGCTTGATTTTTCCATGCAACATTTTTGTTGTAGTTTGTTTTGTTATTTCATGTAATATATTTTCACAACTGTCATGGTTTAGGGCAAATTTGTGAGGAAACAGCCAAACACTTTTTTCTTTTTTCTCTCTGCCACTCAAATGTTTTTCTTTACCACTGGCTTACTAAAAGAACACTTTCAAGAAAGCAGATTTTTAAAATACATGTACTTGTGTGTGCTAGCACAGGCAGGACTCATCAATAATCACAAAACCGCAGGTGAAATGCAAAAAGGAAAATTTATTTTCATTACCTTGCCAATGAGATCATCACCCAGGCAGAGGGGCACAAGTGGGGACACGGGGACAGAGCCCTCACTCTATGCTAGAGAGTGACCTGCTCCTTTTGCCTGTGCATCAGGGACACACACCACTATAGTTACCACTGGGTTCTGATCTTTTGTGCATCAGGACAGGAATCTCAAGTACAAGAAGGTGTCTCTAAGCCAGTCACAAGCCTGTTTATCTAAACACATGTGTTCTACTTGTCAAACACGCAGTGTTAGCATGATGTGTGTCCTTTCCTACACAAGTCCGCTGAGCATGTTCACAGTCCTTGTCAGTCGTCCACTATTCTCCTGTGGAACTGGACCACAAGTAATGCTCATATAGAAACATGTTCCAGTTGTGGCCTTTGTCAAATGTTCCATGAATATCTTCTTTGCTTTGTCTGCACTTTCTTAGGATGAAAAAATAGCACTCAATACAGCAAAAATTTGCTGTTTACAAAAATATTTTTAAAGTGCTTTTCAAGGTTAATGTATCTGGGTGATAGTGAACAAGATATTCTCTTTCCTATCTCCTGTTTGTCCATTCCTGTCCACTCTAAAGATATTTCTATCTACAAAAGGCAAAGATAAAGAAAAAGATTTTCTGAAGAGATACTCTGAATTAAATACTCTGAACCATGACACTTATGGGTATTACTTGGGCTTGTAGGAGAAATAGTTGGTACAGACGTTATCTACAATACTCAAGCAAAAACCAGCAAAGGCTGTGTTTTATTTTGGAAGCACATTTTGAGTTTGAGAAAATATTTTTATTTAATTTTTTATCAAGGGAAGCATTACGATCATTACTAAGTTCTAACTTCCTGTCTCTGTTCTGTTCTAATTCTCCCTGAAGTGCACTGGTTACTACCAAGTGGTCCTCTGAGGGAAATCATAAGGGGACCAATATGGCCTTGAAAATAGAGAGAACTCTGACAATTACTTTAGTAGTACCTCAGAATGTCCCCAGTTATCAGCTCAGTTATGCTCAGGGCCTTTCAGAGTTGATGGAGGTGTGCTGCCCAACCCCTGCAAAGTCTGTGAGATTTTGCCTCTGAGTGGATTTGCCAATTCAGTTCCAGATGTTGCATCAGGGACTTGAAGGAAAATCAGATCAAAGAAGGAATGCCAAGAAGCAAATTTACAGAATGAGAAGTTAAAGGCATTCTAAAGGTGGGGATTCCATGAAAGTTATCTATATAGCATTTCCGAAGTAGATATCAACCAGGAACAAAAGAATTGCAAAGTACCTGAGTGCCACTCTCCTGGCCATTCTCACTACGATTTTCTGCATAATCCTTTGTTCCAGGAAGATGTGACAACTCTCTGCTTCAAATTGTGCAGAAACTATGCAACCTGCCCTGAGTATCTCCTATGTAGCATCAGGTCATCCTATTTTTGTTCAATCAAGGCAAATAAAAAACTTTTGGTCAGCTTGGTTTATACTTGGTATAGTGTGTTAGTTACATTTTTATTTTTCTACTTGTAAGAAAAGCTATAATATAAAGATAAGTGGTTTGCAGCAAACTGATTCTTTCATAAGGTGTTTTGAAGCTGCTCGGAAGTTTGCAGGTTTAGAAATTGTTTGCAGAATGATAAATTAATGGGCAAAATGTAAGTGAAGAAGGTCACAGATCTATTACGTGCAGATGGAAATATCAATGTAATTTTTTCTCAGACTTACAAAGATAAATTATGCTCTTGACAAAACCAAAATATGTCAACCCAAATGTTTAACCTGCACAATAAAAAGTAAAACAAAACCACACAGTTTTGATGGAAAGCTATAACAAAAATTACCTTTAAATGTTTTTATTAATTAACTGGTAATAATATGATCCAAGTTTTTCATTACTATTTTGAGCTCTCTTTGAAAAGAATTTTGACCAAGATACTTGTGAATCAACTGGGCATGAGCAGATCATGATATAAATGAAGACACCACAAACATGTGTAGGAGATATAGTGTGTAAACATAATTGGATTCATACATTTGTCATACGGAAATACTGACTTTATTCTAGTTGAAAAACTTGTTAAACTTACTTAAATGTAAAAAACCTAATACATTAAAAATCCACAAGGCAAATTATTTTTAATATGCACTTCCCTTCAGTAAGTGCATTACTTTACACAGAAATTACTGTTATCTATATATTTTCACATATATTTTGATGTCAGGAAACAATATGAAAATCTGAACACTTCCCTCTCTGTATTTTTCATTTATCTTTTTTTGGTTTGGTTTGGGTTTTTTTTTACCAGAAGAAATATAAGAATACAAGAGATATACTATAATACAATTTTTTTAAAAAGAAATATATAAACATAAAATACTTGGCTAGAAAAGAAGATATATTTCAGGAGAAGATGGTATTTAACCATGGTGTCCTGAAATAGCTGTACAACCTATCAAATTTGATATTTGTCTTCTCACATTCAAGAAATTAACCATGAAGAGATATGAACATGGAACTTGTAATAAAGAATTTTTTTCCAGTCTTTTAAGATGAACAACATTTTTAATGCTGTGGGAGTATATTCCCAACACTGTTGTCTCCCTAAGGTCAGTAAGCTGCTGTAGTGAAGTTACAGCAATCAGAAATGACCTTTAAGAGTTTTAATTTTCTCTTCCACTGTAATTTGAGGAGAAAATAATTTGAGAAAATTGTTATACTTTTCCTTCCTTTCTTGAATCAGCCCATTTTATCTAAGACAGGCAGCAAACTCACTAGACAATGTATTTAACGGGTTCATATGTGGTTCAGTTCCCTCTCAGGCTGGAAGTGGTGGGGTTACAATTTTCTAAGGGGTATACAGTGCTAATTTACTGTGCTTTCTGCTAATGAAGACAGGAATAAAGCTGAGGTACACAGAGGTGCTCAGAGCTGACGGGAACAAAGAGGATGGGGAAGCCTCAAAGCTTGGGAATGAGAGAAGAGGATTTAGTGCAATGTTATTTTCTCACCTGTTCCATGAACTATGCTCTAAAAAGTAGGGAGGAAAATAGTACAAAACAGTTTATGGTTCTTCTGAGAAGTTCCTTGCACAACTTGAAATCTTTTTGCACTTTCCATATTAATGAACCAAGCAGTTAAAATGTAACAGGCAGCAGCTGCACTGCTCAGATGTTTATTCTTCTGGAAAGAAGTTTAGAACATAACAGTAATTGTGTTTGAGTCAAATAAGTACGATTGATTTCCTTTAGAAGTATTACTTTCTTAAAGTGTTCAACCCTCCATGACTGCAGGTACTGGGATCTAGAACCACTGAGACCACATTGCAAGATCATACAGCACCGTGAGAAAGGATATCAAAGCTTTAACCCAGCAAAATTAGTTTCTGCTTATTTTACAAAGAAAACAAGCTTGTATATGCACGTGCATTTGTAAGTTCAATATATACTGAAAACTACAATATAGATTCAAACACAGCTGAGAAACAATGAGGTAGTTTAAGAAAAAGCACTGACTTGGGCTGAACTGGCCTAAGATTTGCATTCATTCTTTTTAAACACATTAACAATCGCTTATTTGTTTTGCTATTGGTAATATAAGTATTGATAATGATAATATCAATTAGGGCCAGTTGATTCTCTGTTTGGAACCGTGTTGCTATATCTACCATATGACTCACTTTTCTTTCAACCTTATCTTTTGAAGAGGGAACAATGACAATCAGAACCTACCTTTACTTTGACAGAATCTTTCTCATTCTATTCAGGAAAAGAAGGAAACTGAAGTATATTTCACCTGAGAATACCGACATCAGGAAAACTCAACTATTAGATGGAACACACCGAAAATTTTTATCTGAATGCTCATTCACTCAATGTCAGAAGTAAAATTAGGGCAAAATATCCAGTCTTAATAGGAAACTTGAAAAACAGGAGCATAATAAAGTTTAAAAAATAGTTACTTTATGTATCCAGAACAGAATAATGGTGATTTTCCTCAAAGTTGTTCCATTTCGGAACAGCTCTTGACTTTCAGTTGTTTGCTTACTCAGTTGGCTTTTAGGAGGTTGTAAAATTGGCCAGATTTTGGGATTTGATCTAGCAGTTGGCTTAGGAGGACATAATTGGGTCAATGTGTATCCTTTTTTTCCTGGACTCTAATAGGACAGAAATATTATGAAGGGAGCAGAACACCTGTTTTGGATTTTCCTATCCTGTTTTCCCAAGAAACCATTTAGGTTCTGTGTGGTGTTTATACAGAAACTGAGCATATGTTTCTCATGCTGAGTGGTCTTCAGAAGTGTCAGAAAATGATCAGATCATTGCTTATTATTTTGCATTGATATAGCACCTTTAATTGGAAGACACTCAAGAACTTGAAAATACATTCATTAGCTCCATTTTCCTACTTGTCAGCTCTAGGAATCAGAAAATGAAGTTTACATGTGTTTCTTTTCTTTACTGGATATAACAGGCCTTTAATTCTGTGAGCCTGTGTAAAGAAACTGAAAACTGGAATATTTAATTTGTCTGGTATACAATAGTTACTGTGGATCTTGGCTATATCATCAAGGTCCTGGCTTGATTGAATTGAATATATAAACTCTAATTTTGGCCTGAAGTATATCAGTCTCATTCTTCCAGCTGCTGTACTTGTAGTATGTGCATTCTGAACTCTGCAAATTATTGGCTGGCATTAAAAATGTCAAAGTCCTTATCCTTCTGTCCAGTTTTTGGCTATGACCACAGAGTTTATGCCAGATTGCTGCTCAATGCCTGTTTTTTCTGTGGTATAGATCTTCCAGACACAATGCTGAGTTCCAGCTAATCGATAGCCAGAGAATAAATACTTCTTAAAACCAAACTCCTGGCATTTGAAATAAATAAAGATTAGATGTCAGTTACTAAAAACCATTTTAAGCCCCTACATTTGAAACATTAATACTTGAAAATATTGTCTGTTATTTGCCAAGATTAGTATAGATTTTATTGTTTTCTTTCATTTTTTTTTCCAGATGGGTTTGCAGGTGTGGTGGTAGCTACTTGCTGAAAGACACATAGACCTGTGGTGGCAAGGCCTGAAATACATCCTGGGTATTCAACAGAGTGTTCTCCAAGTTTTAGGATTCCTTGTAGTACACTAAGAAACCCTTTTTGATTTTAGTCATTGGCAAAAATATTTGCAGATGTGAAAACTACATTTTAATTAGTTTGTATGACTACACAAGGTAGGTTTGTAGCAGGAGTTACCATAATTACTAGCAGCAAAACTGATCTAATAATGGCCATATGGTAATTTTTCTGTAATTATCATTATTATGTAATCAGCTTCTAAACACTGCCAGGGCTTCTGAATGGTCAAAGAGGACTTGTGGGGCCAGATTATTCTCCTGCTGGGAGATAAATGAATGGAAGTGCATCAATAGATTCTTCCCTGGACCATTTTGAGCAACAGCACACACTGGCCGCATTAGTGCTTTGAGAAATTGCTAGTTGAAAAAAAAAAACAAACCCAAGTGTTGTCCAACTTCTTTCACTGCTGATAGTCCTTTTTAATACTCAGAATGGCAGCAACAGCTGCCTCTTTCAGAGAGGGATGAGTTTCTGTGAACTGCACTACACTGAGTTCAGGGAGATGGGAGACAAAAGTCATTTGGAATCTGGGTTCTCAGGTGAGCTGAGAGTCCCTGACATGTGCCAGGAAGGAAAAGGATGCTGCAGAGGGAGCCCAGTGCACAGCATGTCACCTCTCCACATACAATTCATGGAGATGATTCAGATCCATGAAAATACCTGGCAGCTGCCAATATAGTTAGAATGATCCTTTAAGGTTCTGTTTCACTCTTTCCACCTGTCAGATTTTTCTGCACATGATATGCCTGTAATGAGAAATGTACCATCTCCCCAGAAACCAAATTAATACAGAGCTTCTTTTGCCTTTGATGTAAAGATGTCACTATTGCTTCAGAAAAATGCTATTTTCTAAAATTAGCTTCAAATGCATGTTAAATTTTTGTTAAGGAAATCATCCTTTTGACATAAGAGATGTAAAAAAGAAAAATTCTTATTCTTTTCCCCTGATACTTGCTTAATGTTAAGATCCATCCTTTTTGAATTCAGTTTTATTCATTATTTCTTAATGACATAAATTCTGTCTGTTTGAGCAAAACACCTTCTCTATTAAAATCCCTGTATGTACCTGAGATTTTCTTCGCTTCACTGAGATCTGTTACTTAGTGTTCCTCAAAATACTTGCAGGTTGTGGAATAATATTAAAAGGCCCACTGTGGAGACAGCATTCCACAGTACCTGCTTTGCATAAATATGCAAAGAATTCTACTCCCTTATTCTTTTCCTAAACTACACTAGTTTACAGGACAAGAGACTGATTTCTTTTTTCACACCTGCAACATCTGCTCATCATTGAACTGCATTTTTTGTAGGTTTAGTTTCTTGCTGAGTTTTTTGCCTGAAACATAAAGCAAAAATAGACCTTTTTTTTTTCTTTTCTTTTTTTTTCCCCCTGACAGCATGTCAGTGTACTTACCTGAGAAATCAAGTTAAAATACATCAGGGATTTTTTTAACTAGTCTTGATATGTTTGCAAGTGTTTCCAATAAACAGAGTCAGAATATAAGCTAAAAAGATGCTACCACATTAAAAAAGCAAAAAGAAAAAAAAAAGAGAAAAAAAAAAAAAGTTCAAAAGGAATTGCTTTTAGTTTGTTTTTTTTTTTTTTTTTTTTCCTTTTTTATGCAACAGTTTTTTTTTTTNATTCCTTTTATATGCAACAGTTCTATTTTTTCATCCTTACTGATGATGGCTATTGCTTTAGTTCATTCTGTTTCTCAAAACCAAACCAAAAAACTTCATTCAATGTGTCTCCTTGAAATTTTTAGGTTTTTCACAGGCTATTGGTGTTTTGAAAACAGAAATATCATCAATGAGATTTATAGAATACAGTCTTTTTATTTAATTTTTGCAAAATTGTAATTCACATTCAAATGCAGATTTTAAATTCATCTTGTTAATTATAAAGGGTTATTTGAGATGAGTTGATACATTTTTTCAGTCTCATTTATTAATTTCATGTGAAAAATCAAAGCTACAAACCTTATGTTAGTAGCCCCCACATAAACTCGGAGAGCTGGATGCTCCAAAGTCAGGGTCATCTAGCCATCACTGTTTTGATTTAAAAGACATAAAGGTTTTCTGCTGTGCTAGAGCTTAGAAACTTTAACAGAATTTTACAACCTAAAAAAGTCTCCTCAGTGTGACAAATGTGTTGAAAGACAAATTAAGTTAACACACTCAAGTTCTAAGGTTGCAAAATTTTACCTACATTCTGTGAATAGTTTTATCCATATCTTTGAGAATAAGTAGCCTATGGAGCTACTATATGTAGTGTTTTGCTGACCTGGTGCTTTACTTTCTAGATGCTCATTTAGTGGTAAAATTTAATTTAATTTAAAATAATTTAAATATTATATTACTGTGACATTAGTCTGGCCTACTCACTTTACCTTTTGTATTTACTCAAATAACTTATAATTGTAAAATTAATATAGATGTCCTTAAGTGTCATTCTGTGTCACTATCCTCAGGTGTAATACATCATAGGATTTTCAGAGCTTCAGTCCTTCCAATAGAGAGACAAAGGCATAAATAAAAATCTAATCACTTCATGTAAGCAGTTGGATCTTGAATTCAGAAAAGAGAGAACACATAGACCTTTGTTAAATTTGATAGACATGAGAGAAGAAACTTGCTTTTAAACATACATTTACCTGTATATGTTTATAATAATTTATATTTTGAGGTGATATTTTAGCAAATGATAAGAAGTAAGTCATGTTAAATGCAGGCAAATTAACAGACTGTCTTCTTTCAAGAGGAGCACTTTACGAGATAAACTGGAAATAACAAATGATAGTAAGAAGTCATCAGTCTACATAATTATTAAATCAATTCCTGTATTCCAAGGAGGCATAATTACAGCTTACCTATATGAGTGTATGGGGGAGGAGCTATTACAAAGCATAAGCCAGAAAAAAACCCCAAATTCTCCATGATATCCTGGTTCATTGTCATTACCTTTAAAAACATTTAAAACAAACTTGGAAAAAGTAGTGCTACAGAAGTGCCTAAGGCCCCAATTATGTATCCATTAGTAGTTTTCTCAAAGAAAATAAAAAATGCAAAAAGCAAAATTAAAACTGCCTAAGGTTTTTGTATGGGTGTCACTGGCATGTAGACTGATTAAAAGCACGTAGACCTACAAGTGCTTGGCAAAAGAGTGGCCCATACAGCACTACAAAAGACATTGAAATTCTTCTATTTAGTGTTTTTGGAGATCTTAGAATAAAAATGTTGGCAATCATCAGCTTCTTGAATATCACATAGACTAAATCCAATTATATGGTCTACTATTATCAAAGATCATAGAGTCATACAAATTACTATGAAAAAACCAACTTTATCCAAAATTAGCACACCCTTGTGCAGGAAGAGCTTAGCATATTGTCTTCCTTACAGATACATTCCACAAAAATAGTTAGAGACACAGGACTTTCAGAAACCTTACCAAAGAAAATGCAGTGCCTTATGAAATGTGTAGGTGGTATGTATCCAGACCTGGTCCGGAGTACTGGTACCACTCTCAAAAAAGATCAAATGTGCCTGGCTTTTAATAATTCTTATGCTAATAAAACAGATTTTCAAAATATGATGCTTTTAAAATCTTTTCTTTGTTGCTGAACTCAGACCTCTTGCTTTGATGCTTGAACCTAATCAAGGCTTAATTATGGAATGGGAGAAACAAGGTCAGCTTCCAGTCTTTGTCTCACATTTAAGCTCCACAAAACTATCTGTGCATTCATCCTTGTAAATCACCTTGTTCACAGTCATGCCTCACCCGGAGTGCACAAGGAAATCTAGAATGTCCAAGATGTTGGGAGCTGCTGGTGCAGGCAATCTCAGCACTTCTAAATTATATTGGCTGAACAGTATCTTTTATTGAAAATGTTCTACCTGTGAACCATTTTCTCACCTCAGGAAGAAATCCACATTCCAGGAGGCACCTCAGGTAACTGATGGGAACACTTCCAGCTTAAGCAAAGAACAGGTTTTATTTTTGCAACACAAGGTTTTTCAACACATCTTCCAGCTGTTTCAGTGACCTGATGCATTTCTTTTCATCAGGAAAAAAAAATATACAGCATCTACTTATGCTATGAATGAAATAGTGATCACATGGTTTTTAAAAAGTGTTTATTCCTCTATTTTTCAAGCTTGTCACATATAAAAATTTCTGTTGCATAAAACATAATGAAGAGGATGCTAGGAGTCCTGTGTTAGAAAGCTGTGTGTTGAAATAACTGGGCAAGAAAGTTTGTGTGCACCTTCCCATCTTAATGCTTAGATTGATACAGCACATTCAAACATTTAAAACCATATAAAAAGGCCTGCAATGCTGAAGTATAATGCAAAATTATTAAGTGAACATAGAAAGGTATAAAAACAGATGTGTAGAAAGCTCGCTTGATTTATAAAGAAGTTCTGCTTCACAGAGTGTTTCACTGGGACAGGACCAATTACACCAGTAAATTTGAAAACTTTTAAAACATGGCTTTCTATCAGTAGGTGTTTCCGAGACAGGACATCCAGATGGCACTCGGAAAACACAATGATGAATCAAGCCTTTAGAATGCAATATTCATCACATTATCAGATACAGCGAGTTTTGCCAACACCTGGTAATTGACAAATTATTCTTGCAGTAGAGCCATTAAATGGACTAAATAGAAACTGTGGGATACCTGTTAACAAGGTCTTCAGCTGCGGAGAACGTCTGGTTTTCTTTTCTTCCAAGATTTATAAATCACAATACACAAACCCACCTGAATCCTAATTTTGAAAGAAAATACTTCACAAGAGTTATTTAACAGAATAATCTACTGAAGACAAAATTTCAGGGGAAAAAATTGTTTTTTGCAGGAGCACATTTCAGGTGAATATTTCTGAACATGAATAGGAAGCAAGTAAGTATTTCCTTCTTGCTTATATTTATGCTTCTTAGCAAAAGTCCCTTTAAATTTAAAATTTCCGAATTAATTTCTCAATTTTGATTTATATGAGCACAATATTTAATGAGAGTATTTCTATCAAATGCAAAACATTAAATAAGCTTTTGTACTGATATGAAAATGTATTTTACCCTTGTCAACTCTTGTGTCACATAAAATAGTTTAAATTCATATTTTAATCTACTGTCTTCATAATTTTGTTTAAAAAAATTCTATGAATATGATTTAGTTCTATTTCTATGGAATTTTATTTTAACCCCTTTCGTTAAAAATAGCATACTTCAGGTAAGATTGATCAGTTTACTACAGTCACACAGTGTATAGAATACTTGTGGACAAAACTACTTGATGTGGATTTTCTCAGTGTCTCGTAATTGGATGTGAATTTCAGCTCTCAGAACTTTATCAAGATATCAGTTTTCCATTACAGAAAAATAATTGCTGCTGTCAAGTACTAAATTGCACCTCAGTTTGTGGACAAAGTGCAGATAGCAATTTTATTTCCATCATATGAGGCTACACAGACCCCATTTTGAGGCCATCTGAGCAGGTTGTCCTCTCATCAGAGCAGACACAACCTGAAACATCCAGTATGTCTGTGTTGGAATGCAAACGCCTCCATAGTGTCTCCAAATCTAGTATACCCTCTGGACAGAGCAAATGTAGCTAAGAGAAATATGATAAGAGGTAAAGCAGGAAGACTCAGCAGTGTGGACAGAAAAAAACCAAAACAAAAACTACCCAAAGCCCTAAAAACCCAGCTAGGCATTAGCAAGAAGATAAAGATGTGGATGTGCTTTGCTTTCAGTGTCCTAAGAGAGTGAACAGATTATGCATATTCTTTTAACAGCTTCCAACTACTTAAAATTGATTTACTTGAAGGAGCTAATCAACTATTATTTTTTCTTATTAAACCAGATATAACTAATGCTTCTGAATTATTTTCTTCCCTCTATGTCCAGGTATCCTTCCCTCTTTCTTAGACACATATTTCTCAGTGAAGGGGTTTGACACAGGCTGTTGATTTTGGTTTTTCTTTCTGGTTGGAGATTACAGAAAAATGAATACCTTATTATGCATGAGTTATTCCATACTCATTGTTAATCTGAGGTTTTCTAATTTTCTTTCTAAATTAGCATACTTTTAGAGGATTGCTTTGTTTTCCACAAAAGAAACATCTATTCCTTTAATATGTCAGCAGCCATTAGGTTTGTATTTCACTTTCTTTCAGCTAACTCTGCTGTAACTGAAATCAGTTGAATAATTCCCATAATTAAATGTAATTCTACCTATAAGGTAATTGAGTTTAAAACAGACACTATTTATAGACAATTAATACATTTTATCTTTGAACACAATGAATCCATCTATAAATTCCATTTCTCTCAACGATTCTTAAGGCATTTAGATGTAAAACGAAGGAAATATATCTAAACTTCAGAAGTTTACCACTGCATAGATTGCATCAAGCCATAAATCTTTGGGATAGAGATTGAGCTAAAAAGAGATAACAGAGTTAAAAATATACTTAGAAGAAGTATAATAAGATACTGTCAAATAATATAATCATAAGGTACTTAAGTTATAACTTAAGTTTTAAATTCAACTTTTTAAATTCAGCTCAAGGTAGCATATTAGAAACAGAATGCATCTATTTGCTTTTTAGCCTACTGCTATTTTGATTAGAACATTAGGCAAACTGAATTTTTCTTCTTGACAGGAAACTTCTACATGATTATTTTAAACATGCTGTAAAGGGTAAACCCTTTACAGAAGAGTAAGAAAAATTATGGTGGGTATAATTAACATACAAAGAGATGCAGAATTCCAGGTATGTGCTTCTAACTCTCTTCTGCTAACTGAGGTAACAACAACAACAATACCAAAATCTTGAATCAGTTATAGTGACAAATATTTGCCATCAACTGCAAATGAGCTATGTAACACCTCCATAGGAATGATATAATATTTCTATTTATTTAGTTGCTAAGGAAACCTAGGAAGATTATTAATTCTCAAATTGTTAACATGATTTTCAAGCTTGGGTATTGCCCACTTCCCTCATAATATACTGATGATCAACTGGAAGAATTTCATCTTCCTCTGCAGCCTCTGGTGCTAAATGCTGCTAGACAGAATGTTGGACTGGTAGGGTATTGGTTTGTCCTGCTGTAGCCACCAATATGTTGAGATGCCATTGGCTAAAATATGCAAGGAATCAGATCAGGAAAACAGCTTAAGAGAATTGCTGCATTTCTAACTGAAATAGACTTACTGGAAAAAGGCATTTAAAATAAGTGTTTATATGTTCTGTTGCCTGCTAATCCCAAATCTGACTGAGAAGTGAGAATAGCCCAATGTATAATTTAAATTAAGAGAGGAGGTATGGTAGCAAACAATATTGCAGCATGTTTAATTTATGTCTTTGAATCATTAAAAACACAATATTGCACCTGGTATTTATTTCAACCAGGACAAAATCCTCCACCTACTTTCTTTGCAGTTTCAGTTATACAGCTTACTGATTCTTCAATTTTAGAAGATCAATCACTGAGGTATTGATTTAAAAGAAGTATAAAAATCAAAGCTGAATGAACATATCTGACTTGTTCATAATGCGTGGTCAGTTTTGGAAAAGAAAAATTGTGAAATAACGTGGCAGTGGAGAAACACTTGGACTGTGACTTGAATAAAAGAGATTACATTGGCAACAAATCAATGATAGAGCGACGCATTCCATTTCATGCCTTTTGCAATAGACAGATGCAGAAAGGTAGTGTGGATGATACAATCCCATCAACATTCCATTTTCTAAGCTGGGCAGAGGAATAAAATATATGCAGCCTCTGAAAGAAAATTATGTGTTTAGATATGGAACTGAAATAGTTATATACCTTCAAAACCAAGTTTGTTTGAAATTGTACACTGCTGCCTTCTACATTTGATGAAGACATATTTTCACAGCAGAAAGACTGTACAATAGTAAAATATTTCCCAGAATTAATTACCTACAGAAAATAAGAAATGGCTTGCTGCACTAGCAGGTTACATTTCTTTATTAAACAGGAAAAAAGACTGTTTTTTCTTTGTAATCCTTCTCTTTCATTACTGTCACTCTGCCTCTTTAAAATTTTGTACGAACACAAGCTTTCGGCAGAATTTTATGCAATGAGTAAAAGATGAGTAAGAAATGAGTCAATAAACCATGAACATAGCTTAGAACATACAACCAATTCCTGCCCTTAAGATATCTTTACCCACTCTGCATCCACAAGTGTGGTGAAATGAGAATAAGAAGAATCTGCGTGACAGAAGGAAGAAAAAGTGAACCATTTGGTCTCATTTAAGTTTCTTGCTGTCCCTGTAAGAGGATTGCAGTAAATAAAAATGTAAGGATATGACTGAGAGCATATCTGCCATAAGTGACATAAATTTACTGTTTGAAGCATAATATTTTGAACAGAGAGACAAAAAATTCAGCAAAAGATTTTTTTTTTTCTCTTTGAAGGAGGAAGCTTTCTTACATGGCTTAGAGCATTGTAGAGAAGTAAGGAATAATATATTACTAAAAATTATATGCCAAATATAACAGCTAGGTACTTAAAAGGAAGAGCTGACTTAATGTTTTCTTTACTTTGGTAAATGAGCAAAAGTATCTAGACCTTTTATGAAATAAAAATATTTTCCACCTCAAAGAAAGAAAGAAAATAGTCTCCTGAAATCTGGTCTACTCCAAGGATTTCCTTCAACAGAGTGGTAAGCATATGAGAAGTCTTTACTGCAAAAAGGAATCTGAGGTGAGCTTGAAGAATCTCTGCTAAAACATGATTTAGAGACAAATTGAGGAGTAGCAAAAATATTCAAATATACCATTCAAGAAAAGTCTGTTTGGTGGTTTTTTTGGGGTTATGTGATTTGTTTGGTTTAGTTGGTATTTAGATTTGTTCGTGATTTTTTGTTTTCTTTGTGTGTGTGTGTGTGTGTGTTTTTTTCCTTTTCTTCCTCGAGCAAGAGGAAAGGAAGGAAAATTTCTCAATTAGTAGAAATAATATATTGGAGTGAAGGACATAGTACACAACCTAATTTCATTTTGACCCAAAGGCAGCAACAACTGGAGAATACCTTTTCTATGAGACGTGTTTCCTCTCAGAGAGTTATAACCTTGAACGGTAAAGGAAAAATCTGCAATGAAGCTTCAGTTCAGCTAAAACGGTGAGAATAAGGTTTCTAATATTCATTATCTGTTTTCCAAAAAATAGACATCAGTATTTGTCCTCACTGTAGGAAATACTGCAGTGATGTCTTTGAGAAAATACAAACCAAGTGGTTTAAAACTTTTCCACATTTTGCTACTTTGCAATCTTAAGCTGTTGTGGTGTGGGTTTTTGCTTTGAGTTTTCAGGCTAGCTTTCTGTTTCATTTGTGTGTTATGATTTAAATTATACATGCTGTTAAGTGTCAATTCCTTTGCCTGTCATCTGGTCACTCCCCATAAGCTTGCCCATTGGCCCCTAAACATTTATCCCTTCCCTAATCCCCTCCTTCCCCAGTTGTCAATCTCTGTATCCCTGCCTCTATTTCTAGAACCTTCCTTGCCAATCTTCCCTCGCTCGATATACCATTTGCTGTTTTGTATCATTACATTGCTTTTGTTATTCCCATTGGATTGTGTTCTGTATTCCCTGCCTTAGACCCCTCCCTGAGTGTACCCTCATTGGTTGCTTACTTTGAATTGCCTGTGCATAAACCCCACCGTGGGACATGTGCTCCCCATCTTTGGGGTCCAGCTTTTAGTTGTTGTGTTTCAGTTGTATCATTAATAAATCTCCTCAGTTTACCCCCAGTCCCCTCTGGCCTCTGCTTCCCCTCTGCACCCCAGACAGACTTTGCTGGGAGCATCGGAGTCCCTGTGGGAGGTGAGAGCTCCCCAGGGGGAAGTGTCGCACCCCTTGTGCCGTGAGCCCTGGGACACATCAGAAGCACACACCGTGACATTAAGCTGCCCCAAGAGAAATATTGGCTGGATATTAGGAAAGAAGTTTTTTACAGAAAGGGTAATAAAATATTGTAATGGTCTACCTGGGGAGGTGGTGGATTCTCCATCTCTGGACGTGTTTAAGAAAAGACTAGATGTGGCACTTGGTGCCATGGTTTAGTTGAGGTTAGGGTTGGGTTGGACTTGATGATTCTGGAGGTCTCTTCCGACCTAATGATTCTGTGATTCTGATTTACACTGTCTATAACAAGAATAAAAGAACTCCTATGAAATCACAGGCATTTTTACCTAACACATTTTCACACGATGTGGGGGCAAAAGTTCATTTCTAAGCAGTGCATATATCAAATACAATAACAAAATTCTTGTAGTTCAGTAGTTTTAGCTGTATCATTCTAAAGTGAAATTTCTCAAAGGGAAAGCAAGAGAGTGTTCCGGTAAAATTGAGGCTGTTCGGTTCAGGAAGAGAAATCCCAAAATCAAAAAACTTACCTTGAAACTTTTCTATTTTCTAATGATGTGGACATCTGAACTAGTGAGAGACCAGCTTTTGATACTGTACATTGCTGGATGAGCTTCCAAGTGGCTACATGCCAGGTACAGGAAGCAGCTTACAAAATAATAAAAAAATAAATAACAAAGTAGCTTAGGCAGCTCATATGCTTGAAGCTTGGCCAAACTATAAGGAACTGCAAACACAGACTTGTAATGGGAAAATGTCAGACAAACTTAACTACAGGCATCACCACCTGTGTTGTCAAAAAGAATAAGAACATAAATGAAAGCTGCTACAACTAGAAATCATTATACATTACATTATACAACATTATATAATACTGCTTATTATTTCTTCTTCACATAGAACTCAGTATAACAATTTGGCTGACATTTTCTGTGTTATTAAATTTGACAGTGTGCAGGGACTGTCGATGAGTAAACCCTATACTTGCTCACAGCTCCATACTGGGATCTGAAACAGGATTGGCAGCCTTAGCCTGAGAAGTAGGGGCTACACAATGATGAAGTGCTGATTGTACTTTGGTAGCAATTGGGAAAATCTGCCATTCTTCAGGAAGTCCTTGTGCTATAATGTCTTTTTTTCCCCCTCCATCTTATAAATCAAGTCCTCACAGATCCAGTCAAGGAAGAAAAACCTCCAGACCTACTTTGCTGTGAACTGTGTAAACCCCTAGTGATACAGCAACAGAGAAAAAAATGCCCACTTGGCCCTTTAAGACCTTTGAAAGGTTTAAACACTGACACTATGGAAAAGGACTGTTGCCATACTTTTTAATTAGAAATATGACCACTCTGGACTTTTGATAAACTAACTAAATAAAAATATCATTAGAGAATCGGTAACAATAGTCTTATAACTGTTGCAAAACTCATCATTTTCATATTGTTCCACCAGGTAGCTCTTTCCTTGTCATTGCTACAATTTCCATCCTATTTTCATAATGCATCTTTTTTTTTTTTTTATTCCTGGTACGTGATTATTTTATCACTTTTCTGGTTTGCATCCTATTTATTAACAGTTAGACATGCACAAAGCATCTTAGCACACACATCTTAAAAAGTAAGATGCACTGCTTTTTTTTTACTATTTAGTCTTTTTGTTATTATTATTTGCTATTTGCTAACAATTGACGTATTTATTACAAGTAGAAAAATTATAAATACTTAAATACCTTTAAATGATATTTTAATGTTGTTAATTTAGAAAATATATACAGGGTTAATCCTACAGTCAAAAAACTTGATCCAAAAAACACTTCTATCATTTATCTGTTATTCTTTTTGTGTATTCATTAATTTGTATTTGACTGCACTTACTTTTACTGCTGTGAAACACTATCCAACATTCAGGGGAACACAGAAAAAGGATAAAGTACTCTTCAGAAAGGCTTTAGCCATTAATTAATGGTTATTAACTAACCCTGCTCTTCTGCTGACAGAAGTAGCAATGCCAACAGTAGGGAAAAGAGTGTTAAGAGTAGAACTGAAGTCCTTGCAAGTTATACTTCTCAAACTTGTAAGTGAAAAATGGATTGACTGTATTGGAATTCAATGCAGTACCTAAATAACACATAACTACTTTGCATTTCAAGGATGTCTCTGTTGGGGGCATGAAGGTGCATGCAGGCATTTATCACACAGACAGGAAGAGTAAACCTTTGGAAGAAAAAACACCAAATCCTTTCAAGAGCTCATATTTTTAAGTAAGGTATACTAGCCACTCTATGAGTGAAAGAGAAGTGCGAAAGAGAGAGAGAGAGAAATGCACTTGGGAGTCAGGAACAGACTGAATGAGACCAGAAGAGAATGCAAAAGTGAGATCTGTTTGAGGCCAAGAAAAGAAAAATCCACTGCCAGTGACATAGAAATAGCCAAGGTTTCAGACAGGGCCTTGTGCCATAACACTCTGCATCACATTTGCTGAACTCTTAAGCTCCTCATTACCACAGGTGAATCTGAGCAAACAAAAGATAAGGGAGTGAGGAGAAGGTCTGTAGAAGTCCACAGAGTGAGGCATCTACTGAAAAAGTTAAGAAATCAATTTTTCTTAAAACCTTAACCCATTATGGATTAGCCACCTTGAATCTTCCCCTGAAGAGAAGTGGCTTAGTTCTTTCTTCCACAAGATAAGATAGATTTTATTTCTACCAAAAAATAGCTGAATGGGAGGTTGCTATGTAAGAACACAGCACTGAGAACATTCAGCCTCTACAGCCTTCAAAGATTACTGCTCCATACCGTGCTGAACAATCCAGCCACTCTGCTCTGCACTGAAAAGAGCTCATCAAAAGAATATATTTAGTCCTATGTCTATGCTGAATGTCAAGTGGTTGGAGATTCACAAGATGTAAGATAGTAACAATGGCATCAGCCACAGTTCTGGGGTAATAGTGACTAGAGGCTGAAGCTGAGGCAGGAAAGGCAGTGAAAATGTGTGTGGAAGAACAGTGTGATGACCACAGCTCACAGACCTTCCCTTCTGAAAGCAGCATCACTGGATATAGACAACAAAAGCACCCCGGAGAACCAACAGGAATTAGAGGCTGTCAATAATGGTAGGATTGGTAAATAATATCTTTAATTTTATGGATTTTATAGCACGTGTGAGTGCTGCCATGGAGAAACAAAGGGACAGGTCCTGGCCAGCAAGGTCCCACTCTTAGCTCCTGGCTTGCTGTCCCTTAAGTAGCAACACCTCTTTTGGAAGTACTCTGACATTGCCATTAACATAACAGAAAGGTAAAAGTGCAAAAAAGGCAAGGACAAGAAAGTGCAGAATGATGAAGCAAGAGGTGTTGGTATGGAGAGAGCACAGAGAAAAAGATGTAAGAGTGAAAAGAGTAAAATTTCAGAAAAAAACAAAAGGAGATAATAAAAGTTGACGTTCATTTAGCACATTGTGAATGCCAGATGTTCTGTTAACAAATTGCTGATCTGATGATATAGCAGCAAGGCCGAAAGCTAAAGATATGGCAGGTAATGAACACCTCATTTTAATCTTTAAACATGTCACCAAATAGAAGAGTCAATTTATACACTCTTAAATATAATTTCTCATATAAATAAAAATAACTTGTTGACTTATGCTTAAACTTCCTTTTCAGTGTCAGCTGTCACCATAAACTTCTTTACCTATCATATGGGAGCAAGTTGTATTGTAAAGGAGGTTATGATTTTCTTAAGTTTTGTCTAAATATAAAGAGGTTTTAAAAAGAGTGCCATGGCTTTTATTTGTAAGATAAATAAACTAAACAGACATCCATGATGTTAAATTATTATACACAGACCCACAGCAATATTTGGTTATTAATCTTTGCCACAACAAATCAAATTACTCTACAGATGGCCATGGGTGTTGTTGCAAATGTATATTCTGGCTTGACTTAATAATCACAGATGCATTATTTCTTTACCCAGAATTTCAAGTTGTGTGTATTTATTCTGAAAAGGCAACAACAGCACAAGGCATTTAGCTTAGACTATTTGAAAGGTATCAACTGTTTAAATGACATTTTCACCTTCAGCAAATACATCTTTGCCTGCTAGAAATAGTGATGCTATCAGGCTGCAGGCAATCTATGATACAGTCATGTCACAAATAGGTGTCAACTCTTATTACATTCTCAAGTATAAATTCCACTTATCAGTTCCCACATAGTTACAGATGTTTTAACAATTCCTTTTCATGATGGTTGCACCAAGGCTCAACCTCAAATGAATTATAATATATATGTAGGACCTACTGTAGATTACCAGATTTGGGAGTACCATGAGTACTTTGTAACCATGTGGAAATTTTTATTTCCAAAAAATATTGAATATACTAGTAATATATTGTCCAAATACCTAGATAAATGACAGTAATAATTTATGTTTCTTTAGATTCTAGTTTACTTTGTAACAAAGAAATAACTTGTTACTTAAAAGATTTTTTGTAGGAAAATTTATCCGTCAGCTCATACTATGATGATTAGTAAAGTTTCTGGCTAATGCCAAAACCCATACAATTTTTTAGAAACAATTATTTTGGAAAATAAAAGAGAGCTCATATGCCTCTTCTATAGGGCGAAAACAAGCAACAGAAAGAGATAAATTTCGTTCTTCCTATAGGATACAACTTGCTTGACTCTTTTCAGAACAAACTCTACAGTAGTTGTTATTTATTACTTAATAATCTAATAGTGGTGTCACATGAAATAACCTAGAATGTTATTATTTTGGGGTTGCTGAATGCAAGTTTCCACAGAGCAGACAAATAACAAAAATAAAACAAAAAAACACTCCCCACCTCACTCCCACCACCCTCCAACAACAACAACAAAAAAACCCACAAAAGCAAAACCAGGTGTCTTTGGTCAGCATAGCCTCTCAAACAAAAATCTTAGTCCAAAGGACCAGCAGAAAAAAAAGTTTGGTTTGTTTGGAGTTCTTTTAAAATCTTTTTTGTGAAGAAAACCTCTCATCTGACATGAGATAGGCCCAGCTAAATCTGTAGCCATTTCATATTTTGACTAAATGAAAATAAAAATACTATATGGAATAAGGAGAAGAGCCCCTGCTTGGCCTGAAGGGACTGCTCATCTCCTCATGTGTTTCTGCCTTGCCTTTTTATTGCCCCTGACTGAGCACAGGCATAGAGTCACACAAAGCAGCACAAAATTACATTAATCCCTTTCACTATCTACAAGAACCAGAGGGAAAAATGTCACTTTAATAGTATCACTCTTCATAGGTAGTAAAGTAGCTTGAATGTAGTAAAAGATGTGTCATCTCTTTCAGGACAGTCAATGTCACCTCCAGGATGATTCCAGGTCGTGGCTGTTTGAGGAGAGTGAGAAAACCTAAAGTATATTGCTGAACCAATATCTCTGCATCTTCTATCATCAAATGAGAATACTCAAGAAATTATGTTTTTGCTATATATCCAGATACTGTCAGTAGAATTCAGTGTTTCACAAAAGAAAAATGAGCTCCAAACTTCCAAAACTGCAACACAATCTATGACGTTTCTGTAATGCACCATGATTATCATTAAGAGTTTATTACTGCAACATTACATATTTCACACTGATTATATGGCCTGGAAAAAAAAAAGCCTCATTTTAGATAACTTTAAAAGTACTCAGCATTGCATGTTTGAACAAAACATAGATGAACATCTGCATCTAAGTTTTAAAGGGTTCTATGATTAGTAATATCAAATGTGATGAATGTGATTAACACTAACAGCTATCATTTGCTTATATAATAGATGGTAAAATTATTGGTTGCTAAATCAGACATCTTTAGTGATCAGACAAGTTAAATTTATACTAGAACACAGCACTGAACTTTTAGATAAAAACTGAGATTGAAATTAATAGCAGTGAATTCTCAGACTGTCTCTAGTTATTTTCAGAAGGCTTCTCACTCAAAAAACATGAAGGGTACAATTATTAGCAGACAATGCTAATTTTTTTTCCCCTAAATGAGGTGAAAAATTCCTGAGAGATCAAGACACACCTGCAGTGGAATAGAAAAATAGTCCCATATCACTTTATAGCAACAACTTAGATTATAGTTTTAATTCATTCTTCTAAAACTCAGAAAACATTATAATGCACAGGCCT
Source organism: Cisticola juncidis (assembly GCA_013400215.1). Classification (NCBI taxonomy): domain Eukaryota; kingdom Metazoa; phylum Chordata; class Aves; order Passeriformes; family Cisticolidae; genus Cisticola; species Cisticola juncidis. The sequence continues at coordinate 266,830 of VXBR01004357.1, forward strand.
AAAATTTCAATATATAGTTTTTCTAATTTTTGTAATTAACATATTGTCTCAGAAATTAAATTTCCTGCACATAAATATTAAATTATCAATCTTGAAAAAAAAGGTAAAATATTGATAGGAAAAATATTTGAAAAAATGAAGACAAAGCTGATAGAAAAAAACAAAACAGAAAAAATGAATAAAATATTTAACCTGTGATTCTAATTTTTCTTTTATTATTCAGAAATTCACTAGAAGTCTGTTGATGCTCTAAGGAGATGAGTTTAATGTACTTGCAACTCCCAGAGAGAACAGTCCTTTTTTTCAGGCAGATTTCTTAATGAAGTAGCAGATTTCCTAATGAAGTAATGGAAGATTTCAGGATGTGACTTGCTTCAGGAGGTGCATGTGTTTGGTGAGGGTTTCCTCTTTCATATGGCCTGTGCAGAGGTAAGAGCCTTACATTGCACAAGAGCAGGGAAAATGCATGTCCTCCCTAGCAGGAGAAAGAACTTTTACCATAACAGACACTGGAGGTCTTTAAAAGACACTGGAGCCTTGTGATTTCTGCCAACAGAGTTCCCCTATGCATATGTTCATTTGTAGACAAGCTTCAGACTTGGCAACAGGAGATGTGACAGAAAGTCTGTTGGGGAGCCAGCCTACCTGGGCCAGTTGTGCCTAATCCCTGTCTGAGGCAGTGAAGGAATCAAAGGACAATGGTGCTCAGATGTCCCCTTCTGCAGGGGAAAAAGTCTCCCTAATTCTTCTCCTCTGCAGCTTGACAAAGATTAACACAGAAATAACACATGGGCATATAGGGAAACATAAAAGTTGCCAGAAGGGTTTAAAGAACAAAAAGAAGGACATAAACAAATATGTCAGCTATAAAAAATTAAGCCAAATAAAAATGATTGTCCAGTTAAGTCCAATGAAATCAAATTATAAATGGTACTGTTGTCAAGAGAGATGGTGAAAAGTGTCAAAGGATATAGAAAATACAGAGCTATTTAGGATCCTGTTTGCCAGAGTTTTTAATTGAAAGGTGTGCTTAGACTATCCATCAGTGACAAGATGTGCTCTATGAGGAAAGACCAGCTGATAATGAAGGACATGGGCAAGACAGCACCTTCACTGAAGGGGTGCAGCTCCACACACCCAAGCAGGGCTGGATCTGTGACTGAAAAGTTCTGGTCTCACTTTGATAATCATCAGAAATGGCAAGATAAGAGTCAGCTTCAAGTTCAAACCCAAATTGTAAACCAGTTTGCAAATTAGAGCCAGTAAGCAACAGGGCTGAACACACAGGGCTAAACCTGAATGGTCAAAACTGATGTCCCAGCAGAGACTGGTCAGGACAATAAACCTTAATCTTTCAGTCCAGGCTTAACACAGGCATTCCAGACCTCCATTCTTAGGAATAACATTTGGGTGAGAAAAGTACAGCCCCCAGTCAAGGATGACCAAACCAATGTTCACTCATAATGGACACACACACATTCATCAGACTGAGTGGGGCGTGGTTAATATAACTTTGATGCCACTTCTCTAATCTTTGAGACCAGGCTAATGGATAGACTGAGGACTAAGGTGACCAGCAAAGAAAAAAGAGACAGTGGTGCAAGATACAGCAGGGGAAATTGCAAAGTGCATTTCATAGAAGCAAAATCTTCATTATTGGAATGGCAAGCCCAAAGAGTTTGTGAAATCTCTAACCTTAGGGCAGATCTCAAGTGACCTGGTCTAACTTTGAAACCTGCTCTGTTTTGAGCAGGAGGTGAGGCAGAATGACCCCAGGAAATCCTTTCCAAACTTTTTGTTCTATGATTCTTGTACAGATGGATTTCAATGATTTTTCTGGCAAATATTTTGTTTCAAAACTTTCTTATCCCAGAGCAGTAACTGAAAAAAAAAACAAAAAAACAACAAAAACTTTTGAAAAAGTCGGCTAGCTGATTTCTTCATATATTTATTCAGAAGTGTAGATGATATAGTAATCTATAATTTTAATTCAGTTGGGCACACCCAAATCTTGTCTGAAATGTGTAATAGTGCAGTACAGGTAAGAAAATACTATTGCTTATTATCTAAATACTTGAACTGGAACAAATATTTCAAAGTTCAAATACAAATGGTGCCAATACAGTTAAATAAAGTGCTTTTTGCATCTGTAGGGTCTCCACAGCTAGTCTTACTATTTTGGTTCTGAAATTCTGTTTCAAACAATATCTAAAATAACAAAGAACTTTTGAATTTAGGATCTGTAGGAAGGTGAAGTATGAATAGATCGATCTCCATGTAGAAAAATTAAAAATAATTTTTAGGCTGCTTTCTTTTTTTTTTCATTCATAAAGCTGGAATAAAACGGGAAAGGAATCATTCAAAATACATTCATTCTTCTTCATAATCACTCCATGATTTAAACTTTTTAAACTCTTACTGAAAGCTTTCATAAACTTTTCTTCTAATTCTGTGTTCCTAAATACAGATTAAGAATTTTAGTAGGAGAGGGTCTGAAATCCTTAGCTTTTTCTGTCACTCTGTGTTTCCAGAAGCCTTATCTCTAAGCTGTCTTCCTAGATATTACACTTTGAGACAGACACTATATTGGCTAATAAATATGAATGTCTCAGCAAAATTCTGTATCGACTTCTTGAAATTTAAGAAATATGGGATTTTTGAAATGTCTCTTAATATCTCATTAATTAACTCTTTTTATGCAGGTATTGATACCAGAATATTGACAGGACCAGAAGGTAAATGTGAAAAGAACAACTTTTTAAATATTTTTTTGCTGAAGAAAACAGTTGAAAATTCTTAGATTCATCCAAATAATGGTTTATTATTTTTTACTTGATCAGCTTCACAGCTGATGGTGGGTGGTTTAATCCATCACTTAGAAACAACTTTCAGAGATGTGTAGATTGTCAGAATAATGTCTCTGCCTTGCTTACATGCTCTTTTCAAGAGCAATTCTGAATTGACAAAGATTGATAGGTTTCTTTGTTAGCTTTTTTTTTTAATCAGTCGTATGTCACTTGAGTAAAAAGCAACTACAAATAAATTATTTTAAGGATTAAATAGTATAAAAAGAGATGAATTACTGAATGTATTTACTAATTTTAGCAATACATATCTATAATTCATCAATGATCATAGGTAATTTTTGCATTCTATCACATTTATATTTTGATTTAAATGTATAAATATTTAATATATATGAAATATATATGTTTTGTAAGTCAAATATATCTTCACTATTCAGAAAGTAGGAAAATATCACAAGAAAAAATTATGAGCTCATAAAGAAAGAAATACATTTTATATGAACCTATTTTATTCATAGTGGCTGAAATGAAGCCATTCCTATCTCATAGACAGGTATATAAACTTAATATAAATAGAAAATATTAGTGTAACAAAATAATCTGCAGAGCAAACAAATCTTATCTTTTAAAAGATAGGAGGATTCTTTACACTGGGTTAACTATAGAATTAAAATTAACTCTCCACCTAGCAAATTTCCTAAAAAATATATTTTAATGTATTATAACCTATTTAACCTTACTTAATTTAGTTTCTTTTATCTGTTTTGGAGATACAGAAAATGTCAATACTTTTTTTAAATTAGCATAAGGATGTCAAGCTGAGAGGGCTCACAGAAGACTGGAGAGGCTGGGTTGTTGTAAAAGTCATTTATTACATGGCTATACAAGTCTCATGAAGGTAGAGTGCTGCAGTTTGTGCTGTTATGCAGAAATTCTTCTAGCAGAGGGCCCCATGTCCCAGGCAGAAGCAGCAGCCTCTCGAGCATCAGCAGCCCCAGCAGCAGCAGCAGCATCCAGGGGAGGTTGTGTCTGTGGGGATGATCTCCAGCAGCTGCACCTTGTCAACAGGGGAGAAGTAGTGCCTTCCCCATGTTCTCAAAGCAGTGCATTTTTATTCTTTTTTTACCCAATCAGCTACAAACACAATTCTACTACTGTCTTCTTGGACATATCTGCGTCTAGCATTGATGTGCGAAAGTAGTTGTAATTTCTTACACAAATCCTATGTACATGTTCCATCTGTTCTACCTAGGAATGCTGGCAATGCTACATTATGTCTAGGAATTAGTAAATGTTGTAAAAGGTAATGCTACTGAACTATAAACTAGGATTTTTAGGGCTTTTCTTACTAATTTGCTTAAGGCACTTAAAATATTCTCTACTTATTTAAAACTAAGCTTATATTTCTACCTAATGTCTGTAAGGATTTATGTATTTTAGTTTCTCCAAAGATTTTAATTCAGCCCTCACATATCTGAATACTTCTGAGCCTGTGTGAATGGGGTTCAGAGGGTTCTGCATCCCAACGTAAGGAAGCTTGCTAGTAGATTAGGCATGGACACACAAACAACAGCTTTGTTTTTTTTAGAAAAGTCTGAATCAGCAAGCTGTCTTATAATGCATTCTTGGCCAATATGAAAACACTTTAACATGAAAATTTAGAGACCATTAAATATCTCAACTGTCCCCAGTCTGTCATGACTGTACCAGCTTCTGCTGCAAAACTTTGTTCTGATCTGCAATGAAAATGCAGTTTTACCAGGTTTCACCAGATTGATTTGTGTAGGACACACCCACAGACATAGTTATACATCAGAGTACATCAAACACTATGTCAATAAAAGGGGAAAAAAATTCTTATAGAGTAATTCTCAGCACTGCTTTCCGTGTAGAAATGTACTTCTTTATAATGTGCAATATTTTGTACTGATGCTTAAGTTAATATAATGGAACAGAAATATATTTTCCTTGTATACAAATCTGAAATGTCAGAAGTATGAACCTTTAGCTGATCCAGCATACTGTGAGAATCAATCACAATAATATCTCTACAATCTCTCTTCTACTGTAAACATAGGTCCCAGCCAAATACACTTCCCTCTTGCCTATTCAGCAATGTTACTGAAAATGCCATTCCTCCCATAGCCAGCATAATGATAATTTTATTTTTTGAGTGAAATTTTCCATCTGTGTTATAGCCTGTCTTTTTAGTTATTCATCAGACACATTATGTTCCATTTACAGTTCCAGAGTTGCCATCATCTAGCTTCAGACTTCAGAGCCCCATGGTCAATTCATGCAAAATATATTTTATGTCAAATCAGTCGTCAGTAGCTGGGAAGTGTTGCAGGAAGGAAGAAACTCAGAATTATTCTTCTTTGCTTGAAAATTCATGTTGTACTAGGTTGTTTTTAATGTTTAGGGGGTTGTGTGTTTTTGATTTAATATGAGCCAATAAGATTAGCACTGTTGAACTTGTTAAATTATCTGGGTTTTGAATTTGAAGATATATTTTCTAATTTGAAGTTATGTTTTCTAATCACATTGCCTTCTGTAAATATCCTGAGATTGAACTAGGTTTGCCTTCTGTAAATATCCTGAGATTGAACTAGGTTTCAATCTTCTTACTTTGTTGGCTTCTCCATATTATTGATCCAAGTTTCTAAACATGGGGTTTTTTTGCATAGTTCTATCAGGACTATTTTAAAAAATTCTAAGACAGAGAAAACTCTCCTAATTCCTCATTTTTTTTTCTTTTTGTTTAACCTCAAATTTGCCTTAAAAATCTTCTCTTACTTTTAAGAATTCCACTTGCTGTAGTCCTATAAAGAAGGAAGCAACAGACACGTCAGATGTGTTTAAAATCAGCTCTAGCTTTAAAAACTGGGAGTTGCTTTCTCTAATCATATTAGCATGGATTTTTTCTCCTAAAATGGCCATTTTAATGGAAGCATTTTTTCTTAAGGTTTCTTCCTCTAACATTGTTTAATGAATATAGCTTTGCTGGAATGAGTCTACTTTTCTGGGGTTTTTTTTCTCTTTTTTTAAGCAGCTAGGTTAAAGGTTACACATTCAACGTTTTGCCCAAAACAATAGATTTGATGACATGAACATGTCAAGAACAAGCACAAGCTACTTTTGTTACTAATCTTATTGAATATACATTAAGCCTTTTGCAACTTAGGAAATAATGGAAATTTCAGAACTTAAATGCAACTGTTAGGAATGGTTGTATGAATTAAGAACAAATATCCATCTAGAAAAGTATCCTGTGCCTACTGTGGCAAATAGAAACATAGTTAGAAAATTAATATAAAAATGGGTTTTGTATAGAGTAGTCTTTTCCTCAGCATACTCTCTCTCAGCTTCCAACACCCTGCAGTATTGACATCTTCTTAGTTAAAATTCCTATTTATAACTTGGCATTTAAAAGGTCTGTAAGGACTTTTAAGCCATAGATACCTCTAATTGCTTTTTGATTTAATTTGTACTTTTGACTTTCGTCCTGTGGCAATTTAATTCTGCAGTTTAATTTAGATAATAATAGCATGATGGGCTTCAGCAAAATATTCCCTAAATCCCATTCTGAGATCTCCCTCAGCATGTTTTACTCACCTATAAAGAGTTGGTAGATGTCCTGTGATAACACAATGAGTTTCCTTATTCCAGTAGATTTGGTACATCAAAAGCCTGACCTTTCAATTTAAACCATTTATATAAAATATTTGGTGTCTGAATATAATCAGGACTAGATGAAAATATTTATAAATAGAGCTGATCAGAATTTAAATGATCAAAAAATTTCATGGTAGGGAATTTTAAGTCCAGAATGGAATTATTGATTTTTATCAGAAAGGGAGAGAAGGAAACTGTAGCTAAATATTGAGAACACACATTTGAAATAAGCATGACAGTCTAATACCTTGCTTCCAATAAATGTAAAGATTGAAGGAAAGTCTCAGCCCAGGTAAGCATAATAATGGTAAAGAAATTTCTGTTTAATGTATTTACTAACTTTTTTTTAAAAATAGATTTTCAAAAGTCTTAGGTCTGTCCGTGATTATATTTTAGATATTCAGATATAATCTCTCCTTTCTAGTGGTTTCAAAAATTTGAAGATTAAACTTTATATTGTCAGATTGTTAGTAAAAAATACAAACTGAAGATGTTACCTACTAAAGACTTCTTAACAATCAAATTTCAATCCTTAAGGCTTTTGTTGTTGTTGCTGTTATTATTAAATATTTACTAAAGAATGTGCTAGAAAATTAATGTCGAAGATGGAATTTTTAGGCGGAAAATGGAAAATAAAACAGAAAATTAAATAATTACATGGAATTCATGCTCTTCCAAATATTTTTTTAAAGCAGAAAGTAGTGAGACAGTCTAGGAAACTTAATGAAAAACATTTTTTTCTTTTTTTAGCTCCAATATAATAGATTTAATCACAAAATTAACTGTTTGAGCATGCTGGTGATCTTTTCTTGTGTTTCCCATATTTTTTATGTGTTTAAAAAAACTTCCAAAGTCAAATTATTGTCTTACTATTTAGTTTTCAGCTCTAAGTTCTCTCTTTTTTTGTGGCAGGACTATTGATTTTCATTTGCTTTTATTTTATTTTTTTTTTTTTTTAATTAGGCTGACAATACATTATTGGCCCTATACTTGTGCTTTTTTGTTTCCCTTCAAACAACTCCTTAAAAAATGGGGAACAGCTAGGGAAATCAGACCAAGGGCTCTGAAGTATCCCAGAATTTAATGAAATAGAGCCTCTGACAGTATACTCTTAATATAATTGAAGCTAATTCTGTTGTGGTTTACCATATTCCTAGTCCTGTAGACCTCAAAATAATTGAATCTCAAAGAAGGTGATCTCTACTTAGAAATGAGAAAAATGTCTCTAAAATGAATTAATTTTCTCTCTTCTCATTTCTTTGAGGACTTAAAATACTTTAAATAACTTAGACATGGAAGATGTTTGGAGGGTATTGGTATTTTTAGAATGGATTTTATTGTGCTTTTAGCTACCAGAGACTTTGAGATGAGATCTCTGCAAGAAAGGAATTTTCACTTACTCAAAAAACAAAACAAAACAAAGCAGGCATGATATCTGATCAAATTTTATTTTTGTTTCACCTTCTGGTGTCTAGAAAGACACAGAAAGAAGGGCAGCAAACACTGCAAAATGTTCATCTTTAAATAGTAATTTGAAGAAGCATATCCTAAATGGGAATGAAAACTGTGAAAGGTCTTTATCTGCTACGACATTGCAGGATCTCCATAAGAAATGAATGAACAACAGTTGCTGTTTCAAAAACACGGAATTTTATAAACCTTGTCACTATGTCTTATCAGAAAATGCATCTGATGAAAACTACAGCATGCCTCTCAAAGTTTCTATTTGTTAAAAATACTTTTTATTGTAGTAGAAAACAGTCCTGAACTGCCTGCATGAACTGCTGACTGCTACATCAATTTCTGAATGGAAACGTGGAAATATTTCCAGTAAAAATGTATAAGGTAGTGTCACACACAAAAAAATATAAGTGGCTTGTTATGGCAAATAGTACAGGTACTGACCAGGAAGAACAATATGCAATGAAAATATTAAGCACATGAATTGAGCACATGAATTTAATGAGCTGATTATGTTACAGATCATACAAACCCAAAAACTATGTAGAACATTGACCCTTCTAATTGTTGTTTCACATTTATTTTTAATTTATCTTCTACAGAAGAGCATAATAGAAATCTTAGATTTCAATTATCCTTTCCTTTGAAGAATTTTTCTGCTGAAACATTCTACAGCCTTGCCAAAATACACAGCATTCTGACAGTATTAGCCCACAACATGCTACTTTGTTTGGGTTCTGAGAAGAGATTTTTCAAAAAAATTCTTGAAATTTATTCAAAATAATTTTTGTCTGAAAAATTATTTGATGATTCAAATTAAAAAAAAAATCACTTAAGAGAATATGAATACAGTCTAATCTACTGGGATGGACATTTTTAATTTAAATGTGCTAAAATTTTCTGCTTGCTTACCATATTGAACATTGTGTGCTTTCTCCTCACAAAGGTCACTGCATGGGATAGTGCTAAGACTCCATTTCTTTTTTTGTTCTGAGATAAGTTTGTTCTGCACCTTTTAAGTTGTTACCTCAAAGTTCTAACCTTTGCAAAAAACATTGTCCTGCATACAGGGAAGTCTTATGAAAAAAATCTGTTTTTCTAGGGAACAAAAGTCAGGAATGTAATCATTATCCTTGAGCTCAGCCATGTGATGTGTTTCTGAGGTGGTATCTCACTTTTTTTTGTGTTAACTGCTTGAACTACTCGCATAAATCCTAATAACTTTATGTAGAGATGTGGTCTACACAGGAAGAAATAGGGGACTTAATTTTACCCAAGAGAATTTATACAGTAACTGGTGACAGAAAGGGCATTTAAGAATAGTTTGATTGTGAATTGGAAGAAGATGGAGATATTATATTAAAGGGAAATGACAACTTATGGAATCAGTATATCAAGAAGTACTAGTTAGTTTGCTTTTCATTAAATGCTGGTGCAATCTTCAGACTCTGCCTTCCATTTCTTACAGTGTTCTCTTCTCTTTTTTTTAAATTCCATATGCTTATGAGTAAGATAACCAACAAGGCTATTCAACTCTTTGTTCTTGTAAACACGGTTTCAGTTTCAAGAGATCATGCTGCAGAAAAAATGCATATGAGGATTTTATGTGCTACCAAGGATGGATTCTAAATATTTCTTCCTCATATGTGATCTTTTTTTAAATACCTAATGGGCATACTTTTCTTTCTCTTTCATAAAACTTTAGAGCCTGACAATGACTAAATTTAAGTAAATCTGCTTATGAAATTTCTTCTACAAGAAGAAAAAATATAAAAATCACTGCTAACTATCAGTTAGAAGTATTTACTTATTTTTACGGACTCAAAAAAATCCAAGTTAAGATCTAGTCTGTCTATATATATAAATATCTTTAAAAAATTACTAGTCTTGTCATACTAAAGACCAAGATGAACAGATATGTGTAGATTTTTGTTTTCTATCTTCTGAATGTAAAACAATTTTTTTTTTTTTTAATGTACGACATTCTGTCAGACTCAGAAGAGAAAAAGTGTCACTGAATTAGACATTAGGAATCATTATCATAGTTCACTGTAATAAATCTGAAGTTGCTTTAAACATACAAATTATTTTCAGGAACAGTCCAAGGAGACACTCAAAACTAGGGCAAAATTAATGATGTTACACAGAAAGGCAGTAGTAATTATGTCCAGTGGCTCAGCATGATTACAGTTCCTCAATGCCTTCAGCTTTATACAAATTATATAGCAACACTTGGTAGTGGAGGACAAATCGGAGCACATCTTAGAGGTCTGTTTGAAAGGAATTAGCAACACTGATTCATGTACAGGCTCTGAAAATTACTGTATCTTTCAAAATAATAAAAGCTAGCAAATCTTGGTTTTACCCAAGCATCAGAATATTCTTCTAGGCTTAGCTCTGAAGACAAAGAGGTTTCTGCACTATTGATATCTATCCCACCTCCTAAAATTTGAGGGAGTATATTTAGGAGTAGACTTACCATAGTGCAGCATCAGGAAGAAGACTCCCTTAGTGGTGAACACTGAGATTCAGAAATGAAATTTATTTCTTGAATTTGCTTAGAAAGTCATTACTCTGTCTGCTAACCACCCTCTTGGGGACTACAGGTACTAAAAAACTGTAGTTTTCATTCCTTATGATCCTGCACTGTCAGTGTATTTTCTCTCACTGTTTCACCTTCAGTCCCAAAAATACACTCTCACATGATTATTCCACGGGCTCTTTCCTGAAAGACTTCTCTTCTAGGATATATATAACAATGTAAAATATTTTTTGTGTTTAAATATTTCAGGCTTTTGTGGCAGCATGCCTCAAGCAATATACTGAGAGAACGTTTGCAAGAATTTAGTTGGGTCTTGTGGTAACGATTCAAACCTCCAAGATTCCTTTCTTGAAGGTCAAAACCTGTATCATAGGAACAGATGTGATTTCTTGGTTTTCCTTTCCAGCTTCATTATTTTTACACTTCTACTTGCACAAAAAAAAACCAAAAAAAAACCAAAAAAACAAAAAACAAACCCAAACAAACAACAAACCAGTTAATGTGTTTAGTCAGATTAAATTGTGGTTTTATGGTTAGAGAATTCTCCCAGAAAGGAGAAAACCATGTTTGGTTTCCTTCAGGTTGAAAAGAAAATAAAATATTTTAACCCCCCCTTACAACTAGGTAAGAATTGAACATTTAACCTTCTCCTGTGTAACTGAATAAAAACAACATTTGTCCATGTACTACATGTCTCAAATGTAATTATTCAATATGCCTAATCAATTAAGTCATAAAGTCAATTTAGGACAGAGTTTTAACAGAGACACCATTTTCAGCAGTTTTTGCCCTTTTCATTCCTGAACAACCCCATCAACAATATGAGTTCGTTCTTCTGGTGCTGTATGATGATCTGCACAGGACAATTTGCCTGGATTAAAAATTGTTAGGATGACAGTGTTTTTTTGGTTCAATTCTAAGACAGAACAGTACAGTAGCAGCAGTACTGTGTGCCTATTCCCACAGATGTAGGAATGGATGAACAATGATGATAAAAAATATTTAAGAAAGCACCCCCTCTGTCCCAGTTTAGATGGTATTTAGATAGTTTTCTCCTTCTTTATACTTTTGATACAAAATGGGGAAAAGGAAACCACTTTTGTATATTATCTTTATTTAAATTGACTTTTGTGTAAGCAAGTAAAATTAAATATTGGTCTTTGTCAATATAAAAATACAGTGTCCCTTGTTAATATATGTGTTGACCAGATTGTGAAACAAATGGTCTCATTCACAGTCAACCAGGACTAACTCCTAAAGGAAATCAATGATTTTCAATTTGAAAGAGTAAACAAACAAGTTCCTGTACTATGGGCTGTGAACCTGAAGGGACACTATAAATTAATTTAGTGTGGAGTATTAAATTAACAAATTAAAACTATGCATTTCCTTCACTGCACTATGTTGTTTGAACTAAGTTCCAAGAGTTCTCATGACAGCTTTAATGTTCGGGTTTTTTGTGATCATCTTTCACTTATGTTACTTTCTTTAAGGTGAACTTACTACAACTCTCTGCAGACAGTATTTCAGCCTTAGAAAAATGTATTCCAAGGCAAAACACCAAAATTGTGATCATTGGTCCTAAGTGAGATTTGGATCCACATTCACATAATCTAAGCACAATGTGTATTACTGCATTCTGCATTTCCGTTCATGTTCAATAGAATCGTAGAATCGCAGAGTGGTTTGGGTTGAAAGGAAACTTAAAGGTCTAGTTCCAACTCTCCTGCAATGGCAAGGATGCCTTTCCCTAGATCAGCTTGTTCAGAGCTTGTTCAGAGCTCCATCCAACCTGGCGTTGAACTCTTCTGGCAATGGAGCATCCACAGTCTCTCTGGGAAATGTGCTCTAGTGTCTCACCACCCTCACAGTAAAAAAAGTTCTTGCTAGTATCTAATGTGAACCTTCTCTTTTTCAGTGTAAAGGCATTACCCTTGTCCTATCACTACAGATCCTGATGAAGTGTTCTTCTCCACCTTCCTTGTAAGCTCTCTTCAGATACCAGAAGGCTTCCAGGAGGTGTCCACAAAATCTTCACCTCTCCAAGATGAACTGTACCTACTTTCTCAGCCAATCTTCCAACTGTTGATGCTCAGTGTAAGAAACCAAGAAACACTTCAATGTATGCAAAATTTAGTAGCTTCAGAAAATACATGGAGGTCAGTGCTTAGAGAATACAGGATGGCAGAACCAGTGCAATGTGTCATTTCCAAGTGTAATCAAAAACGTTTTTGTTTTTGAAATTTACAATACAAACAAGTCCTCTGTGGGCTGCTGTGTTTCACTCAGAACAACAGTAATTCGCAAGTAGGCACATGGAGCAGAACAAATACAATTCCTAGTACAATGTAGGGAATATGAAACAAGTCTCTGAGCTCATGACAGGCTCAAATGACAGAGCACTGTAAGAACTGAGAGTTGTTAATAGTTCTGGCAGAAAACCAAAATCACCCCAGTTTTCCATTTTACACCTTATCTGTCTTCAGCATGACTAATAGTCAGGTACTTTCTGGATACTTTTCAAATGCTCTCTAATCAGATTTGGCTTGCATTTACAAGTAAATGTGAAGCCTTACAGAGAACACTTATGCTCATCTGGGCCGATTTTCCCTTAAAAACAATATGCAAAATAGTGTTTTCATATTTCAAGGTTCTGAGACAATGTATAATTTATTAATTAAAGTGGGAAGAAGTCTTTATGAATAAACTTTCCAAAGGTGCTCAGTGAAACATATGAACATAGGTTTTTTTTTTTTGGAAGTCAGGTAACAGTATTTGATTTGTCATTACATATTCATGAAGTAACAGACTTTGTTCTGACAAACTAATTTCTTTAATCAGAAAAGAGCATTTCACAAGACAGGTATATAATAAGTGGCTTAACATATGCTGCTCCATGTAGACTTTCCAGTGATATATAGGATTGTTACTTTATTTTGTTAAAGCTACCAAATTGCTTTGCTAAAAACAAATTAGAGCAAGCATTACAGTTTCCATTTGCTAACTGCATGAAAGAGAAATGTGTTATGGCAAAATCACCTTATGTGCATGTGCATATAATTTTATCATCTGACTTAGAGTATGTCTCAGAAACACACAGGTCCATTCAAGTAATGATCTATTTTTACTGGGACTTCAGATCCTAAAGAATTTTTAAGTGTCTCTTTTTATTAAGGTTTGCACTTACTGAAAAGTAATGCCTTTAAAATTATATAGACAGAAATACTTATGTGAAGAAAAAAAAATATAACCAATAACTATAACTTTTCCATAAAAATGGAAAACTGTACAAATAAACATATGTGGACAGGAATGTGATTTTATATTTTAAGTAGAAAGACTTCAAACATTGGAACGAGCACAGTTCTCTTAACATTTCAATGCAAAGTTGTATATATAAAAATACTGCAAAGTTAAAGCCATGTAAAATACATTATTGCATTCCTTTCTGAACATATTTCTTAAGGACATATTTCTTGAATTTCTATGATTTGTTGTCACTGGAACTTGTGAAGGCAGATACAATTCTATGGTTCAAAAAAAGTTTACGTAAATTAATGAATGACAAGTCCCTAAACTCTTATAGGATTAGGTAGGAATGTTCTCACATGTGCAGTTGAGAATGCAGGAAATACCCTGGAGGAATGGACTGCATAAAGTGTCCAGCTTTGTTTGTCTTTCCTAAGTATCATATTTTTGTCACTGTACGTAGCAAGCAGCTCAACACAGTAGAGCAACCTTTTTGCTCAACCCATGAGCAAAAAGGTAAAGAAATTTTAAAAAACCCAAAATAGCCCAGTGTGGTGTGTGTGCTTCTCTATGCTACAGACTGGTTGAACAGTCATCACACAGCTGGTCATTTTTCTAATCACAATTATTTTAAAAAATTACAATCTTCTGGCCACCAACCCTGCTCACAACAGTTGTGACAGGCAGTGAGAAATCAGCATATCAGTATTTATCAGAACAGACTATGAGAGATATCAGTGTTTTATAGTGAATAAAATTCTTTTTTAAAATTAAACTTTCAGGATCGAGACAGGGTAAATATGTACAAAGTTGCATTTTTCCAAGACAGTTTTTACATGAATATCGCATATTCAATTTGTTTACATTTTCAGTATTTATCACTAAAAAAGATTATTTCTAATTTGTAAATGTATTTATTGTTTTATTGCTATGTAAGGATATTTGACCTCCATTCTTTTAGAACTGTTAAACTTCTCAGCTTGCCACTGGATCTCAAATAAAAGACCATAATATATTACCATCAAATTACACAGAAGATAAACAATATGCATAGAAGATAAATAATATGCCAGTTCAAATTATGAAGGCTGCAAAGCGTTACAAATATGCTTGCCCTCTTATAAATAAAACATTGCAGTTTAAGAGGAGTAACAGCACAAATGAGAGGTCTTTGTGGCCATTTTCAACAATGAGTGACCAAATGTTAGTGGTGAATTTAGGTACTGTACTGTACCAAATACTGAAACAAACAAAGCTGTCAGTCTTCATAGGGGCCAGAGAGCCACAACTTCTCTTTAATTCATAATGTCTGCAAAAGTTTGTCACTAAATATTTGGTCCACAGTTGAACACTGATTTCCTTTCTATAGGAACCTTATTTTGCTGAGTTGGAAATGAAGACCACAGTTCTGTCTAGAGTGCTGGAACCAAGCCTACAAAACTCCGACTAAGATCAACTCATAAGAGAGAAATAAATTTGAATATTGAAGAACCTAATATATTCTCTGACTGGACCTTCTTTCCTTTTCAAAATAACTTTCAGTAGACTCCATCTCCAAGGGTTTAATCAAAGTGTGTTTCAAATTTCAAATGCATTTGAAATCTGCTTAGCCATATAAAAGCCAAGGTTTTATTGGATGCATTTACATTAAGATGAGAGTTCAACATTTTCATAAGGTCTTTGAAATTACAGTCTCTCATTCTTGTACATACATCATCCAGACAGCAAATTTTCTTCAGGAAAATTTCTTTAGAATGCTTTATATATATATATATATATATTATTTTTAAAATATTTTTTTGTTTGTTTGTTTTGAATATAAGCATATTTTAGCCTATCAGCATGTCTTTTTTCTCCATCAAAGAGTGCTAATAAAATCCCTCATTCTGTCAGTCTTACAGTGCAGATTATTTCTATTGAGGATAGATGTATCCCCATCTATCAATATTTTGAAATATTTTTGCTTTTAATTGTTTGGCAAAAAAAAAATCTCTCCATGCTATGTTTCTGCTCATATGTTTCTTCAGCTTAGTATTTTATTTTCCTTGTAGGGCTTGTAGGGAAAAAAAGCCTTTGGAGGGAAAAAATAAAAAAGTAAATCTTCTAGATATAACCTTTTAATTTCTGGCAGAGAAAAACATAATTTACATGAATATTAGTATTTTATCTTTTAAGGTGCTTTTGAGCTACTCAAATTATTCCTTTGTAAATATATATGTATTGATCCTCTTAATTATGTCAGTATTTAAAATATCCCAGAATTACTGTTGACTCAGAATTTACACACATATATAAGAAAATTTAAATACTTCAAATGAATTAATGTGTTTAAATATCACTAGACTTTTGACATCAGTCATTTATGCCATAAAACTCATAAAGACAACTGAAGCTGACCACACAAAACAAGCAGGGCTCATATTCCAAGTCCCTGATGTTTAGCAATGTCTTCTTCCTTCCTTCTCATGCTGAAGCAGTTCAGTTCCATGACATCTCACATTAAAAACAAAAACAATCTCCAATGGGCTTTTATTTACAGCTCTGTAACCTTTCTCTGAAGCTGCTGAGGCAGCATGTTTCAGTGGCTCTCTAGCAGTATTTCCCTTGTAATTCCCAGCCTGCTGTGCTCTTGTCATTCTCGTGGCCTGATAGCTGCAAACTCCTGATTTTACTGTTTCTGTGGTGTTTCGTGGGAGACTATTATCAGGGATGGGAATATTATCTTACCCACCCCCCTTTAACTCTTACTTTGTAGTTTTGACTTTAAATTAGTGAAAATAAAGATGGGGCAGATCAAAATAATATTCATGTAAGTACTTGACAAATACTGCTCACCTCTTAGTGTACAGATGCCAAAAAAACAACATGTAACATTTGCTCTTGTTTGCAGTCCCGCTGGCACCAAGAAGGTCATAAACAAGAGCAACCAAGGCCAGGGAAGAGAGTGGGGACAGTTCTATGAAAAGCACAAAGTACTAGCAGAAATCATGACAAACCCTCATGACTGGTTGCACTGGAGAAAGTGTTGTCACACTTCTTTCCAGATGATCAGAAATCAGTGTTTCCTTTCCTTGATCTCTTTCTCTCTTCCTTATTTCCCCATATTTTTTTTTCCCAAAAGCAACTTGGACTGTTGAAGTCCATATGTGTTATAAGCTAAGGAACCCAAGAGTAAATCTTTGTGTGCTTAAACCTGCCTCAGCATTCTTCCTGAATCCCCATCATTCAGAAACTGCCTCGTAAATGACCAGCTGATCAATTTTAGAAGTGATGTCAGCAAGCACTATTTATCTTCTTGACACCAAGCTAGGATGCTGGAATAGCTTGTCTTGAAGAAGCAGCCATATTCATTAGGTATCCTCATCACAACATAAAGGAAGAGGCCAAGCTAAGAGACATGGCTGCATGCCCACCAGAAAAAAAAAAAAAAAATATCCAAGAATGTCATAGGAAGGAAAAGTTTCTAAGTTTCTAAATATGTTCAATATATGACCAGATATTTCAGGAATATATGGAAAACATGAAATCAATAGTTCTAAATTTTGTGTGATCCTTGTTCGCTGAGAAAATTTTATAATGTACTGTTGTATGATTTTGTAACACCCTGCAAAATGCTTTAAATTGCACAGCTGCCACGAACTGCAAGAGAACATAATAATGAAAGAAAAGGATAGAAATAGAAATAGAAATTCAGACAAATCCAGGAGGAGCAGGGACAAATTCAGTCACTAGATGTGAGCAAGTAGAGGGTAAAAAAGAAGGAGATTCTCAGCTATAAAGATCAGAAGAGATAAAATCCCACACAAATTATCACAATTCTATTTTATATAGATTCAGAGTTTGAATTATTTTTAAAAAAGAAGCAGGGAGAGAAGTAAGAATAAAGGCAGAGGAAGGAGGAGTTCCACATGGAAAAAGAGAGAGTATGTGTTATGAAAACCTTCAGAGTCAGGCAGAAGCGAAGGGGAAGAAATGAGATCTTTTGGAGAGAGATGAAAGACAGAAACAGCTAAAGATTAACACAGAAGTTCTTTCCTGGAACTGGGTTTTAAATTTTTCTTTTGCAACTGTACTTCTGAACTTCTGATCAAGACCCTGCCCTTTAGATCAATTTGCATTAAACTATATAGGGCATTTTTTTTTCTCAGAAATATAAGAATACCTGAAGCTGAAAAATAATAAACACTTATCTAAAGAAAGTGCAGGACAGTAACAAAATTTTTTCCACCAATACTGAGGTGAGGTAGAAGTGCATCAAATCTGAGCCTTTCCCTTTTACAAAAAATGAAGGGAGAGAAAGGTTCCCCAAGTAACAGAGAGATACTATCTGCAACAGCCCCATGTAAAACAAACGCTTAACTGTCTGAAGAGCAAGAAATTTGGATTTTTTGACATAGGCCTCTGTTTTTTACTTCATATTTCTGACTGTACGCAGTACTGCTACTATTATTGAATGTCAGTGTTCTGGAAGTTTATGCAACCAGCATGTGTAAGCAACATTCAAATACAAATCCAGTTCTGAAGACAAACTAGAGGAGCAGACACATAAGTGTAATATTCATGTAAATCAGATGCTGGTTTAAGAATGGAAAATTAGGGAATTTCATTTCAGTGTCTTACTGATGAAGCTGTTTATTTCATTTACAAATGACCAGCACAACATGAATGGTGATGAAACAACTTGAAGGCAAGGGCATGGAAGCCTGTATTACCTGTGGACATGTGGATAACACAGAGGTAGCTATCGAATCAAAATGTTCAACTTGGCTTCTGTTAAACAGCACATGGGAATTCAGTCTCCTGGAGTAGGTCCAGGAAATGACAATCATTTTATCAGATAATTCTCCTCAACTAGACTGGATCCCCATCAGCACAAATATATGTGCAAGGAGAGTGAGATGATCCTTCTGCTTTGGAACAAAAACACATGGAGTTACTACAATACATTCAGCAAGATCACATATAACATAGTGATCTTCTATGAGTGGTGGTCTTTACATTTCTAATGCAGCTGATAAATTGTAGCAATTTCATAATTTGGGTTTTTGACCTTTTATCCGTAACTTCCTCAAAGTCATTTAGGCAATAGTAAACTTTTGTTTCATCTATACTCATGTATGTGTTGTCTTTCCCAGATTAATTTGGGTTTTTTTGGAAAAAAAAAAATCTTGTCCGGTACTGAACACATTGGCTCAGATTAAATAGCTAACATTGCTTAATGTGTAAAAATGAAAACTAAAACATTACAGCCATGATGTATTTGTAAAGGTTGCCATTAAAAATTTTTACTTTGCCATGAAACTGAAATGCCACATTAGTGGGAGAAATCTTGATGTGTACTGCCCTACATCTGTCTGTTCACACAGTCAGCTGCAAGAATATTTTCAAAAACTAGCATTGTGTCAGTAGAGAGTAGAATGCTTTCATGACTCTGGCAAAGATCACTGCAGGGACCGCTTTGGTATACCAAGGTGGAGAGGGGCTGCTGTGATAAAGCATCATAGCTGGAATTAAAGAGGACCATCACAGAAAGAAAGTTAATATGAATATGACATGAAACTATTTAAGGAGAGAGAAAAGAACAGAAGGAGTGCACACAGAGCTATCATATCAAGGACTTAATTACCTAACTATTCAGAAACTTTCTCTCCAAAGTGCTGTGCCCTACAGCAAAAGGAATTATAAAAGGAAGTGCGATAAGGGATAGAAATGAGATTTCTATTGTCTGAAACTTCAAATATTTCCATTAAACAAAGTCAAAGAAGACCTTAGAGCCCAAGATAGAGGAAAAGTTGCTGAATATTACAGGAGAACTTGTAAGATAAAACTATCAAAATATTTTGGCCCTTCCAGCATAAAAGCTAGAATAAAAAAACATGACATTGGGGCAGTGTATGAGTGAAACTGGTAAAGATTCATCATTATAAAAAGGAGTGACATGGAAAGCTGCATCAGCAATAAGGCCCCATGATCTGCAGTATGTGATCAACAGCTTTACTTGGATGAAATGCCATCGGTTACCTCTGTCCTGCAAATGGACCACAAGAGTCCTGAATAAAATCATACTTTCATTCTTCATTTGAAACTCTGATTTTCTCTGATTTTTTTATGTCTTTCAATCCTATAAAACCCTACAAGACAAAATGAATTCAGGGGTTTTTTTGGTGGTTTTTTTTTGTTGTTGTTGTTTGTTTGGGTTTTTTTGGTTTTTGTTTTTTTTTTTTTTAATATTCAGCACAATCTGCTTCAGGGGAGTTTTAAGTTGGACATTAGAAAGAATTCCTTCATGGAAAGGGTGATTAGATATTGGAATGAGCTGCCCAGGGAGGGGTGGAGTTGCCATCCCTGAAGGGGTTTAACATGATCACGATGTAACAGAAAAGCATAAGGTCTTTTCCTTACGTGTAACCCAGATCCAGTTACATGTCCAGTATTTTTTCGAAGCAATAATTTTTCCTGTCTGGAATACAGAGTGTTTAACATCCCTGGATGTTGCTCTTAGTGCTACGATCTAGTTAACATAGTGGTGTTTGGTAATAGACTGGACTTTATGATGTCAGAGGTCATAGACTGTGGTCAAAAATTGGATTTTATGATGTCAGAGGTCTTTTCGGTGAAATGGATTCTGTAATCTTGTCTGCTTTGATGGTATCTAGAACCTAATTCTAGATATCAGCTGACTTCAATGAATACTATTAACTAGTAGTTTAATTCAATCATATTTTGACAAGACTGCCTTTTCAACGTACTTAACAACAAGATTATTACCAAAGGATATTTCTGCACAGGATAATTGCAATAATTTTGTCTTTTTAATTAAACAGATGTTATTTTTGATTGTTTATTCAGTTTTTTTCTTTCCTTATAAATCTTTGATTTTTTTCTAGTTGATTTTGTTATTTCACCAGTAACAGCCACTGAAATTTTCTAAGAGCCTAAAAAAAAACCAAAAAAAAACCCAAA
>VXBR01004357.1:287570-345991 GCA_013400215.1 Cisticola juncidis
AAAAAAAAAAAAAAAAACCCAAAAAACACTCCAGTTATTAAATGTACACTAATTCTTCAAATGGCTGTTTAATTTTATAAATCCATTTAACTTTATATTATATTGTAAACTGCCTAGACTTGCTGATCATTACATGCAGCAAGTGCCATGAAAGTCTCAGTCTATTTATGAATACATCTGGCAATCAGAACATTCAGATAAGCAAGAAAAAACAGTAAGCAAATATCTCTCAAAAATGACTTCCTTTCTTGCTTCTCCTACAATCTTCTTTTTTTCTTCCTAGAGAGATGACACTGTCTCCATACATGTACTGCAGACAATAGTCATTAGACATCTTCACACCTTAAAGCCCAATCAGCTTTGGGTTATTACAATCCCTGCATAATAGATAAAATATTCTAGAAAATGCAAAATAAAACACATTCTGCTTCATAATTACAATGGTTGTAATGAATGAATACAAATGATAAGAAAAAGAGAAACAGGATCTCATTCACAAGAAGCTAGTTCCTAGGGAATATTAGTGATTTAAGAAGACAGAGAACATGCACTTGAATTGTTATCCACTGAGCACAATTATGCATTCTATTCTTTGCCAGAAGACTGCTTAGAACTGACTGTACAAGATTCTCTGGAGACTAGCACAACAAAGCACAAATAGAGCATTTTAGCCAAGTCCATACTGTCAATCCCAGTGAAAGCTGAGAAAAAAAACTAAAACAACCACAAAGAAAAATTTGTTATAATTTGTATTAATGAGAAAGTAAATAAGAATGCATCCTTTACAAGTATAGAGAGAACTATGCAGTGTAAATTGTTTGAGGTTTAGTGGAAGAATAGAAGCATGAATAATCCCACTTTTAGCACATTTTTATTCAGACTAGGCAGAAAATCACCGCCACCATGTCAAGGAAGTTTTGCAGTAGATCAGTAGGTTATGCTCAACTGTTAACTGTTTCTGGAGAAAAAAACTCCCTGCTTTGTAGAAACAAGAATACGATAGATTTAGATTCTACAAGGCAGTTATTAAGGATTGAAAACGTACATCAGTCAGTGTGGGAGAATATATCCAACTCCTCCTTTAAAATGGTGTTAGGCTTCAATGAGGATTTCATACAGTAAAAATAAAAAAATTCTGAATTTCTATCTTTCACAATGTTTCTGAGGTTTTTAAATTTTTCCCATGAAAAGAGTGTATTGAGATCAGGAGGTCAAAAATCCTCTATCTCTTTACCTTAATTTAATGTCTCAGAACTCTCCTTCAGTTAGAAGTCCTGTACTCAGATGTGACTGCTGTTACCATGCTGGCACATAAATATTTGGCAGCAGCCTATGATGAAGCAAATTAGCAGCAATCCATTTTTATATCCGATGGCAGAAGATGTGCAAATCATATGATACTAAAAATAATATAATTCCCTCATTACTACTGCATCAGACATTTCAGAGAAGAACTAAGGCTCTGAGGTTTAATCTTTAAAAATTTCCTTAAAGTTAAGAGCAGGTTTTGCACTTTTCACTTGCTTTAAAGGAATGTATGAGAACTGTACACGTTAGACTACTCTAGAGAAAGCAAAAATAGGCTGAAGACTGTAGTAAAATCTTTAAAAGGAAGAAACAACTTTGCTAACTCTAAAATGGAGTTGTAGAGTTGTTAATGGAGGGAACTATTAATTTAAAAAAGGGGGAATCAGTTCAAAAAAATTGAATTTAACAACAAAAAATGGCTCATATGTTGTTTATGTAATAAGATTGCATAAACTCTACATTTTCACAAAAGAGTAGAAATGAAGATGTGAACATATAATAAAATTAATATCCAGTCTTCTTTATTGTTTATGAAATATTTAGATCTGGACTAATAATAATTATATTTTAAAGATTTCAGTTATACTATCATTAATTTCTTGGTTTTACACATCTTTCTAAAGAGCTTTTTATACATAATCTTTGCTTTACATGCCTATATAAATACTTCTCTCTGTCCATATGGTATGCTTTCTTTTTGCTCATAAACAAGATTTTGACCATAAAAAATACAGAAGTTCATTTGCAACTAGATATTGTTGAAGTATAATTAAAAATTTGTGCCATCTTGATACATCAGTTGCTTTGTTTTTAATAGTGTCTGGTAGCAAAGAACTTTCTTATTTGCTCTGGTTTTGTCATCTGTGTAGTCCACACTTGGTTTATAGCCAGGTAACTATGATGTGACTATTGAGGAATACTTTTAATTATTTTTCTTGCTGCAATACTGAAGAATTGTAAGCACAGGCTTGGGATCCATTGAATGCATACTTTACAAAGACATAACAAAATTATTCTTTCCCAAGAGAATTCACAAATCAGAAGATAGATTCAGGGAATCAAGAGAGTACCAGGCTAACAGTGGCAATACTGATGAGTAAGAAAGAAAATGTCTTGCTGGAGATGCTTAACAGAATATCTAACTAATATACCAGGAGAGTGATATTTGGTGTAGTATGCTGGATAGATGCCTTAGAAACACGATCTATTTTTCAGTGTTAGGGAAAAAGTTTCTTGATTCCAAATATAAACTGTTTGAGAGCCTAGATGCTTCTCTGTGCAAGATTACCTGCCAAAATTCTTTGTTAGTAAGGTCACAGACAAAAAGAGGTAAAATTTAGACAAAATTGCAGCAAAGAAAGACCCAATTTGAAAATGACACCTTGCTTCTTGACTAGACTATTAGGGAGCTCAGTGTTTTTTCTTACTAAGAGAAAGACAGGATTGAGAAATTATTTGTAAACATATTGGTCTTTGGTTATATCTGAGTGTGTTTGCATTCTTTTTCTTTATACTTTTTCAATACGTGGACTTATCACAAAGTGACAATATTTCTTCTGTTGCAGCATGAGTGAGACAATTTGACTGTTGAAATTTACATCTATTTGAATGTTTTCTACAATATGTTACCAAGCTCTTGTTTTGTTTGAAATATTTAAGAAGCATCTGATACTGTTTGCTGAAAACCATAAATGTCTTGACTTTTGCCCCTTTCATAAAGATGAATGTGGACATGAAGAATTAGAAAGCAAATATTCTCTCAACAATTTCTGTGGCAAGCAAGCAGATCCGAAAGTGTACAGAAGCACTTCAAACTTCTCAGAATCCTTTATCTGATAATATAGAATAGATTTACTATTATGGATTTTTTTATTCCAAAGTGGAAGGTAGGAAATATCAGAGAAGGCCCTTCTTGATTCATATATGTGTAAAAGTTAAATGACTGATTCACAACTCAGACAATGTTACAATACATTTGTATGAAATCTAGAAAATCTCTATGTAGAAATTAATCTATTTCCCTAGCGAAAAGAATATTTAACACAACACAGATGGTTTCTGGTGTCTGATATCCTATCTATTCCCTCTGCAGGCTAATAACTGGATAAAAACATCCAGTTGGAGGTTAAGGATTCTAATTTATGTTAAGGTTTGTTTCAAATACCATAGGAAGCAATTTCTTTCCTTTTAAAGACATTTAACATCTCTCACAGTAGTTACACATCATTAAAGACACAAAAATTTTAAAAATCCTGTGCAAATTTTGAAAATGAAACTCTTGTAGGAGATGGCTATACACAGCAGAATTCATTCCTGGAAAAAACAAAGTTGAGGGGAACACTGTCCCATTGGAAAATGGTAAAACACTCATGTATTTGATGTAATTTTTTTGCTTTCAGACAATTGTATGCAACTCTGGAACTGATCCATTCATTCAGATGCAAACTACTAAATCCCATAAAATATATATAAGAGATATAAATACGCTATTTTATTAGAAAAGAAGAATGAAAGATAGGAGAGCACAGGACAGAGGAACACTGCTATATGCTTCCTGATGTTAATACATCACAAGAACAGGATTACCATGTAAGTCTTAGACAAAATTCTTCCTAAAAATTGTTTCCAGATTTTCCTTCGTAAGAGTTTTTTCCCTAATTTTGTACTTCTGGAAAGTATATATGTACTTAGCATCCAAAAGTGGTTGAAGAGTAAAGATTTATTAATTTTAAAGTCTAAGCTCTATCTTTTAGTTGTTTGTTTGTTTTGTCTTCTTTCTCTTGATTATCCAGGAAAAATCTATCTATTTAAAATTGCTGTCATTAGAACTAGTTCTCAGCTCTTCCTAAAATGCTCTACAATGGAAAGACAATTCAGACCAATGAATGGTGAAAATCAAGCATTTTTTAAAAACAAGTTTTACAGCTCATCTACCTAATAGTATGCTAATCTCTACCACAAACATTTCCAAACATCTACTGATACGAGGGACAAAACCAAACAGAACAGAAAGGCCAAGAGAGTTGAAAGAATAAAAATACTACAGATAATTATAAAAATCCATAGAACTTATTTTGTTTTCGTTTTCTAAAAGTATGTTCAAGACATTTGAAAGGGTGATAAAAAGAATTTGTAGAGGGAAATTTACAGAATTAAAACAACTTAATACTTGGGAATTTCCTCTCAGGAGATAAGAATTAAACTTGAAATATATAATCAGAAATAGAAAGCAGAAAATGCAAAAGAAAGTAGAGCTTCTGATAGTCAATGACAGACATACCAATAACTTGATACGAGCAGAATGAGATAAATATGACAGAGAAAAAAAGAAAAGATAAAAAAGACAGCAGTGTGCCTGCAGGCCGATCAAGAATTAATGCAGTGTTCTTTTAGTGAAAGAATTAGTTACTATTCCATTGAAATTCTTAAAGTAAATGAAATTAAATCATGCTCACAAGAACTTTATGAACCCATGAAAGGTGGGCCAGGATTCCACAGACAGCCCTCTGTAATAATTTCTTTAATTCTGGATTTTTCTGACAGATCTGCATCTACTGATACTTTACTCTCATCCGATAAAAACTACCTACATTTCACCAGAAAACCTTTACTTGTAGAGAAATCAGCAACAAAAAAATCTTAGGGCTATTCCTCAATTTTTCATCTTTGAGAGAACTAAGAACAGAAGCGGGAAAGGAGCCTAAAACAGCAAGTATGCAGAAATGTACCAAGCTTTTGTGTCAAAAACAAACAGCATGTTACAATTAAAATTCAGTGTGTTTAATGAAGTCCTAAGCACTACTAAAAGGCCTCTTACACTACCAAGTGGCAGCTCAAGAGGCAATGGAAAGAAAAAACTGACAATAAAAGGTGCTTTTGTTGTGTTTTAAATTTATTTATTTATTTTCACTAAACTCATCACTATTCAATGCAAATTAGATCACTGCCAGCTGGAAACTAATTACATTCAGCTGAACCTAATTATTCAAAACTCCTTAATAAGCGAGTATGCAATTGCTCTTAAGGACAGACAAGTGGATTGGGCTGAAAAGAGGATAAGAGATTTTAAATCTACATAGGTGTTAACCTACAGGTGTGATGTTTTGTTGCTATTCTTCTCCATTTGTGCTTTTAGAACCATGTTATGCTTATTAATTTCAAAAACAAAAAATAGTCATAGGATTTCCTTTATAGTCTCTGATTTAGTTAGTGATTTAACTTGTGATATGAGACAGGGATGTTAAAAGCAGCCTCCTACTATTGCTGTTCTGGGCCTGCCTCCTGCCCAGGTGCTGGAGCCCAGCCTGGGGACCAAGGCTCTTTTCTCAGGCTCAGGGACATGCCTGTCATTTTCCTGTGGACAGGTTCAGCTACAAGTGAAGCTGCCAAGTACACCAGAGATGTAGACAACAGAGTAGGTAAGGTGGGAAGTGACCACAGTGGTGTCATCTTCTCCAACCTCCCTGCTCAGGGGGAGATTGAGGGAATAAAATTGAGCCTAGAAAAGAGGGTGAGTAGAAGAAAAGACTCTTCTAAATTTGTTTGTTTAATTGTTTCTCACTAGCCAAATCTATTTTAGCTAGCAATAAACTAATTTTCCAAAACTCAGTTTGCATTGCCTGTGAAGGTATTTGATGATTAAACTCTTTATCCTTTCCTTTACCCATGAGCTTTTTCCATCTTACTTTCTGCCTCTATCTTATTGAGGAAAAGGAGTGGGGGAATGGGTGGGTGGTCATATGGCAGCCAGACAAGGTAACCCACAACAGTCAGTGGGACACTCCAAGCCAGGAACAGAGTTTATGCACTCTCTGTTCACCCTCAGATTTGTGCAGGAAAATCAGGGCACTCAATTCAACCCTTTCAACTTGGGTTATTCCATAATTCTGTGATAATCCAGGTGCTTTTTGTTCTAAACAAGCATCTTATCAGGAAACCTTTAAGAATAAAAGCAGAGCTTACTCAAAGTTAAAGGAATGTTTTGAAATCATTCAATCATCTATAAATTTTGACTGGTGATAAAATTCTGTTAGAGAAATGTTTAAAACTTTCAATTTAGTTGAAATCTGAGCTAAAATTGTTGAGATAATACTCTAAAAAGTGTCAAAACCACATTTGTAGTAGGAACCTATGACTTGAGTGGCTCATAGTGTCAGCCTACCAATTTTATGAGTAGGATAATTATATAATCTGGAAAGAACACAAAGACAATTACACACTCAAGTGTAACATAAACCACAGAAAATATGCACACTGTCTAACAAAAGTAAGGTCTTTTATGTCACTTGAAGTCTGCCAGCATGTTTGGAGATGAAGACTGACCGCGTTTCTAAAGTCCTTTTGTGAAAGACAGTTGCTGTAAAGGGAGGAAGCAACTGAACGAACATGACAACAACCCCAAGATATTTGCTAGTCCTGTATGTGAGAAAAATTCTTCTTGATTACAGATCTGAGGATCTAGGACGATTTTAGAGTTTACCCTCCACACAAGCACAGTCTCACACAATTTTTAACAGTCACATATGACTGTCAGTGACCCTTCC
The DNA here is from genome assembly GCA_013400215.1 of Cisticola juncidis. Classification (NCBI taxonomy): domain Eukaryota; kingdom Metazoa; phylum Chordata; class Aves; order Passeriformes; family Cisticolidae; genus Cisticola; species Cisticola juncidis. The sequence continues at coordinate 294,422 of VXBR01004357.1, forward strand.
CAGCTGGCGTGTGATAGCTCTGCTGTATCATATTTTCAAGCCTTCCTCCCATCAGATGTGCAGTGTATTCTGTGCTGCTTCGTCTCATAACATATTAATGTTCCTACATTCCTTGATGCCAAGCAGTATAAGACTGCATTTTTAGAATCATGTAAGAAAATCATTGCTCTCCAAGAAATTAGTTTCAGGATAGAAGTATGTTTGAAGTAATATAATGAGATCCAAGAAAGGTGATCTGATAGTATCTAGGCCTCATAATTATTTTTCATGTCTGAAAACCAGAGCTTGCTTGAAATTGGAATGCTGACTTCACAGTTCAGCAAAAAAAGGATATGTAAATTCTGATAATAACAGCTGCAGTAGAGAGTTGCCACATTCTCCTAGCTTGTTAAAATCTTTTGGAATAGAAGGGCAGGCAAAATCAATACAGGCTGCACAAAGAACAAGAGGTTTATCTTAAATTGTTCTGAAAATTAAAAAATAAGTATCAACAGCAGTAGTCATCTATGAGATATTTATTATTAAAGATACATAAAAGATTAAAAGGTAATTGTAGTATTGATTCAGTTATATGTTTTACAGGTTTAAATTATTTTATGAAGACTCATAATTAAAAGCAGAGTAAAGCTTGCACTGAGATTTATCTGAATTGCCAAAAATGCAAGGAGTTGGCTTCAGCAGCAGCCAGTTATGTTTGGGCCACATAACCTTTTTGCAGAACTAAGGAAAGTGAGGAGCAACTTGACTTGAGGAGGTAGAGCCAGTCCTAGGAAAAGCAGTGTTAATTAAAATTCAAATATTTTACTCCATTACCATAAGCTCTGAATATATTCAGTAATGCTAACACTCAGGCAGAGGCTGATTACTTGAGGAAGGACAGTGAAGCTGCTTTCCCTCTTACCTTAAAGATCTGTCTTCAACATAGCAGTATGTGGTCCATCACATTCACTTCTTGGATAGATTATGAATGTCCATAATATTTTCTTCCTATGAAAACTTTAAAGTTAGGATTTATAAATATATGATAAGGTGTGGAATACTTCTGTCAGATAGATTCATCAGGAGTATCCAAACAGAGCTGATCAAAGTAATGTTTAGAAAAGGGAGTGGGAGGGAAAACAAATATGATCTCCTTTGTAAGAATTTTTACATTGATAATATTGCAACCTTATAAAATAAAACAGATTTTTCTTACTCTCTGTCCCTTCTTCACATAAAAAATATTAAGATTTCCTGTCTTCATTCACAAGTATCCTTGAGATATGCAAAACAAAATGCATGTTACTTTCTATCTGAGAGTCATTTTCTTGTGTTATCAGTCAGATGTTTTCAGTGTTACTAAGTGTGGCAGGTAATAACTGTCCATATATCTGGAGTCAGTAAATAAAAGCATGAAATATGAAAATGCCTATAAATATGTAAATTTTCTCAAAAGTTTTAAAATGTTTGGCACCAATGATTTTTCAATATAATATTTCTGTTATTGCCCTCACAGTTTAAGAGTACTAGTATTCATCAAGGATGTAAATAGTAATAATATTTTGTTAAATCTGTAAAATTGCCTGTTGCTGAAGAAGGGCATCTGAAATTTTACATTCAGAAAACAAATGGTAGAATATTTTAAGCTTTCCAGAGTCTGCAAAACTAAAAATATATTTCTTTAAAAAGAAGTAGGGAATTGTGTATTAAAAAGTAAAATCCAGATGAGTTTTGAACTAAAAGTAGAGAGAATAAAGCTGATTCTGTGTATCCCATCATGACATTGTCCTTCAGTCACTGAATCAAATCCTTCCAGCTCCCTTGGTTTTGTCTTTGTATTTTCAGATTTACTGTAGAGAGATCACCTGGATGACTGACAAAAAAGCCACAAACTTTTCTGAGATATCTAATTTTTGACTATTTTTAATAGTAATCATTTTAACATTAATCTATGCTAAAAGGTTGATAATTTATACTTTGGACTCCGGATAGCAAAAGAGAATCTTTCTTACTTTACAGAAGTGTTTTTATAGTTCATTGAGAGATTCACACCAGAAAGTGAAATTCAGTAAAGAATCAGTCGTGTGGCACTTTCTTTCTCTCAAGTATATCTCCACTAGTGCACCAAGCTACTGTTTGTGCCATAGACAAAGATGTGTTTATGAATATTTCAAACCTGTATGTTTCAGAAAGGAAAGGATTTGGCATTCTTTTTCCACCTTCAGATCTAGAGGAAGTTTCCATACAGGAAGGAGGAAAAAGCTTCAACATATACTCAGTATATGCTGGTGAGCTGTTTACTGTTCATCTTCCATTCTATTTTTAGAGATCTTTGTACTGACCTTCTTAAAAGAAACAGCCAGAAAGAGAGGAAAAGAAACAACATGAGAATGGGAAGGAAAAATCGCTCTGCTATCCAGATCTGAATCTTACACCACCTCTTTGCTATTCTCCTTTAAAATGCTTCAGTCCCTTTCACAGCAAAAAACACGGTGACTATGTCAGCATCATAGCTGAGTGATTGCATAGAAGCAAAGATTTTAATAATGGATTGACAAATTAACTGGTTCTTAAGTATTAGCATACAAATAATAATTCTTCATCTCTGCTACATTTCTTTAAAAAAAAAAAAAGAGCATGACAAAACCACCTGCTTGAAAATCCATTATTTTAAATAGATCTTTTATCTGTTAAACAGTGAAAACAGAGAGAAAAAGCAAAGACAGAAGACATTCAGGCTAGTTGTTATCATGTTCTACAAAAAACTGCATGGGGTGATTCTGTAGAGTACAGGTTCCCTGTGGAGTTTACTAGATCAATTTTCTGGAGCACACAGCCTCTGCCTTCTTAGTTCAACTTTTCTAAGCACCTCCAAATCTGATTCCTTCTTAAAGCTTCCCTTTTCATCACGTCTTTCCTTTATGCTTTGCTGACTTCGTGAGGGTGCAAATGGCAGCCGTGGCCTGTATAGCACAGTGGGTTTCAGCAAAATAGGAGCAACGGTGTCCACATTCTCTGTAGTCTCTTTGTATCTCCTTTGCTAATGAAACAAAAGCATCTGGAGTAAAACCAGAGGCGATTTCCATTTTGAACTACTTTGGTAAGACAATATTTTTTTCAAAAAGTGCTTAGTATTCTGTAGTCATACTACCACCTCTGAAAAACACAACACTATTTCAAGTAACCTCCAGGCTAAACAACGTTTAGTCAAGGTCACGGCCTTTAATGAGTTCCCTGGATATCCTACAAAAATTTTTGAATATATTGAGATGTAAGCCTTATAAAAAACATAAATACTTCATAGTAGAGTAGAATCTATTTTCTTAAATTGTCAGGAAGAAAATTAATTAAGGTCACCTTAAAATTTCTGTGGTGCAGTACTCAGTTTTTTAGATTATACCATCTTTGCCGTGATATCAAAGATCAAAAAACAAAGACATACACCTGGATATACAGATAATCTTTTTTTAATGAAAGGGTGATGCCTGAGGTGAAAAAATAAATCTCTACAGTAAACCATGGATTTTAACCTGTATTTTCATAAATATTTCAAAGGAAGGAAACTTATGTTATAAAGCAAAATACTTTTTAGTGAGACATTAAAATCTTTATAATGCATCATGAAATGTAGCAGGATTTTTATGGCTTATACTTCATAATTATTTTTTGTGTTCTTAAAATGTTGGTATATTAATTAAAATGAATGTCTGAAAACTGATCTTGAAGTCACTGAAGCGTGTCATCCCAGTTAAAATGAAAACAGGAAAAAGAAATATATGCTTGAAGTATATCTTCCTAATAGACTTTTTTTTTCTCATTTGTGAGAGCATTTGAAGGATAAAGAAAGTCAGAAGGTTGTTTTTTTTTTCTGGAATTTCCTAAGGAATGGCCCACACAGGAAAGTGTTAATAGGAGTTTTGTCTCTGTTTATTCAAATAATAGGTTTCAGAAATGATCTTCCAAAGTTGTAGATGACTGAAATAGTTGGTGAAATTTTTCCTTGTTATTAGAAATATAGTGTTATTTACAACTCCATGAATAGATTAGTGCAAGAGAAAAAAAGCCTTAAGGAGAGATTCTAGGCACATGTAAATTAGTGTATTTTCATTGTCCTTAATGAGCTTGGAGTAATTTACACCAGTTGAGGAGCTGTTACATTAACTGACAAATATTCCATTTACAAGTTTAATAAGGTTAATACTGCTTCAGATTTAAATTTTCTTCTTGTACACTGCCATGTTTCCTATGTTCTTTAAGAGAGAAGAATTTTTGTTCTAATTTCCAATTTTTTCAATCCCAGAGCATATCCTACTATAGATGTATTTTTAGAATGATATTGAGGCTGAGTGGCTTAATTTAATTACATGATCATGTGCTAAGTCACTGTCTTTTTCCTTTAGGGTACTGGTATTTTCATAACTGATTTACATTAGCAGCTGTGAAGGTGCATACATTTTGAAAACTGACGGTTTTGTAAGTTAAATTCTTCCAATCTGAGAGAAAGACAAAAAGCTGTTAGAGTATAAAACATTAATTTGGATGGTATTTTTGTGTCTACAGGGGCAAGGTAATCTATTTGCAATTGTTTTACAGATCACCATGGAAGTACTATCTGTGCCTTGGACAGTGGAGTATTGCACAAGAGATTTTTGATGTAGAAGAAAAGCTAATGGATGTATTTTAAAAATGTACAGACATAGAAAGGATAGATAATAACACTCTATATAAGGATTCAGTCTTATGTGTATATTTGAAAACAGAAAGAAAGGCTGGGAACTTTATGTAGATTCACAGATTTAAAATTTCCTGCCTCATTTATGTCCTAAATGAGACTGAGATTACAACGGTGTTCTTAGTGTTGGAGGAGACTGTGACATTCTAAACTGATTTTGTACTCCAAGGTTACCAAATAGAGTTTACAGCACTTTTTTTGTAAATTATTATTTCTTGTCTGTGGCTTTCAATCATTGAAATGGTTTGGAGAACCACTGAATTATAATCTAGTTTTGAAAATTTTAGTAATAGATTTAAGATTCAGAATATATGCCCTATGTTTAACTGAATACACCAATTGAGAAATAATGGCTTACAAACATTTTGCCAATGTAAATAAATAAAAAATAAAAAAAAAAAAAACCCTTAATGAAAAGCAGTTATATTGTGTGGGTGAAAACACTGCATAACCTTTACTCAAGTGGTATTATATGTTAATGTATAAAAAACAGAGGAATTTAAATTTGTGACACACTACATTCCTACACATCTATTATTTGAAAACCTATGTTCAAACTGTACTGTGCAGTCCCTCCATAGCCTCTGTACTCTCAGAATAATGAACAGGATAAATCAATAGATCAAAAAGGGGGCACACTGCTCTCCAGAGAGCAATTAATGATTATTTGCATAATCTGTATAATTTAAGTATGAAATAAAAGCCATGTGTCCCAACTGATGGCTGAATTTTGCTCTACCGTTTCCCACAGGAAATGATAGCAAAACAAAATTTAGCAGAAGAAGGGTCTTATTTTGAACAACTTCACATTTAAAGATACCATACCTAAAGTCCTGTGCATACTTACATTTCAGTGAAATCTGTAGTTTTCCACATTTTGTTAACAACAGCAGACAAGTTTCCATTTGTATCTGTTTTTGATCTTTCCTTCTTTGTTCTGGGTCAGTATTTTATGACTTTACAGATTTTTCTGGATAGTGTTCTTCAATGTAATCACCACCATCCCCATACCACAAAGTAATCACTATTTCTTGATTAGTCTTAATTTATGGTTAAAAATCTCATTCTCCTGGTTAGCTGATATTTTATATCCCCCTTCTTTCCTTTTCTCCCTTTTTCCCCCATCCATACCCTCCTTTATTGCTGAACTTTGTACACCTTGGCTTCTCTGAACCACTGAGTATCTACAACATGGCAATGGCAAGGGAGGGCATAACCAGGACTGAGGTCACTCATGGCACCTGGCTTGTTGACTGGACCATGGATGTTCAGTGTTTGTATTTCCTGATCAAGATCCAATTCAAAGCTCACCAGCTGCCATGAACATTTGTCTCCATACAGCTTTCAATACAAGTGACAAGCATTAGCATTCAAGCTTTAGCCTGTTTTTAATTTTTGTCAATGTTTTATCCAAACATTCCTTTACTAGGATTTTTTTATCTCCAGTTTTTTGTCTGGCTTGTTTGTTTGTTTTTGCTATAGCCAGAGGTTCATAGGTTCTTTGTAAAAAATGATTTTGGACTATAACTCAGTTATTATTTTGCAGATTTAAAACCAATGAAAATTTTCTAGGAAAAAACTGACTGGAGACAATCTCAGAAAAGTATCATAAATTAAAATTCTTTGGCTTTGAAAACATGAGAAATGTTTTGTAAATATTTTAATCTAAAGTGAATCCATAGAGATGTAAAAAAAATTGACATTTATTTTCAAGAAATAATTTTTAAAATTTAGGGTATTCATGTCTTTTCTACAAAATACTCTTTTAAGTGAGGATATGAACTTCTGTTAGTTTACTGGAGTAGGAACTAGATTCCTTTGGTTAAACCAAAGACAAAGTTGATAGGACTGGCAGATATCTTAGAAGATCACTAGGAGTTCAGAACCCTTCTGGGAAGGCAGCTAGAATGAATCATCTTCCTCTATGACATTCAGCTATGCTCACCCATATAAAAATAAAATAATTTTATATGTGATACTCTATGGTAATTTCTGCACAGACTGAGAATTTATAACTGGTAACACATAGAATTAATGCACATCACCAGATATTTTCTTTACTAAACATGAAAAAAAATGTGCAGTTCTTCTATGCTGGTCAACAAACTGTTATATTTTTCACAATCTTACAACTTCTTGTAACTGCAGGAAAGGCTTCAATTATTCTTTTGTGTTTTGTAATTTCCTTTCTCTATACTTTCACATTATTTACCTCAAAAAAGAGAGGGATAATGCAATAGAAATCAAAGCCATTACTGTAAGAGTATTGAATTGTAGAAGTCACCTCTTAAGAACAAAGAATGTTCCTAGAAAAGTAAAAAATGCAATTTATAGTTGAAAAAATAAAAAGACCAGCATGAGTGGAATGACTGAGAAATAAATATCCACACTGAAACTGAAAAGATGTGCTTTTTTTAGTATTACTAAATGTACCAATGTGTGTCTCGGCTGGAGTGGGAACTTCAGAAAAAGCTTGTTAGAGAAGCCCTGATGCTGAGCCACAAGGTGCAGAGAGGACCACTTTGCTTTCCAAACTCCTTCTGAGAGAGAACCCCGAGTGTGGCCCCAGATTTTGCCAATGATTTAAGTAACATTGTCTGACAAGATTAAAGATGGCAAATCAGATGGTTTTTTATACAATCATTTATTATGAAAAATGGTTAGATAAAATATCTTAATCATAATTATTTACGACACAGTATAAAAGCTAAAGTAACTAGTAGTGTATAGTAAAAGATAGTGCACTATATCAAAGCAATTAATAACAAAAGAAACATTATTATAGAGATTGATATATCTCCCCATATGTTTTCTCATGTGCAGATCTTGTTCTTTTAACCCCAAGGAGTATCCCGGCGGGGTGTTGGGGGCCAGGCAGGGTGCATCCTCTACCCAAAAGAGGAATCTTCATCCACTTCAAAGAAGAATATCTCAGAAGAACCTAATGGTATGAAGTGCACTTTTATAGTGTAAAATGGCATGACTGCCAGTCAGAGACAGTTATATGTCTCCAGGTGAATTTAGCAGCTTATCTGCCAAATCTTTACCTCCCTATCAGAATGTTAGTTCAGGGTTAGTTGCCAGACTGGATTTAGCATAATTCAACACTAAAACTAGCATATGGTGCCCCTCTCAATCCACCAATAATAACTTTGCAAATAGGCCATTGTCTGAATTGCTTGACCACATTCTAGGGCAGAGCATCCAAGGCAAAACACCCTGACACAACATCTTAAATGTTTCAGAAGAAAATATAATGATACAGAAGCATGAATTCATACAAAAAGAACTTTGAATGCTCAAGAGCTCAAGTATACAACATACCTTATTCAGGCTCCTTGATCACAGAGCAGAATTGTAAATCTGTACTAACATTATTACTTCTAAAAGCACAGCATTATATCAGACATCCCAAAGATCTCAAATTGTCTTCTGAGAAAGACATGACTGCAGGAACAGTTCTTCCTTAGCAGCTTGAGTATGAAGCATGCCTAAAATAATCCTTCACATTTTATAAACATTGCTTATGGAACTTTGGCTCAGAGCCTGAGCACCCTCCAATGGTGGGTTCCACTGGTCTGATAAAAAACAGTGCACTCTAGACTATGGCCCTAGTTCCAAGACTGTCATCACAGGCAGTTGTATTATAAAGGATCATTTTCCATGGCAAAAAATAGTGAATCAATGACTCAACAAGTGTTTCCCCTGTCTGATATCTTTACCTCCACAATATAGGTAGAGACCACTGCACGAAAGAATAGTTGGGCTATAACAAATCATTGAGAAGAAAAATATAAAGTTATAACTCCATAAATACTCTTCTTGTGGTTCTTCTGACATGCTGAGAAACCTTGCTATATATGTCTGCACACATATTCTCCCTATCCCTTAAACGTAATTTCCATACAAAGGCAATGAGACTGATTTTTTTTGAGAGTAAATCACCTGGTTGGCATCAAAGATTCTGGAGATTTTTCTTTGTTAGAAATTTAATTCTGAGCCTGGCTTGTAAAGTAAACATGCAAACAGAATTCTTTAATGTACTTAGACTGTTAATGTAGAAATAGGGTAGAAGGGTTTTTTTCATGATTAGGTATTCAGTAGGACAAGACATGCTTGTCTCCTGAAGGTAGCATGCACAGTGTATCTTCAGGTTTTCATAATAAACCCAAATTATAATTTTATAATTATTCACATTAAGATCAAATTTTAGCATGAAGTAATTTTTCTGAGTGTCCATTATTAAATTTGATGGCTGTTTTTTGTCTTCCTCAACCTCAAGTATATTCAAACTGACATATGTTTTCTTTCAGTGTTTTGCCTGTAGCAGAAATGTATAGTATTCCCATGGCCTTGGCAATTTAATAGTCAAAAATCCATTTTCTTATTCTGTGTTATAGTCTGATTTCCCTTTATCTGGACTAATGTATACAATCTTTTCAGTATACTGTTAAAATGTCATATTAGCCACAATAGCTGTAGACATTAAAGAAATTTAATTCTCAAGGTGATTGCCAATGTTATGTGAGGCACATGACACACAAAATAATGATTTTTTTACTGCTGTTATTTCTGTATTTTTAAGTGATTGTCTCTATATTTTTTAGAAGAATTTGATTTAATTAAACTTACCTGTTCTGTAAAACTGTTGAAAATGTGCACTAAAATGTGACTAAGTTGTGTAGGCAGAAAGCATCAATGCTGTCAAAGTGCTAGATATACAGATGTTTTGCTTAATTTTTTCTTAATTTAATTAATTCTTCTTAAAGAGTAATAATATTGAAATATGAATACTTATATTACCTAATTTTTGTTCACATGATATTCTTCTGTCCAACTAGAACTTAACTTTTATTTTCACTTCTTAGAGAGTGAAATAGAAAATTTTGTTTAAGGGAATTGATAGATAAGAGTACACTGTTAAAAGCGTGATAGAGACAAAAAATAACTACAATATATTTTCAGTAAGTAGCCTTTTTCATAACATTACAGGCTAGAATAGCACAGTAGATCTTTAATCCCTAAATTTGACAAATAATTCCCTAAGTGCAAAAGGGCAGCCAACAATTGCCTCTGTCTCTTCTCCATAATAAGCTACTCTTTTCCACCGAAGAAGTACCCTACCCCAGAGCCGTTAAAGAATTTAGTCTAAAAATATTTTATTGAACTCCCAAATTCTGATACTTCCTTCTCAAAAGTCCATCTATTTTGTTTAGTTGTTATTTTTTATTTAACTATGGTCTATTACAAAAATAAAATATTTAAATAAATAAATATGGAAAAATTACAATGCATTTGTATGTACAATATATATGGATGGTACTAGGAGCTAAACATGAGATCTGCTCCACATTTATCTGTGTGCTTTACCATTGTACTATGAAGTAAGATACATTAACTGAAAGTATTTTTTATATTATTTTAATATATAAAGCATTAGTTTGTCCTGTCAGTGTCTTGGTTTGAGAAGACAGGTGTCTGCCAGGGAAAACTGGAGTTTCCCTTGGAATGGAGAGTGTAAACCCCTCTTCCCTCTAAATTATTATAAATTTGCAGTTAAAGGTTTTCTGGCAAGGTTTTGGAAATGGAATAACAGTTCTTTACTAGGAATGTTAAAAATACAAATGTAATAGTACAAAAACAAACAAACAAGCAAACACCCTTGAAACCCTGACAGAGTCAGAAATATGACCTGACACCCTGTTGGTCAGGGTGTTGGAAGCAGTGCAAATAAATCCTCCTGGTGAAAGAGCTGTGGTTCTGTTGGAGTAGAGATGATCCTGTAGAAAACAGTCCATTGGTAGTGAGATGGGTCCAGTCTTCCTCTGGGAATGCAGAGGCAAACAGGCTGCTTGGTGTTCCTACATCGCAGTTTTTATCCTGGTAGAAATGATTGGCTCCTCCATCACTGGGTGGAGCATCTCACAATGGGATGACGCAATGTGTCATGTCACTGGTGAGCCTTAATGGCCCATTAACAGAAGATATCCCCCGGAGGGTGGACAGTGGTGAAAGAGATAGGAAACACTGCCCCACCTGGTTTTAGCAGCTGGCTTATTATGAGAAGGCATCCACCATCCTGCCCTCTGGAATTACAAGAGATAAAGAAAAACATCTCCCTGACTGCTTTCAACAGATGAAATAAAATACACATTTTCTGGTTACACAACCCAAGACAGTCTGTTTGCTTTCATATCTGGTCACAGAGATTTTGTGACTATACTTCTCTAATCTGTATATTTACATTTCTTTTTATTCCAGTGCCTCTCTGGCCTTCAGTGACTTACCATCTATCTTATATGGATATTCACCTTCATGTACCACCTTTTCTTCAGTCATACAGCTTTATAGTATATTTCTATTCTGTTTCATTCTGTCAAATTTGTAGAAAGAGTTCACAGAAAGAAAGGCTTTCTCAGGTATTGTTCTTGATTGTTAAGCTTGAATTCATCTTAATTTCAAGTAGGTTTTTTTACTGGTTTTGGAAAACAGCCAGTGATAGTCACTATATTTTGATTTTTACAGGGGTAATATTTTTCACTAAGCCTTCTGTGTTTAATGATTGCATGTGTTAAGACAGAACGTACTTTGTCATAATTAGCAGCCTGTGTCTCTGCCAGCAGTGGAAGTCTGGGTAGCAGGAAAATAAAGAGATTAATATAAAAAAACAAATAAACCATCTCTTAGGGAAGAATAATGAGTGGACACTACAGAAAAAAATACACATACAGCAACTGGATTGAATTAATTTTCTCAAGAGAAATCAGAAAACATTGCTTGAATGAAATACTCTTGAAATACCATTGAATAATTATTATTAGAGTCTAAGAAGTACTTAACATTAATTCTGTGACACTTGATGATTAACACCTTTGAAAATTTCATTTATCATTCTTTACCACTGAGATGAAAAAATAGTCTGCAATGTCCACGAGACATTGCCATGTACTGAGCATACCCTGAATCCACAAAAGACCATTGTTTCCTTAATTTGCACGTGCTGGGTGGAATCTATAGAAAAAACAGAGGTATTCTCCATGAGGAAACATAGTTTTAAGTTTTTCTCTGGAAATACGTACATATAAGGTGCAAATAAAACATCATTTTCATGTGTGAGAGCAGTGATTTGTGTCATTTGTACAAAAGGTGGAGGAACCTATCAATACAATCAGAAATGCTGTGGCACAAGCCCCCTTTGCTACACTTTGATTTACTCATCCCATACTAAGATTACTTTAGGAGCTTCTGACCTTTGTATATATCCCTAATTCTTCAATAATCACTACTTACTATCTTTATGTCTAAAAGTAAAAATAAATAAAATTTTATGGAGATTCATCTCATTTAACGCTATAAATTAGAGATAAATTTTAATCAAAAGAGTCTTAATTACAAATACTAAAAGTGTATATGGCATTTATACCCTCATTAATAACTTATCTAAAATACTTCACATCAACTTAAATATACTGATTTTTTTAATTCATAATTAAACATGAGAATGCAATATATGGCAATGCGACACAATGCTAAAAAGTTTTTTTTCCAGCTAAAGGTACTCTCTCGGATCCTAAATCTAAAATGTCACTATAAATTGCTTACTGTTCCAACATAAAATAGAATATTCTAGCTTCAGGTGGGCCATTAAATATGCATTTTCCAAATTAAAAAAAAAGAATTTTCAAAATGAAAATTTGTTGACTCCCAACTTTTTCAATTTCTGTGTTGTATCAGGTGCCAGAAATGACTTAGAAAATGATAGCCTCTGGAAAAAGCTGAATGTGTAAAAACGGCTTCATTTTACATCTCAATAGTCCAAGGTGGCTGCATTAATCAAGTGGAGGCAGTCATCGTGGTAACCAAATGGACACTTTTTAGCTGAACTTGCAGATTTTTGTTACTAATGGGCTTAAGGTTTTCTGAAATGACGTTAATCCTCAAAAAGAGTGACACAGGTAATACTGTACAATATTGCAAGTTGTGAAGTCAGAGGGGAAAGGAAAACACCTCTAGGTTTTACTACAGGCAGGAGACACCCATTGGTATTTTGTATCTCATTATTCCTAGAATCAACAGACTTTTCTAGTTTATTTCTACTCCATCTCTGAAAACAACACCTGTAGCAAAGTAACAAAATATGCACTATTTATCCACACCACAGAATAAAATAATGGCATAAGATTTCAAGAGGCATTCAGTGGCCTACTATGTATGTTTATATGCTGTTTCCATTGTCACTATGATGAATAAACAATATCCCTCTCACTTTCTTTGGCATATACACAATTAAAGTACCCTAAATTTTGGGAGGACTGGCTTAAATTTGTGTTTGGTGGGTTTTTCCTGCTGGCATTCTTCTATGTGTATATCCATCTTCCATTTCTTTGCCACTCAACCAACCCCTAAATTAGACAGTTTCATTTTGCCCATTTTTTTTTTTCATTTTGCATTTTAAATTTTTAAATTTCTTTACTTTTTTTTGTGTGTCTTTATTTCCATTCTGAGTTCCATTATTGTTAGCTATTTTCTTCTCCCATACATTTTACTCACTCTTAACTTCTATTATTTTTATTTCTTTTGTAGCTATATATTCTGTTTTTTCTTTTTTTTCTACATATACCTTTGTTCTCTCCCCTATTAGCATTTTTCTGTTACTCAAACAGTAGTAAAAAATTGCCATACTCTGTTGTATTTCACAAAAAATAAAATTACATATAGATGCACTGCTTTCACAAAAGGAATAGTGGGTATATTAGCAATATTTTTCAATTGTTCACAAATTACTGGTCGAGGAGAGTTATTAGGATATCCTGAGATATCATCTGCTTTAGTGAATTTTGTATCCCTTCACTGTCATTGCTGCCAGGAAAACTAATTGAAACAAATAAACTCTAAAGGTTAATATATACTCATAGTTAAGCTAGAGAATTTAAGAGCTGTCCAAAAACCAGCTGAACATATTTAAAGGTGGAAAATGAGCCAGGATTTACTGTCCTTGTCAATCTGCTTCCTAACTGTGGTGACTTATGTTAAGATACTGCTGTGTTAATAATGGTATTTCTTTATTAAGTCATCTGTTTTGACAGGTTTTCTGAATGACTATTTAATCTCTTTTCCTTACTAGATAATTTGATACTTTCATTATAAAACCAAGTTTCAATTTTTATTTTTTTTTTTTTTTTTACTTTTGCATTTTTTTCTGTAGCTTCTATCAATGGCTTTGTTTTTGTTGTTCAGAACCAAAGAGGAACCATTTTCAGAAGTATTCATTCCTTTATTTTATTTTTGGAGATCAATGATGTTTAAAATCCGAACTCTTGTGAAGGTGTGTGTCTTACATGTCTGTGAAATCCTAGCTCCCCTAGGATTGATGTGACTTCAAAGAAGCCAGAATTATACTCATGTGCTTTGAAGAACATCACTCATTCACTACTGCTAATACTTTCTAATGTATGATTTTCATATACCTGCATTGTATTATCTTCTAAGATAAAACCTTAAAACACCATTAATTTAATTAAAATAATCTGATTTGGATGGAGAAATAAATCAGATTCAAACCTTTGCAGGCATTTCTGAACTGATTTATAGTTTTCATGTATAAATGTTGTTTATATTGCCATCAAGTACCAGAGAGTTTATAATTTTTTTTTGCCTGATCATTTAAGTGCAGCCTTTGTAAGCTCTTAATTGCAGCCACAGAGGGGAAAGATAAAAAAATGTTTCTTTTTAACCATGTGGATAGTTCTACAGAATTAATTGAGGAAACTGATGCATTAAGGTAAAATTATATCTATTATTATCAGGTTTAGGTGTTTGCAGTCATTGTATTATGTGAATACATTCCAGTTATAACAGGTATACAATTTGTAGTTGTTTAAACTTGTTGTTTAAGAAAATGTCCAAATATTTTGATTTATCCAAAATATTTAATTCCTGTGTGAATAGATGAATAGTGTGTGGATAATTAACAGAGCTGAGGCTCAATTCAACAGTATTTAATCCATGAATTCATCTCCTGATGGAAAGAAATTACCTTTTGCAGAACCTAGAGTAATTTTCTTGCCATGGTACATCAATTCTGACCTTTTCCTCATACCCTCTCCCAAAGTATATAATAGGAGGTATTGCTCCTTCAGGGCACCACCATCCTTTTTTTCTGATAGCTACAAATTCAGTAGATTACAGCATATATTCAAAATTTGAAGTCTTAGGTTTCTGCTTTCAAATTTTTACAACATTTTGTAACTTGCTTCATAAAATGAAGTGAAATTCAATAGTCAAGCAAAAAAAAAAATTGTTCTGCTTTCCATCTGAAATACGGAACAAGCAGGCTAAGTCAGTATAAATGTATTATCATTTGTAGAAAGGAGAGTTTGGTTCTAACATACCTGTTTACTTGTAAAGAAAATAAGATATTTCATGGTTTCTGTGTCTCTCAATGTTTCATTGGTTACACCTATCCAGCTGCACCACTACAGCTGTGGTTGCATTGTCCCAATTACCTACTCTAGTGCATGAATCCCTCCAGCCTAGAGACCTTCTTATTCCTCCACCACAGCTGTATGTGTAGTCACAACTTCCATTCCTCTAGAAGTTTTTTCAACAATGAAGCTAGATCAGACCTTGAGAAGGGATGGAAAAAAAGAGCACTTTTAATCTCTCTTGGTAAATTACTCTTCAGCAAGGGATTTCTTTACAAATTATTTCTACTTTTTTCCAGCACTTATTAACCCTAAAGTTCCCTACCAGCTTCAGGAACAGAACCCAGCAGCTTCTTACCCTGCTTGAGCCTCACTGACTGCTCTCTCTTCCCCCACAGTGGCATCCATCCACTGTTTTTGCTCAGCTGCACAAGAGATAAGTCCTGTCAGATTGGGCCTTTCTAAACAGAGAGAAAGGAGGGAAAGCTGATTAACTAGCACTTTAGGTAATTTACTTTAAAGCTTAATCTGAAGTACAGAAGCTTTTGAAAACAGCTGTATTAGCAAAGCCCCCAAGTGGAGAGAGACTTTGAATTGATAGAATCTCTTCTTTCCTTTGATCATTTAATATTACCAAACACCACCAGAAAGATTCATCAGCTTTAATTGTATCAGCATGGATAGGATTTTTTCCCATGTTTGCAACTCTTCATCTTTAATAACAAGTTTTGACAATGAACACTTCAATAAATTCAGGTTTTAGGCAGAAGTTGCATATCTATATGATCATATACGAGGGGAAGAGACATGACAAAGTGAGAATCTGGAGGAAGAAAGCTTGTTTCCTCAAATAAACAAAATAGATTACATTCTTATTCTGCAAACTGATCTATGTAAAAGAGATTTTCAGAGATCAGAGATCTCAAATTAACATATTAAATATAAAAGAGGGTTTAAGCCTGAAGCAGCTACTTTCAAAACAGTTCCTAAAGATCTGACAACTGCTTGTTGGTTTATCCACTTGTGATGCAAGAACCTAAATACTGGGGTTTTCATTCTTGAAAGTGCTGCCTCTAGGAAGATTTTCTGCAGTTTACTAATAACCTCTTTATAATGAACTATTAAACATGTGTACAGCTTATTTGCATTGCACTATATTAAGAACAAGTGTTTCAAACGTTATTTCTTTTACCAGAAAAACAGCAGTTTTGGATGAGAAAGTTTCATGGTTAATACTAGGTTGTCTTTGAAAAACTATTTGGGCTCTTCTCCATGCACTTACCAACACCAATGTCTTAAGGCACAACTGGTTTCACTTGTCAGGTGTGTCAGAAGATGTTTTTCTGCATTATCTCACATAGTCAATTTCTGGCTTCAAGTCTAGCAGCTTTTCTCATTAACATGTGCAATTTGTAATTTTTGTTATTATTAAGGTTTCCCCTTCTCTCTTCCATAATTCCATGTGCAGCAGAATGAGAAAATGCTTAACTGGGAAAGGAGAAACAGTTTACTGTCCAAGAATATATTGAAAAAAAAATTTTGACATATTTTTTCTTAGTGAAACCTAATTCAGTTCAAAGTAACAGAAGTCACTTCTATTAAAAGAGTACCACATTATGCATCTAAGCTCTGTATTCAAGGATTAAGCTATTACCATGAATTTCCTGTAGTAAAGATTAGTCCTTATCTGAAAACACCCTCTCCATTTCAGAAATAGTCACACACTCTGCTAACAAGTACATTAGTACATTTCAGAATACTGTACATCATCTTACTTTAGCCATTGCATTTCCTAATGTGGTGTCACAGATCATGTTCCTCTAGGAGACAGCAGGGACGGGCTGCACTGACAGGGGAGACAGGAGTGATGATGAGGGTGGCAGGGCAGTGATCCCCCCACGAGGGGCACTGTCCACAGGAACTGTGCAAGAAGAGCAGAGGTTCCAGTATCAGAGACCAGAGAACAGCCCTGTGATTGCCAGCCTTGCCCATGCATGTCCAAGGCAAGGGTAGGAAACAAAGTCAGTGAATCCAGCTCAGGGACAGCAGGGAAATGCTGGGAAGATGGACTGATGGGACAGAACTGACACAAGGACACAGAGTCAGGGCCTCAGCTTGAATACAGCTCCCAAGGAAAGGAGACAGAGACTCAGCAGCTCCTTCCCACAGCTCACCTGGGCATCAGTGGTGTGATCTCATGTCATACAGCTAAAGAAAATTAAAGCTCACCTCTAATACAGCCAGCTGAACTCCCAAGGACAGCAGGAAGATGTTACAAGGTATCTTGGTCCATTCAGCGCCCTGATAGTGTTTAATTACATAATCTCTTCAGTGATGTAGATCATTGCTTTGAAAAAAATATATAAGTAATTTTGGTGCCAGGAAGAATGGTGGCACAAGCTCAAAATCAGTGAGCTGAAGGTCTGGAAGACCCCAGAAACCATCAGAACTGAAAGCTGATTAGCTATAATAAGAAAAGAAATTAATACTGCTGTATTAAGCTCTGATCTTAAAATCAGAGCTTAAAAGTGGAAAATTATAAATGAAAAGAAATGAATACATAAACCAAATATAAAGGATTAGATGCTTAAAATATGTTCTATATGTAACAATCTTTCTAGGAAATGTGGTTTCCATACTAGTTTGTATCCATCTCCATCCTCACTGAGTCTCCCAAAAGATGAACATGTTCCTCCTGAGAGCATCCCAGTAAAAAAATCATAGAATAATAGAACCACTGAATGGTTTGTTTTAAAAAGGGCCTTTAATATCAGCTCCAGCACCACTCCTCCCACCCCTCAGCCATGGCCACAGACACCTTCCACTAAAATAGGTACAAAAATGTTATTCAGTACATTCTGAATAAAATCAATAAGCATAGGAATCTCATGGTGAAAATGAAATAAGGGGCAGAGACAGACACAGGCTTGCTCCCTGAGTTTCAGTCACTGTGAGCATGACAAAACTTCCTGGAATTAGCAGTACTGACAAGTAACTCACCACACTTTTGTAAAAAATACTGTAAGATTATTACAAATAAAACAGTGTAAGGAAGTAAATATTCTGTTTCATCAGTTTACTTCCTTCCTGAATTCCTATGTATATGGTGCAACTAGAAAATGATTCATCTGATCATACAAAGTTACTTACCAAGATACCTACATCCTAACTAGGCATTATTTACGAGTACTATCTGCCACAAGCTATTGATGATGTCCAAAACTGTACGTTCCTGTGTACTAAATTTGAAGAATCTTTCATGGATGCAGTAAATTTGGTGAATATCTCAATTTATTTCTGTTTCTCTCAAGACAGGATGAAAAAACTTTTTTTGTAAAACCATAAAAGCTGCAATTAGTTTCTGCAGCAGTGTACTTTTAAAACAGCTGACAAAACTTAGCAACCAGATTGTGTGAGGTACTTGGCAAGCTGGGTACTTGAGTTTCATGAAAATCCAGATTCTTTTTAATTGCTGAAGAAAAAGATAATTTCTTTTGAAAATCTGGTCTTGTCTTCAGTTTATGTGCATATTGAATGAGTCATTTTAACCTTGATGTACAAACTTCAGCAGTGGCAAGTTTGAAATTCTATATAGTTATTGTCACTATTTTCATGATTTTAGGGCCTAGGGGGACAGTATATGACCTACCAATTTTTTTGCTCCATACATTAGGCCAAGAAATTAATCAATTTTTTATTGGACCAATATATTCCATTAGGGTTTTAGAATGTATTTAGTTATGTTTTAGAGGGCTGCAGCAGTACCAACAATCCCAATGAGAAAGTAAGGCAGATAATACTGGAGCATGAATCACAGCGACTTAACAGCTTGAGATACCGACACAGAACAGGAAGAGTTAAAAAAACTGTTTTACGTCTAAGATCCAAATGAGTTAAAGGAATCTTTAACAATTTCTTGAGTGAGTAAGAAATTTTAAATAATCTTTTATTATTGGGCTAGAGTTTATAAACATTATAAAGAGGGAGAGAGGACACATTTCACCTGCAGGACTGCTGCATTTTTAAATGAAATTTGGCTGCTATGCAAATGAGAAAAGCAATGTCAATTTTACCCTTTTTGTGTAATAGGGGGCCAATCCTGATCCATAATTTAATGGTATTTTCCTACTGTGTTCTGGGATACCCAAGGAGGACCTTAATTAAAAATCCTTATAAGCACATATTATACCCCTGGAAAACTGTAGTAATTTATCTGAAAATATTAAACCATGTTCAGAACTCCAGGTTGGAGGAGCTGTCAGAAGGTTACAAAGGTTATTATAATGCAAATGCCATTTTCTGTAACATTTTAGATTTACAATGGAACTGCTAGTTAACTCAGCTGCAAAAGGAGAGCAGACACCCATTAATGAGTACAGGGGTCACATCACCATCCTGCAGGGGCACATGTTAGTGATTTACCAATTACAGCAGGCACAGTAGTTCAGACCAGGTGGATAATTTCTCTATTAGAAAAGCAGATGGAGTGAGCCATAGATGAATTTTGGGCTTAGGAAATCTCAGAATTCTTGTAAAGGGAAATGATGCTGAAAATTTTACACTGAATTTTAATGTGAGCTGCTGCCACTTGCAACTTGCAAGTATTTTTGCTAAGTGGTACAACATAAGGCTGCAATAGTCTGTTAATACTGAAGTAGTTCTGCAGGAGGATAGTAGGAATAATTTTTCTACATAAAGCCATTAAGTTTTAAAATAAATCATACATTCAATTTTTTACTCTTATGGTCTATATGAATAGCAGATATATAAAGTTTCATAAAACATATGGTAGCCAAATGTGACAGTTTTGAGGCATCACCACATTTAAAAAAATTAGTCATGCCAGTGGAAAACACCACTAGATCCTAATGTACTTTGAGAGAACTGGCTATGATGTCCTACTCCAACCTCACTTCCAAAGCGACTATTCACATACCGTTCACACTGGTCTAGAATGCAAATTTGTGAATTTTCATTGGTGATACATATTTCCCAGGATATTTTGTAACTTCTCTGATTATCTTAACCTCTTCCTCTCACCTTTTTGTTATTGTTGAAGGTGTAAAAGCCTTGTACAAGCTAGTTGAATCTACCATTCTAACAATTATTGCTCCATGTGAATGCATAAACAGGCCTCAAAAGTAACATTACTTCTGTTTTACTTGCACTCAGATCTTGAATATATAGACCTTTTTCTACATTATATACAAACATGAAAAGAATGTGCAACTGTAATGCAAATCCTGACAAAGGTGCAAACAGATATATTGCAGTGAAATAAAAGCTGAGTATAAATCCTTGAAATCATAGCACTGAAGTAAAATAACTCTAGAAGAGTAAACTCCAAAAAGAAAAGTCTGAGGAGTTTATGAGATGAAAATCTTCAGTTGGAAATTCCAAAGCCAACCCAGTTATTCACTGTAGTCTCTCTTGCAGCTGTATAATAAATATTGGCAAACAGTAAATCTAATGCAATATTTTTAAAAATGTTAAAAAGAAAGCTTATTAAAAAAAATAAATTGTACTTTTCCCATAGTGTTCCCTAGAGTGAAGTTCTGTTCATGTACAAAATGCATAAGAGTGGATGGAAAGTAGCATGCTTTCTTCTGAGAAGAAAAGAAATTCTAGATCTTGATAGCTGTTCTATTCCCTCTGAAACAGAATCAGAGATCTCAACATCTTTTATCTTTAAAAAATCAGTTGCCTTTAATATTGTAGAATAAAGATAACTATGAGGTTAAAGACATTTAAGAATTACTGTTGCATATCTTACCATTCCTAGCGTGTGTTTCTTAATTAAATGTCTAAGGTGAAGAGAATATATTTTAATAAAATGATCTACCTAGATACAGAAGATCCAGTTTTTCATCTTACATACACTTTAAATAAAGAAGGAAATTTAAGGTATGTTTTCTGTATGTCAGCTACAGAGTTAGACTTTCTCACTCAATGAATAATTTCCAACCTCAAGAGGCAAAGATCCAAAAGAAAGGTGCTACTCTGTTTGAGTCATAGTGCATAGCTAATATAAATCTCTTTCAAACCAGCCCACAGTTAGAAAAGGACTAAATATTAAAACAAATTTCCATGCTTACTACATATCTTAGATCTACCTTTTCAAAAGGTTGGCCTGGTAACATGTTCAGCTGTGTCAGTGCTCTGTCAACAAGAAAGAGACATTCAAAGCTTCCTGTTTTCCAAGAGAAAGAGAAAACAAAATTAGCAGATAAAATGCAATACTTCTTAATTAATCTCTCAAAAATATAGTGTTGCTTGCAGCTGAGAGGAAAGTAAATAAGTGTATCCATGCATAAGCTAAGGGAACAGCTGCTATTACCAGCAAATTAGGATGTTAAAACCCCAAACAATGCAAACATTGATTTAAAGCAAGACTAGAGCAGTGGAATGTGACTCCCAAAACAGACTTATGGTCATTAGGGATTCACTTTGCTTTACTTTTCTACTATTAGGGAAATGATATATCAGGTATGAGCAGATAGCTGGTATGCCAGTTAGATATGAAAAGGATAACTTCTGCAGGGATGCTTGCCAGAAAGCAGTAAATTAAGCTGAGTATTGTTGAACTGCAGAGATGATAAGAACAAGTGTTGCTTATTGGTTTATTTATCTGATTATAGCTGGCAAGGGAGAAATCAATACAGTTAGTCAGGGATAAATTGCAGACTTGTTACCTAGTATAACTTGAACAGCTTGTGCAGAGATAATTAGCACAACCTCTCTTAGCTAAATTACTGTTTAAAAGTGAAAGGAAATAGAATCAATTTTCTCAACAGTTATTTCATATCATGGTAGCACATGAAGAGAAACCTTGTGAATTTTAATAGGCTTTACAGCTCTTATTAATTTAAAAGAATACACATTAAGTTGTGTGTGTACATGTGCATATACAAACACTGGAATGCATTGCAAATAAAAACAACAGAAAACATAATTAGAAGGAAATATTTTCTCCATCATTATTCATATATCTTCAGCCAAAATTTCAAGGTTATTTTGAATTATTTTTCTTTATTATTAATAGAAAGTAGTAAAGTGAATTTTTCTTCTAGTTAGAAATAGAAACTGTACAAAATACAAGAAAAAGGAACTTTAGTTCATTCATAGACATGAAGAGGAAAAATGTGGACTAATAGCTTACAAGAAGAGTGAGATTGTTGCTGAATGAGAATCAGGTTCAGAGCAGATATTTCATGTGTATTTTCATGAGATAAAATGAACCTTCATGATCAAAGGAATTATCATACTAGAAAAAGGCTCAAAACAGAAGATAATTCATACGGGTATCATGCACAAAAAAGATAAGATGTCCATCTCAGCAAACTCTTAGGGTTGTAATCACATTATGCATCTTCTCTAAACAAAATTTACTGATCCTAAAACAATTCCTAGAATAACTGTTGTATAAATACAATACATTGTGATGTAAACAAAAGCTAAAAGAAGTTTGGGGAGTGATGGAGGTTCATATCTTTGTTGTCTTCAAGTTTTTTCTTGATTGTTTCAATTTTCAGGAAGAAGTATAAAAAACCTCCATAATTTCTTTCTCGTCTACGTATGTCCAGAACATACTATTGCAAAAGAATCAAGGAGAGTCATGAAAATAAAGTCACAAAACTATCACAGATGTATATAACAGGAAAAAAAAAAACAAAAAAAACCCAAAAAAACAAAACAACAAAACAAACTTTCCAGAGGAAATAAAGGAAAAGTTTTAACCTGTAAAACATAAGAGCTTCTGTTTGTTTGTGAGATTTTTGTTTGGGTTTTTTTATGTCTCAGCAAATATTGCGAAACTCTCTTTGTCTTCTTCATTTAGATAACTTTGACCCAACTTTATTCATGTGAAAATTACTTTAGTTCATTTTTTATCAATGTTCTCTCTTAGAACAGTTTAAATGATTAATAACATTTCTCCTAAGAATTCTAAAGATATTATCTACCTGAGAATGTGACAACTGGTTATAAAAAAATTCCTAAGGGAAAAGCTTCCCTTGAACCTGGAAAGCTGTTTCAAATGGCAGCATAAACATTTTTGACATCACATTTTAGAAGAACTGGAACTTACTGTGACCTGTCTTAATATGTTGGTTTTTTTCCAAATATTCCAAAACCATATAACTAGGGTAATTTATGTCACACAATAATTTAAAAAATAAATCTATGAAAATAAGTTTTTTACAGTTTTCATCACAGACATTGAAAATTTTTAAGAACTATTAATAGTTCTTGAAATGAAATTGTAGTTGTGACTTGTTAATAATTTATAATTGTGTTAGTAATGACTTATGTACAAAAATAATTCAGGAATAATCAAAGTGAAATGTGTTTTAGGAAGGATACACAACTTTGAGTATTGAGAAGTAATTAAAAAAAAAAAATCAGTCATATTTTAGGATTACAAAATATCTCAACATATCACACATTATTGAGTAAATTAAAAGGACTGGGCAGGAGAACTCACTCATTATGAATAAAACAATTTTTTGATTACATCATTTCAGTAAACTGATCTGATACAAGTGAAAGTTTACAGTCAATTTCAGAAAGAATTTTAATGTTTTAGTGGTAAACAGGTCCTAAAGACTACATTTTTAAATTTGAAGAAAATAATCATTGAAGAAAAAATAATGGGTTTTTTATAGTATTACATTATGTTGGGGGTTAAATAAGATATATCTTGCCAGGTAAAATTTTACTATTAAAAATTTTATATGGATTTAAGAGTTTTCTTGAATTAACATAGTTAAGATAAAGGAATGCTTAAAGTATTTTTAAAATAATTCTGGTTGTATCTATATCTCACTCAGTGGTTTTATCTTGCCAGAATTTTTATCATGTCCTCATAACTAGATTGTTTACAAATTTTAAACTTTTATGCACAAAATACTCTAAAGGAACTTTCAACCCTTTTATTAAACTTTGAGATGATTCTTTGATATGAGAGCAACCAACAGCATACCTGTGTTTAAAATAATGGAATCAGATTGGCATCCTAGTTCTTAAGTCTTATATTATACATGTCCAATAGAATCGTCCAATTAAATAAATTCCCTTTCACAGACTCACTTCTTTTTTTATGCAAAAAACTCAGGTGGAGTTTTTATCTTACTTGTGCCACTTTGCACTGTGTCAGTGTAAGAAACATAAAGTTTCATAACATCCCAGATGATTACCTAGCTGTGCTGAAGAGTGCATGAAATATGGTGTCTACTCATAATATCCAGGTTAGTATCTTTCTTCTGTTTCATCTGTCTGAGAATAATATAAATGTCATAATTTTGTGTAATTTTTATGAGGCTACTTCATAAATGATCGGTAATGTAAAGATTATAGAACAATCTCTGTCACTCTTTCATGCTTTCTACTTGAAATGATGCTTACTCTTCCTGTGACAATGTGAAACTTCAATGATCAATGGAAAAGAATGTGTTTATCTTAGTCTGAAATTTTAAAACCTTATTATGATCCCTACTGTTGTCTTCTTACAGAACCTGTGAAGGAATAAGAAGAGAAACACAGTCCTTTGACTATCTTGGCATGAGTGTGGAATTTATATGAAGAGGTTGCTTCTCTTAGAAATGCTTATATAGAGACAGGCATCTGGGAAGAAACCAAATTTTTTTCTGAGTAGTGCTAGAGAGATATAGAGGCACCTACAAATAAAACATAATTCTGATCTCAGTAAAATTAGGTATTAGAATTTTATTCTAGTCAGTGGGAACAGGATAGTAGATAGCTGCATACAAAGTTAGAAAACTTAGGTGGTAATATACCATAGTGAGTTGTCTCCTTTTATCTTTACTGTGAAGATGTCAGGGACAGATATAAATCCTATTTACAGGTATATGAAGCATAGGTTTGTAAAACCAGCATGAGCAGAACCATCAGCTTTTTGGCAAATGCAAAGATCCTTTCAACACAAAGGAAGAGCCCTATAATACGTTCTCCTGGTTAAAACAAAAAACCAAAAAAACCAAAAAACCGAAACCAAAATAAACCCAAAACCAATCCAACAAAAAACTCAAACAAACAAAAAACTAGCTAATAATCAAACAGAATGTATTCAGATTTCCTTTCTATCTGTTTGCAATTCTATCTGGAAGAAAAATGTGATAGCAAAAAGTGGGGTCTAGTCTAAGTAAACCACCACATTAAGTGTCATTGTCAGGAAGCCCTGTTCATCTTAAAAGCATGAATACACAGATAAGGTTGTCTACCACAATTTGACAGTGCCTTTTCTAGGGATGGCTATATTTTCTTTTTATGAGCCTACCACTGGAAGAGGTAAAGAATTTTTTCTAAAAAGTTCCAGATACTTCTTGCAACAGTCCACAGTAATAAAATTAAATTTTACAGTCTGGAATTACAGGATTTAGTGAGTGGAGGAATATTTGCTAATTGACAAAATATTTCTTATTTTATGCTATTAGCCTTGTTTTCAATTTCAGAATATGAAATGGAATGAGTATATTATATTTAAAAAGAAAAAAGCATAGTCATCTCTCCTTAGGTCTGATCTTTGTAAGTACAGTATGTTTTCTGCAATTAGTATTTGGATTGAAGTTAATGACCCACTAAAGAATCAGGTTTGGGCTGTTTGCAAGAGGAGGAAATTATCACAGTGAGGGATGTTTAATCAGTGTAAAGGTACTGAAAAGAAGTAAAAAGCATGAAATGGAGGGATTATCTCCTGTCAAAACACAAAGTATATAAAAGGTGTCAAGAAGCAATATTTACTGATTTAAGCAAAAGAAAAGTTACATTTTTACCATTGGAATTGGAAAAAACAATTGAATTCTCAGCTATGGGATGATGGAAATGATGATTATTTCAGATCCTGAAGCACTTGCAAGTAATAAAATTATATACAGATACCCTAAACTCTTACTGGAGGGGAGAGAAAAATTCAGTCTACAGTCTAAGTCAACTACAGACAACAATCATAGGATAGCTTTAGTAAAAATACCATTTACCTTATAAATAATAGGTCCTGCATGTCCAGTTGGTAAACAAAAAGAAAAGAAACTTCCTGCAGAAGTAGGTTTATTCAGGTAATTTTTTCCCTTGCAGCTATTGCATTATGCTTATGGGGGGAGAGGTCATGAGTAGTGTTTTCTTTTTTTATGATTGCCTGGTAAATAGTATCCTTTGGCAACTGCGATGTGAACAATAAAAGACATCAGCCATGCCTTTAGAAATTTACAGGAGAAATGGACAAAAAGCAAGGGATCAATAATCCCAGAAAATGGCATTAATTGGTGGTTTGGTTCTAATGGGCTTGTGTCATCTTTCGTTGGAATAATTTAGCAATTTTTTGCCTCCAGGAAAAGAAAACCTTCAGAAAGATTAGCAGCAAAGAACATGCAGAGTTTCCTTGTTTGTATTGTTGTTTATACAATGTAAGAGGTATAATGACTTAGCTGGAGGTTACTGTGAGGTTTTGTCCTACACATCTAAAAAACCTCAGTACTGTGGTGCAGTATGGGGAAGATACCGTGATTACATGGAGAAGGAATTAGCTGCCAGTAGGAAAGGCAGCATTAGTATTGTTATATCAAAGAGGGACAGAGAGTGATTTGGAAGGTGACAAGAATCTTTGAGACAAGAGATAAACCATGAGAAAGTTTGAAAACAAACAATCCAAACATCTAACTGCAAATGGATATTTTTTCAGGATCAAGGAAATATGATTTTTTTCATTTTTTATCACCTACTTTTTACTAACTTTAAATAATGTCATTAAAAAATCTTTTACAATTGTCTTTTTTTTTTCAAATTTCAACTTTTATTATCTCCTGCTTTTACTGAAGGCTTTTAATACTTTTATAGAAATTATTGAAGTAAATTCTATTTCCAAATTGTTGTATTGTGATCAATGAAATCTGAGGTGCTTTTGTTTCATATGTGGTCACATTTTTCATGCATTTTAATGGTAATTTATCAGAAAAAAAAAAGAAGGTATCACACTGTACACAGTGAAAGAAAGAGAAATTTTGAATGCAATCTGTACTTCAGCATCACTCTCTCACATACTTAATCTTTCAGAGACTGAAAGTGCAAGCCACAATTATTTAACAAATGCAAGTAATATTTTCCTTAACCATGTGATCAAAATTAAGAAATCAATTTCTCCTGAAAAGATAAAGAAAGGGAAAAATCAACCCGAAGCAGACACCACTACAGAAAACTGATTCTCAGGTGTTTCAAGTTTAAAAGTTTTATAAGAAAACTTGTACAACACCACATAAAGCCAGGTACATTCCTTTTCAGTTCTCAGTAAATCCATACATAATTTGAAGCCTCAGTAGTATGCATAGAAACTTTTCCAACATGAACATTATCATAAATCCCAACAAAGTACAAATACACATAACCAAATAAAAATTAACTAAAGAAAGCCCTCATAATGCTTTGAGGCAAAAATGTTAGCCACAGAATATGCAGTGGAATAGAAAGCAATTGTATGAAAACTGGAAGTTTGAAGAACAATATTTCTGCCACAGTCTTGAATGCATATAAAAAGACCTTTATTTTCAGTGTTATTAGGATTAAATAAAGAATATCGCATTCTAGCTAATTGCAGATTTGTACATAGGAATATTTTATTTTATTGGTTGTTTCCTGAATTTATTCCTTTCATTCAACAGCTAACTCTTACGGGAAACAAAAACATTTAGAAACTTTAGTTATTTAGCCCCAGAAAACTAGATAGCAAATAAAAGCAAATAAAAATTAAAAATATCAAACATTTATTTTAAAGATATACTTAAAATACTTGAACTTAGGCACATTTTTTCCTCTGGCAAACAATTCTTTGATACCTAGACATAATCAGCAAAATGCCTGAACCTAAAAAAATCCAACTGAATAAAACAAATAGGAAAAAAGAACATTGTGTTGAGGTTTAGGGGGGTTTTTTTTGTTTGTTTGTGTGTTTTAGTTTTCAGTTAGTTTGTTTGTTTTTTTAATTGGCTTCAAAAGCAGGAAATGGATGGATGGAGAAATCTGAAATAGTAAATTTTTTCTTTCCTTATCCTAAGTGTCTGAAGAAATTATATGAGCAAAACGTTTATGACTCAGTATTCAGCTAAGTGTACTTCCATCCCTAATAATCTGTAGTTCTGTTAGAGAATCTCTACCAAAATCAGAAAATATGCCAGAATGAAATGAATTTTATAAAATTTCTGAAAATAAGCATCCAGATAGAGATGAATATTGCTTTACTGCAAGCTTGAATCCATTTAAGAGCCAACATAAAATTTCTCTGAAATAAACATTATGCAGTGAACATTTACTGGATTGCCCTGTGCTGTGTAGCATTGCCTTTTATGATTTTTTGGCATCAGGTGCCAGAACATTTATTGTGCCTGCAGCCACTGACAGAGGAAGGCACTCCAGGGCATGAGCTGGGTGTGGAGAGTGTCCTGTGGGCCTGCTGGGTCAGTCTGTCCAGTTGTCCATGATATGTTCAGAAACATTAATTACAACAGCTCTAGAGGAATTTCCTGTCCTCAGATGAAATAGAGGAGCCAAAATAATCCAAAAATTAAACATTGAGCCCAACAAGTTGTTTGCCAAGAATAGATCCCCTTTCCCTGAAGGACTGTTTCTGGAATTTTCAAAAGGTACCTGGACAGTTTTCACTCTTCTACTGCCTGACATGTTTTCAACTTGGCTTGTGGCTCAACAAGACAGTTTTCTTACCCACCTAGACCTGATTTAATACCAGCATTGATGAAAAAATTGATTGATTGTAGAAAATCAACTTTCTACATTGATTTATGCAGAAAATCAGCGCATTTTTTAAAGCATGCTGAGAAGAAAATTTTAACAGAAATTTAGGCAATGTCAGATTTGATTTTTGTTTCGTGATTCCATTTCATGAAAACTCAACTGGACCCTACTAAACATCAATGTTTCAAGGTAAAGTATCCCTGGGATAACTCAAAAGTTTTCAGGAAGAAGGATTTATTTAATCCACTAATACTCAGTGACAAACTGCCTTTCAAATTTGGAAGGTATTTTTAATAATTTAAAAATAATTTTTTGTGAGAGTTTTAAAATGAAGAGCTGCATATAAATACACTTATTTTACTACTATAAAGAATTTTTGTTAAAAACTCAAAGAGTTCAAGCAGACCAGATGTTTGCAATGCAAATCCCCGAACTGACTAGACATTATCTGTTGCTGTTAGTTTTCACCAACATCTGCTTTATCATCAAACAAACAGGAAGAGGCATTAAGACTGTCCATTTAAGTCTTCTGGGTATCAGTTTCCAGGATTTCTGCAACCTCAGAGCAGTAACTGTTTACAGTTTGTTGCCACTTAAGAATGAAAAAAGTCACACCTGGTTAAAGTTTAACAAGTTATTAGCAACAGCTTGTCTTCATTGCTTTGAATTTTACCAAATAAGATCATATTAAGAAATACAAATATTTGAGTGTTTAGTTGAATACCTTATGAACAACATAATAAAATCAGACTTCAAAGATCATCTCCATTCAAATCATGTCATTGTATCCTCTAAAAAGAATATGTTTTTCTAAGATACCCCTAGTAATACTATCTTCTAAATTGAATTTTATTAAAAATTTAGATAAATTAAGAATTTCAAAGGAAAAAAATCCTTATTTAAAGAAAGAAATTGAGAATAATCTGATTATGAGGAGTAAAAAAATGCCTTTTATATTACACTAAACAGTGTTAAAACTGTTTTAATGTTGTGTGATAAACAAAACAGTAGAATATCAACAATTCCATGTGAATTTTTATATTTTGGTGTCTCATATAATAATGTTGTTATTATTTAACTGAAATATTTTCTCATTTAAATAATCCGGATTTCTAAGTTTATTTTTAGTTTAAGACCAAATTATTATAAAACAAACATGCAACAGCTACTCCCAGTGGAAAATTTACTTTCATATTTTAGCTGGTAAGATAATTATTGTCGTTATCATATTGCAACAACTCTGATATCTGAACTCTGGAATCTGATCCCTTCAATGTCTTATAAAAGCTACTCTAAGAGAAAGATTATTATTGCACAAAAACCTAATTAAAATGTCAAATGTCTATCAAAGAAGTATTTAATGCTAATAAAAAAAGTAATTTCATTATTAAAAATTTATAATAATTTTAAACTAAAAATTTGAGTTTATAGCTAAATTTGACAAATGGAAATAAATTAAGATGTAGAATGAATGTGTGTGCAACCACACATCCTTGATGTACTGAGCTCTCTGACAAGGTCTTTACTCATTTTTGGGAATGCTTGTTTTCCACACACAATTTACATTTCTGACATTCTCTTCACTCATTTTCCGTATCACTTGGAAATACAGTATATGACAGATGTCTTCATCTTCTTCTGCCTAAGACCTAGAATATTATAGTATATAGTAAACTTCTGACTTGTGTGTCAAAAATTGTATGCGTTGTCTCAGACAAAACTGCTCAGTTCACATGGTTCAAACCAAAACATGACTGAAGCAGTTTATTAACTTGCAACACAATATCAATTGTCTATCTAGTGAACAATATCAATATCATCAATACAACAAATGGGACCCAATACTGAGTACCTCCCCATTCTGAAAGATCCTTTTCTAAATAAGCCCAAACACCTGTAGGTGACAGAGACACCCCACTCTCCCCATCCCCTCCAGGTTGTGTAGCCCTGGGGTGTCCCCACTGCCCTGTTTGCCTCTGTGGTCTCTGCTGTATGTTTTCATGTTCCTTTCATATTGCTCCTTTATTGCAAATTCTTGTGTCAACCTCTCGGTAACCATTTAATCCAGATGGTGTTTGTATTCCCCTGCCTCTTTATCACTTTTGTTTCTGGGGCAAGCACCATCTCCTAAAAGGCAGTTTGGGTTGTTTCATTCACACACTGTTTGACTCACAGCACAGTATTTTTATACAGAACATTTCACCTAGAAATGTGATACCCTCACAACTATTCCTATTTGTTGCAGACAGGTAGAGATATTATGAAAGAAAAGCCTAATAAAATATGGTTTAGGCCCTGCTACTCTAGCTAAGCTAGAAGTAACTTGTAAATTCCTATAAAGAAAAATTATAAGAATGAACACCACAACCTAGTCTTAGAGAGGAAAATAAGTTTGAACGTGCATAAACAATGATTCTGTCCCATGAGAATCAGTGAAGAAAATATGTAAACATATCTAGAGAGAGAAAATTTGATATACATATACAATAGCCCTTACTGACCAATAAACTGAGTTTCACTGTATTGCTGACCAATTAGGTTTCAGCACAGTGCCTTCCGATATTTCCTATAAATATTAGCTTGGTGAATACATTGGCTTTTCTGCATGAGAAAACTGAGTCCTGTCTGCTTATTTATTACAACATCTATTTTTGAGTAACTGTTCATTAACTCCTCACCAAATGGCCATGAGCAGGAATATATGTCCCCAGCAAATTCTGGTATTTATGCTACTGGTTTTCATAATGTTCACAGAACCCTCTATATATTCTCCCCCTCTCTTGTTGAGTATTTGCCTTTTTGCATACTGGTGTAGATAACTGTAGTTGATTGCTAGGTTCACCAAATTCACTTTGTTACTCCCTTCCTCAGCAGAACAGAGGAGGAAAAAATAGATTTAAATGCTCATGGATCAAGATAAGAAATCGGAGAAATCACTCACCAATTACAGCCACAGGCAAAACTTGGGGAAATTAGTTTAATTTGTTGTCAGTCCTATCAGAAAGTATAATGAGAATTAAAACCAAATCCTAAACCATCTTCAGCTCACCCCTCCCTGGTTTCCAAGTTTAACTTTCCTTCTAGTTTTCTCTACCTCCTTCCTCTGAACAATGCATGGGAACAGGTAAAGGGGGTTGTGGTCAGTTCATCACACATTCTCTACAACTTTTTTTCCAGAGAGAGGACTCATCATCCTTTTCCATGCTGTGGATGATATCTTCCACAGGCTGCAGATGGATCTCTGCTCCACTGTGGACCTTCATGGGCTGCAGGGGCACAGCTCCCTCACCATGGGCTGCACGATGGGCTGCAGGGGAATCTCTGCTCCAGCACCTGAAGCACCTCCTGCCTCTCCTCCTCCATGGACCTGTGTATCTGCAGGGCTCTTTTTATATATTTACATGCTTCTGTCTGCCTGCTGATGTGGTCCAGATTTTGCCCCTTCTGAAATTTGTCATCCCAGAGGTGCTACCATCATCACTGGTGGGCTTGGCCTTGGCCAGTAGTAAGTCTGTCTTAGAGCTGGCTGATGTTTGCTCTATCTGACACAAGGGAAGCTTCTCAAAGAAGCTGTCCTTATAGTGCCCCCTCCACTCCCCTGGAAAAACCTGACCACACAAGCCCAAAACATGTGCAGTCTTTAAAAATGCTTTCTATCAAAGTAAATTCATAGGTAGAAAATAAGGATTTTCTGCCTCATAACAGAACCACTTCCCTAAACAGAAATCATAATTCAGTGCTACTTGGCTTTCACTCCAAATACTGTGTGCTACACTGAGTCTCTCAACAGTATTCATGAAGATCCTCAAGATATTTTTCCTTCAGGTATCTTATGATGGTTCTTATGACTGGTCTCAAATTCACCACCTGATGCTGGAATGAGATACAATGTCTTATCATTACTTAAAATGGGACATAAAAGCTCAGAGAAATGGCAGTAATGGCAGTATTGTCAATTTATATTTCAACACTTCTTTAGAGTGCAAACCTTTGCTGTTAATTTAACAACTATTTGTCCAATTTCTTGCACTTTCAAGACTCAGAATATATGGCAATACTTAAATAGTTAAAAATATTGCAAGTACATTTAGAGAAAGTCAGGTGTTTCACTTAACAAAAAGCTAGTTTCTCCAAACAGGAGAGTGAATGGCATTAAAGGCTTTAACAGTGATGACTTACGGGTATGTAGCATAAGACCAGATTAAAGATGGTGTAGGAAGAGTTCTGTTCTGCATCTTGTGATGTCTCTAAGTGGTGAAGTGCAAAATAATCATGGGCTTTTTTAGTACAAGCCAGAGAAAGTGGGTAAGACCCTCTCAACTGTTAATGCTTTTCTTAACCAAACACAACACACTTAGGGACACTTTAAATTGGGAATTCTCTTATTTCTGTGGGGAATGAACTGATGTTGTATTTGTAGAAAGCCTCTTTCTAGACCTTTTACATTTTAATCTACATTTGAAGAGCAGCACAACCTTCTTTTAGTGCATACTTTATCATCTATTTGTCACCCTGGGTAGCTCATACCAGTTTGATGGTTTATTTGTATTCCTGCTTTAGCCCTGGAGTGACTCAGATTGCCATTCAGGGACAGAGGTGAAGCTCAAGTCACTTTACAAGGGCATGTGTCTCCCATCTATCATATTTTCTGGATATATTTATGGAGCTTTGCTTTGTGTCTTCTGTGCCCTATGTCTCTTCCTTGCTTTTCCTTACTATATATAGTAAGTTTCTATACCCTTTAGCTGTACTTTCTTCCTGTGGACTGAATTATGACAGTGACATTCAGTTAATATTTGAAGAAAAAATGTACACTTATCCTCCATTGTATCATTGTTAGCATCACATAGAATTATCTCCAGAAATATATGGAACTTATTTTTGTGTAAGCTAAGTGAGAACAGAATTTCCCTAACAAAATGCTCCTTTAACATGTAAAACAACTTCCAGTTAAACTCAAATAAATTAAAATGCCCAGCAATTAAACAACAACAACAACAACAACAAAAAACCCCAAAAAACAAACAAACAAAAAAACCAAACAAATAAACCCCAACAAACAAAACCAAACAAACAAATAAACCCTCTTCTGAAATAAGAAAAGTAATCTTTATGATCGTCTTTGTCAAGTCAAATGAACTATATAATGGAAAAAAGATGTTCAGAAGGGTTAAAGCTGTGGAGCTAGACGTTTTACAAACTATCCTCATCCATTTGAACAGTAAGTTGTGCAACCATGTTTCTTTCCCAGACCTCAGTTGCACTGATTAAATAAGTTGCACAGTATTTGATTACAGACTATAATCAACATGTTGCAAAACTGAGTGAATAATTCATAATGTGTCATTTCTCTGACAAATTTTGCCTCTCTCTGTTTGCTAGTTGTCATTGAGCAGATTATTATGTTCTCAAATGCATGCCTTATTTGAATTTATTTGCTGAATAAATCCCACAAATGATTCTTATTCTGTGTGTCATCTACAGGCAGTTTGTCATGAGTTTTCTACACTAGAAGATGCAGTTATTTTTTTATTCATTTGGATTATGCGCTATTCCTCCGTTTCCTCAATGGATAATCTAGATCAAAATGAAGTTTCAATATCAAAAATCTACATACGTCTTCTTCTAGTATACACCTAAGATTCTTGGATAAGAGCTGGCATGCCTCACTAGATTTAAAACTCCAGTCTAAGAACAGGTGACTCCATCCATTCCTTTTCAGATCACCTAAAGTCACACATGTACTGCCAAGAAAATTTGAAGATGCTGAGCCTATAAGAAGCCAGAATAGTGTGCAAAGTAACTACAGCTATTAAGGATCTCATCCTCTTGTTTCCCTTCAGAAATTAATCTGGGTCAACATTGCTCCTCAGAAAAGACAATTATTTCACCTTTTGCTAAATAGCCCTAGGGACAGATACCTCTGAACTGGGAGGTTGCATTCCAGGGGAATCTGCTAAGACAGAGGGAATAATATATACCCCATAAAAGCAGTCAAATCACTAGGCCGTACAGAAAAAGGGAATAATTTATTTCCTGTCTCCTATTTCTTTTATTCCTGGCTGTGTAATGGCCTAGTTTCTTTCTCCTTACTTCCTCACAGACTGTTTTAAGCACTCTATTAACTTTTCAGGTGTCCTCACAGGGTTTACCCTATGGATTGCAAAGCAGTTCTTAAAACTATGAGAACATTGTTGTGCTGCTGAATGTTTCTGAGTGACCTAGACAACAAACACCCAGCTCAGTGGGATTGTGTCCAGTGAAGCTGGGCTTTTACTGGGTAAAGCATTCCTGGGGCGTCAGATTTAATGAGCTTTATTTGGTTCCTTAGCTATGTAACCTGTGTATAAGCATATGAAACCTTTAAAGCTTTGTAAGGACTTTTATACTTCAGCAGCTTGCATAAAATATTTATTACAGGAACAAAACTCCTACGCCATATTTTTCATTACTATTTCCTGGGTACATCTACATGTACATACATGAACACATAAGACCAGTTTTGCACACTACTTCTGTTGATAGCATTCATCCCTTGGATTAAATCTAAGATGTAAATAATATTCCCCATAATGATAAAAGAAACCAACAAGTCTTTAATTATAGCAGAATTAGGCTTTGCTGTGATGCATATAATTTTTTTTTTTAATATTTTTGTGTAGCATTGTGAGCTTTGTCTGCATTCCCCATAGATTGTCAATATCCATGATCTGGGATCTGATACTGCTCTAAAACCTTTGATGTATTCAAGGCTGAATCTTTTATAGTTCTGAAGGACAAACAGAAACCATTTACAATTCTGCATAGAGTAGATGCAAGAAAGAACATTGTCTCAACCTGTTGTTTTCACTTCACCACAGAGATTCACAACTTTCTTTTGCAAAATATAAATCTTTATTTAAAGAATCAGCTCTAGGACTTGCTGTAGAAATATGCCCTTTCTCACAGAGCCTGTGCCCTCTGAATTTTCCATTACTGTACCTACAATTCATCCATAACTGTCCTGTCAGAATCTTAATCAATCAAATCAATCAATCAGTGAATAAATCTTGTACCTTTCTTTGCATGAGCAGACTTAATCTTGTTTTGTGTAAGCATTATCAGTGAGTCTCTGGCTCCAAGTGAGGCATGTCAGCCATTACTATAAAACAGATTATGTCAATGCTTTATAAATCGATTGCTTTTTTAAGAATGTAATTCTTAGCAGAATTTGATTTTATTTATGTTTTTTTCTATAGGAAGTTTCTCCTCACCCCAAATCAGTCCTTCAACACTACTCAAGTTCATACGACTTCATTCATGGGCCTATTTGTGAATTTGGCCAATTTCACATTGCCATATTTGAATTTCCTTTATACTGGAACAGTCTTTCTTTTATGATTATCTTTTTGCTGATTTGCACCTCAAACAGATGCTTCACTGCTTCTCAGATCAAAATTACTGCTAGCCAGTATAAGTCCTGGAAGAGCTCCTCTCTGTCATGGTATAGATAGCAGAGTACAGTTTGAATACAGCAACACAAATACAGATTGTTAGGAATAAATTTAAATTACTCTGTAACTTAATTCTTTTTATATGCATTTAGAATGACATTCTGTTTTTTAAAATCCCTTTTCCATCCCCTAAAATTGGCAAAATTCTGGAAAACAGCATCCATTTTTTTAGATTTAATCTCCATTCAAAGCAAGCTGAGGGCAGGATAAGAAATGTTCAGAAAGAACAAGTCTGAGGCCCTGCAAATACAATACTGGTAGTGGCAATGGCAAATTTGTAGGGCTACACAGTTACCCCATGAACTCAAGATGAGTACAAAAACATTTCCTGAAGACTTCAAAATGTCAGTGTGGGGACCTGGAATGTCTATTGCCCATGCCAGTAACAGATCACATGCTTTATACTGAGGACTGAAGCTTGTAAAACTGGTCAGGCTCTGAATTTTTCTTGACCTGCCTCTAACTTGTTTTTATTGGTTTAAGTGTGACAGCCATTTCTCTAACTGATCAGATGTCAAAGGTGAATTTGTTTTCCTTGTGTTTATCTTTGTGTGGTGTGACCAGAGCTTTGCATAGATACCAGTAACAAGCAATTATTCCATGTAGAATGAGATATTACAAACCTAAATCCCAGGGTGTTGAGGCATACAGCAGCCTCAGGATGGGGGGTACCATGCATGGGGTAGGGTAAGAGATGAGACACAGGACAAAAAGAGATGGGTGAATATTGGAGACTCTGCAGCAATAAACAACAAGGAACTGGAGCAGGACAAGCATTATTCTAGACATAACAAAGAAATAATATGTAACATACATAAAAAGTGTCACATATATTAATTTTGAATGCAATATGGAGTTTGATACCAAAGATGAAGACTAAAGGTTTCAGGGAGCGTTAACAAACACGAAACTATTTGGAGTGGATCTCTGGAGGAGAAATTTAAAAACATAGAAATGAATATCATATTCCTTTTGGTGAAGGACTACAGGAGCTGACAACATAATAAATACACCTTAACCCATCCCTGCCCCCACCACCATAACCACCAGACTGAAATAATCTATTTTAGGATTCTAAAAGATTCTCTCCGGGCTAAGGCTGTAACAAAAGACAGAATCTGAAATTGTTAACTTCTCTAATAAAAGAACTGCTCTTTATAAGTGCCAAAAGTACAAATCTGGAAATGTAAAACTGAAAGGATAAAGAGATATCAGTTTATTCTTTGCAATGTTTTCCTGGAAATAATTAATCTGCATTAAATTTTGAGGGCAAAACTTGAAATAATTCTCCAAAGTGATAGACATAAACTTGTTTGTGATCACTTAAGAGGCTTTTTTGAGCACTTTGACAGATATACAGATGATATAAAGGGCCTACTTCCAAGATATGAAATGTGCAGAAATTATTTAAAGTGTTGGATAGTCTCACAGTTTTTAGCTTTAAGCTGTCACACACATTCTCGAGATATCAGATAGTTCTTTTTCTAGTTCCTGAATATGGAACTTAGAGTGGCCAGTGAGAGATAACTGGATAACTGAGGATTAAGTCCATTTTACTTGTAAGACTTATCACTGAGAGCAGAGAGGAAAACAGTACTCTATTTAGTGGGGCTCCATTCTTTAACAATGGAATTTTAGTATCACTGTACTAGGATACAGTGGAAATGAAAATAGTAGAATGGTTTGGTTATACAGCTCATGCTCAAGTAACTGGTGTATTTTGAATATCACTGTGTAGTCTCTCAATAAATTATCACACACAATTAAGCACAGGTGTTTTGGAAGAATCTTGCTAGTTGTCCAAGATACCATAATTTATGAACAGAATGCTTTCCTCTCCCTAGGAGAATTTTCATTAAAAAGAAAAAAGTCCAATATACTTTCCAGCTAATGATAAGTAACTGATATAATAAGAATTGACAGGTCACAACTTGCTCCTTCACCCATGTTCAAAGCTGTAGATTCATAAAGTTTTAAATGTGTTTAAATATGCAAAAAATCGACAGGAAATTCCTGGTTTACAGCACCTGCTATCATCATCTGAACATTCAAAATATGAAAGAAAATAACTTTAACAGTGAATCTCTTGAACCATACTGATAACTGATATTTTTAAAAAGTCTAACCGAAGGGTATTTTTACCATGTAGTCATTTAATTTCTTAGATAAAATTGTATGGTACTTCATAATTCAAAAGCATTTTCATGGATTTTTAACACACAAACATGACCTTCTTAAAATGCATGCTATCACTGTATTCACAAAAAAGAAATAATGAAATACATTGCTCTTTTTATTTTTTTAAAGAAAGAAGGAATACAAGCACAAATATCTCTCTATACGTACTGCAAAGCTATTACAAAAATGCATTGTATTCTATCAGTAGTAATTTGAATATTTCAGAACATTAACTAGGAATGATTTAACACTGTTTGTTTTCTCTAACAATTTTAACTGAGGTTACATGGAGTGATGTCTAAATATCAGATTTTCATCAGTCTTGAAAAGCACCATAATTTTGTTAGTACATGACTTTTTACACTTTGATTATCTCTATCATTATTCTTTTAATTATTTAAGTTTTTGAACAGAATATTAAGAAAAAGACCTCCAAATAATATTTCTTAGGAAGACATGAAAATTCTTTTAAAAAATCCTAGTTATATTTACATCTATACAGTACAAATAGTTTCACAAGGAATTTACTAGCACAGGGATAAGAATAAATTAACATAAAATATTTTTAGAATTATGGAATAATAGAATGGTTTGGTTTTGAAGGAACCTTAAAAATCTCATTCCAACCATGGGCAGGGACTCTTTCCACTAAATCAAATTTCTCAAAGCCCATTCAACTTGACCTGGAACAGGGAACAGACATCCACAGCTTCTCTGAGCAAACTGTGCCAATGTCTCATCACCTCACAATAAAAAAATTCTTCCTGACATCTAATGTAAACCTACTCCCATTCAGTTTAAAGATACTCCTGTTGGTCCTATCAGCACATGCCCTGGTAAAAAAGATCCACTCTACTACTCCCAATTTTGAATTTCTTTATATGATAATGATCTAGGTGTTTTAATCCTGATAGGATAAAATATCTTCTGACATCTTGTAATGGGATTATAATTGTAAACTTTGGTATTGGAGGGATTACTGGGGTAGTTTCTGTGAAAGCTTCTGGAAGCTTCCTCTATGTCTGGCAGGGCAAATCCTTGGGGTCTCCAAAGGTGGATGAGCCTCTGGTCAAGGCTGGGGCAATTAGAAATGCTCATAAGCCCTCTGTGATAAGGTATTTTAGAAAAAGGGGAAAAGCAAAACAAAACAAAATGAAAACAACACAAACATGTACATGAGAAAAGGGGAAAAATTTTAATCTCACTTCCCATCAGCCAGCAATGTTCATGCATTTCCTGGGCAGCAGGGTTTCAGCACATGCAGCAGTGGTTCCAGACGGCAAACACTGTAGATAACAAACACCCCTCCATTCCTCCTCCCTCCCTTAGCTTTTACACCTGAGCTGTCACACGGTGTGGAATGTCCCTTGGGTTAATTTGGGGCAGCTGCCTGGCTCTGTCCCCTCCCAGGACCTTTCCCAGCCCCAGCCCCTGGCAGGGCCGGGATGTTGGGAGGCAGCGCTGACACTGCCAGCCCTGCCCAGCAGCAGCCACAGCACTGCAGGGTGATCAACTCCTCTGCAGCTGCCAGGGAGAGCACAGCTCTGAGAGGGCTGCTGGGGGATAATGAACTCCAGCTCACACAGAACCAACACACATATCCCAAATGTTTCAGAAGACCTTTAATAGCCTGAATTTTGAGGGTTTTCAGGCATGAACCTTAATTTCTAAACTGCATTCTGGAAGGATGACCAGAAGCTGGAGAGATACATGAGTTTTGAAGGAAATACAAACTTTGGTGCCTGGGAGATTGATCTAGTGTTTCCAAACCTGGAACTCAGTGTGTCATTCTAGGATCCTTCTCACTATATCCTTCCACTGTTTAAAATTTGATCTTTTTTTCTCCTGATATCAGTTTGATCTTTTCCTTGCATTTACTTTAACATACCACTTTACTGCTTAGGGCTACAGAACTTGCTGCTTGCCAATTTCTAACCATTAAATGACTGTATTGACAATAGAGAGCAGTAAGTAGTCAGATTCATTTATGTTTAGACAGAAAGTCTTTGAAATAGCAGGAGAAATCCAAGATTTTGGTGTGAAAGCAGCCTGACTTAAAAGTGGCTGGCTGAAAATAAGATACATCAACCCTCTGCTAAATAGCATGCTAAATTGTATGTTCTTTTATTCTTAACAATTCTTTACACTTACAACAATTTTATCGTAGTAGTTGCTGAATACCTGTCACTTAGAAAATGGCTTATAATGTAGTAAAAATGTGTCTTTTTGCTACCCTCTCTTTTCACTAAGCTCCTTTTCTTTCATCATAATAACATTGCTATCTACAGAATACACAATTTTGTGTTGTACATTGCATTTCACTGCCCCAAACTGCTCAGAGTATTCAAATACTCTAAAAAAACATGTGTAGAAAGGTAAGTTTTTCTTTTGCATGACAAGATATATTTTTGTAAGACATGCAAAGCCAACATAAATTTTCTAGGTTTTGATCAACACCTCTGAACAATCTTTCTGGCCAACCTTTTATACAGATTTGTCTCTGCACTATCAATTCTGTTTCATTTACTTAGACAAATAAATATGACAGAGAGTTAAAGAATCTGATATAGAATAATTTAGAAATGCATACATACTCTATGTATGTCTGATGCTATGTGATGCAAAAAGTTATAATGTATTCAGTAAGGAAATTTGTGTTTCAGTATCAAAATGACAGAAAGTTTTATTATAACAAGCTTCAGCACACCCAAGCCTAAGCTGAAGCAAACCCCATTAAAAACCATCTGAATTGGACATATATAATTGTGGCAGTGTGTTAATTTGTTTTATTACTTTTGTATGAATTCAGTTCTATGTAACGGTTCGGTTTTATGTACCCCAGCCCCCCAATTGGTATTCCTTTGTCTCCTCACAGGCAATTAACTTTCCGTTACTTGCCAATCTTCCTTCCCACCTTTGTAAATCCTCTCCTACCCTCTCCTGATTAGTCCATGTTATGTTTCCCCTCCCCTGAATCCCCCAGTAACTATCCCTGGTTGGTCAAAAGTGATCAACCACTCCCCTTGCTCCTCCCCGCTAGCCGAGTGTAAAACTGTCTGCCAGAACTTTCTCCTCAGTTTTTTTGGGTGCTGAGGAGGTGTTAATAAACCCTTCTTGTTTGCAGCTGACAGACTCCTCCTTTCTCAGCCTTCGACCTCGTCCGCAATTCCATCGTCTGCTTGGTCCTATCAGGACAAGAACCCACAGGAGTCAGCCCTGCTTGAGCTCCTTGCAGGCTGATCCTGGACTGTAGCTGTCCCTGTGCCTGGGCTGGCCGGTGGCAGAAACAGAGGTCTCGAGCAGGCACCGTGACATATAATCCTTCTACATAATTTAAATCAGGGAAAAAATTTAAAAAAGCAGTTCCAAATAGATTTTTTTTCAGTCCTTAAAAAGCATAAGGTAAATCAGGAAAATTAGTCCTTCATTTTGCTATTGGTTTCCACAGGTACCCTTAAAGCATTGTCAGTACCTATTGGTCAGATACATACTAATGTTTACAGTGCTCATCAAAGTTGTTGGAAATATAGTTAAAGTCAGGTTTGGGTTAATTAGTACAACTCCTGTCTCACAGAAAAGTAAACTGTTTCAAGCTTTTGAAACAGTGAATAAAAGGAAAACACAAGTGCTTCTTTCAAGCTGAAAATATTTGGTCAACTCATAATGACAGATATAATTTGTTTTATAATCTTGTGCTTGATGATGAACTTATTTCTTTCAAAATAAATATGTATTACCTCCTGGAATTAACAGGGAATTATTTAAAGTTCACTCTTGGAGAGTTTTGGTTGCAATGTAGATAAAATTTTAATAGGTTTTGTTGAAGAAACATCTTTCAAAAAGGCAAGTTTATTTTTATGACTTTCTTCTTCAGTCACATGTTCCTTCATGGGTTTTGTTGTTTGGATTCTGTTCTAATATTAGAACAGTAAATCTAAGGGTGTTTTAAAGAGGTTTTCATTTTATTGTGCTGGAAGCTGTTTTTAATGCTTCTTTTAAAAGGATCAGTCAGTACAATATAAGATAAAGTGGTTTAATAAAGATTTTATTTTATAGTGCTACATGTAAGTGGAATATCCATTCATTAAAAAAAACCAGATAATATTTCTCAATTGAAAAAGACAAGTGATATAAAAAATATCAGTGTGACTTCTTACAGACAGTTCTTTATGGATCAGTAATTTCTTCATAACCATGTTTCCAATTGGCCATCACAGGGGAATATATTTAACTGTTTTAGTCTAATTAGATGAGGCATCTGTCAAACGTGCCTGATT
Source organism: Cisticola juncidis (assembly GCA_013400215.1). Taxonomy (NCBI): domain Eukaryota; kingdom Metazoa; phylum Chordata; class Aves; order Passeriformes; family Cisticolidae; genus Cisticola; species Cisticola juncidis. The sequence goes on from VXBR01004357.1 coordinate 337,260, forward strand.
TATCTCTAACAACTGCTCAACTACATATCAGGGTACAGGTTGACCAGCAAACAACAAGTCGAAGTGTACTGTATACTGGCTACAGGCAGAAACCACAGAGACTTTTAATGTCTGAAAACAGAGAGCTATTTATAAAAATACATTTTACAAATTATTTTGATAGTAAAATTCAGACTATTTGCTAAGTTTTAGTGCAATACCATTAGTCTGCTCTCTGAAAATAAGAATGCTTCCTCTTGCATGACTTGCTGAGGGCACACAAACAAGACATGGGAAAAGTGGGAAGTTAAGCTCAACTGTTCTGTAAAAAATCATACTATCAGTGCCACCCCAAAATAATAAGTTTAATATTTGTAATTCTTTTTATTTTCCATTTTGATATAATAAAAAATGTGCAGGAAAGGACTAAGGATGGAAAGGCTGGGTGTGTCCTTGGCTGCAGTGAACAAAAGATGGTGGAGTACAGGATTCTACATGGAGAAAAGTAAGAGTACAAAGCTGGACTTCAGGAGAACTACTTTTCCTTCTTCAAGGACCTACTTGGATGAATCTCATGGCTTAGAGCTTTTGTGATTGTAGTTAACATTAATGTTAATATTCAAACATCACTTCCACTAGGTGCACACTTCTCCAAAGAAAACCCAGCTCTCTGATTACCAATTTCTGCCAATAGACCTTAAGGTTGGCTGTGACTCACCATTTCAGAAGAACAACAGCTCTTTTTAAGTCTTACAGAGAATTTGGGCATTAGTCTCTCTGCTGGTATTACCACACAAAGGTGCCAATTAATACCATCTGCAATGTGGATTCTCAGTCATTAGAACTGAGACTAAGCCCAGTAACTCATTTCACTCAGGACATTGAGAAGCTGTCAGAGAGTAACAATTTCTGTACAACTGATCTGATACAGAGGTGTAATGCTCTATCTCATTACCAGCTATGTGGGCCATCCAGCCTATTTAACTATAATTTGTTTTTCCCCCTCAGGAAGGAATGTCCTTAGTCTTCAGTAATGCTCAAAGACAATTGAGCTCTTTTATTTTTAAATTTTATATCAGGCCTGTATTAGGGGAACTTCCCCCCTGTTAGGGGAAAGAAAGTTATGTTACACATTCTTCTATCTTATATATAAATATAAGGTATTGATTTTTGCTTTTATTTTGTCTTCATTCTTCATTTGTTTCATTCTGTTATTTTATTTTCCTATTCTCAAGATTTCAAGTGTCAGAATAAAAATCTTATAGCATCTCAGAGGATGAGACCACTTGACTGGAGACATTGTGGTTTAGTATTCTGACTTTACCTGAAGGGAGACCTTGACATTATATTCTAGGAGAACAACAAGAATGTGAGTAGTGTGTGTTAAAATCTCTAGGATAAGAGGGCTAATTCTAGTCACAGTGCTTTCAAATAATGGGCTCATTCTTCAGCTATTACCATTGCAGCAAGTCATCTCGTGTTTCAGGGCTTCAGCATCTCAGGACACATCCTACCCATTTTAATCATCAAAACTGCTTTGTAGTTAAAAATCTCAAGGACAGAGGAACAGAGAAAGAAGGGAGAAAGAAAGGGTGAGGGGAAAGAGGAAAGAGAAATCTTTAAGAACCAAATCTAACACAAACCCAGTGAAAGGCATAAGCTTTTGAATAGCATAACAGTGATATACATTGAAATGACTACATTAGAATTGGAATGGGTTAATCTTTACTTTATATAGCAAATAGTCCAGAAATACAAACTGAAGGTTGATTTCATGGAGGTCAGCTCAGCAAAGATTGTTTAAGATTGGGTAGAGTAGTTAATCTAGAATTACTCCCCCAGTCACCTATGACTAAGTTCTTCCTACAGGTATATTTATAGTAACTGGTACACTCTTTTATCTTTCTTATTGTCTTCACTCTCGTTTGCGGAAGACTGAGGAACATATAAAAGCAATATAAGTCGAAATTTTATGTTAAGAATGTGAAGGATCCTTAGGTCACTGTGGTAGTGCATTAAATAGGTTTATTTAGTTTCTTATATTTGCTTTAATAAACACAGTTTTATGTACCCTAAACCCAGTTCTATGTATCCTAGGGGGGTATGGCCCCTACTTAATATTCCTTTGTCTTCTTCAGAGGAGTTATTTTTAGTTCACACCCGTTCTGTTGTGTAACTTTCAGTTATCTGTCTGTCATCTTTCCCGCCTTGTGTAAACCCATCCCATACATCCTGGATTGGTCCAAGTTGGGTTTCCCCACCTCTGTAACTCCCCTGGATACCTTCCCCATTGGTTGCTGTTGCTTTACCACTCCCCTTACTTCTCCCTTAAGCTGCCTGTATATAACCCACAGTCTGAGCCCTGCTCGAGGCCTTGGGTCCTTAGTTCTTTGAGTTCAGTTCATCAATAAACCTCTTATGTTCACCCCAAGACCCCTCTCGTCTCCACTCCGTCTCTGCGCCCGAGACAGACGTTGTGAGAATCTCGGAGTCCCTGGTGGGGAGGTGAGAGCTCCCCAGGGGGAAGGTGTCGCACCCCTGTGCCGCCTCGGGCCCTGGGACAGAAACACGCACCACGACAGGTCACCTTTATTTGTACTGATTACAGAACTTGGAGAAATTCATGCATTCAAACACCTTTTAATTTCTTCAAATCAAGAATTATTCATGTATCCAAGACCTAAGGAGTCAGGAGCAGGATTTAGGTCTGCCAACAGGATGTTGTCATTTCCTCTGGTTAAACACAAATATTAAGAGTTTAAGAACTCCTAATCATTTTTTATAAAATAGTTTTGATAGCAATGATATTAATGTAAGATTATAAATGTAATCAGTTATGAAAAAAGGTATTCCTTTTGTCAGGTCTTTCAACCTTTTCTTGTGATCAATTTCTGTTCAGTGCTATTTTTGCAAAGTGGAATAGGACACAAGTGAACCTAGGTTGTTCTTATGAAACACTAGTTGTGTCACCATAACACAACTAAAAAAAGAGGTCTATAGCAAAATTACAAGTTGATACTTTAAAACAAAGAGCACAGGATGATTACAGAGGTGTAAATGTAAATTAAAACTGTACAATTACTAATAAATGCAACTTTAGAAGTTGGGTAGGGTCTATTTTAGGGCATAATTTAAATGTATGGAATTGTGGTACAGCTTGTTGCAGATACATGTTATTGACAGCATAAGTGAAATAATCTTCAGATTTCTTACATGATAATAAAAAAATCTCCAAACTAAATGCAGCTATGCCTCTTCAGAACAGTGTATGCAAATGTGATCAATCTGATATGTTATACTGATACTAAGCTATGCCTTTGTTAACATGAAAGAAAAATATGCTTTTCTTTCTTGTAGCAATATCAGTAGCCCATTTCCGAAGACTCAGCTGTAACTGACTCAATTGGAACCCCCTTAAGGCAGGAATATTTTCATCAGTTTTTGTTTACTGTCTTTGACAACAGAGCAAAGAAAACTAGATGAAAGCAGTGTGGACAAAGCTGTTTTAGTTTCTTTTCCATATGCAAAAAGTAAATAACTATATATCTATTTTGCTATGAATTTGCCTAATATAAGCAGAAATACATTGCATTTGCAACAGAAATACTGAACAGAAAGAAACTCATCAAATGTATTACTGTGGCTTAACCAATTATTCAGTATTAAGTAATTGGTTAATATGCTGAGTATACTAATTGAAAATAATGTGACTTTATGTACCAGTAAGACTTTTAGTTTTGATATTTAGTGATGTTTCTTATTTTACATGTACAGCATATCAAGAAATATAGACAGGTCTTACAACTGATAAGTAGCATTCTATTGAGCAAAATCCATTTTACAATTATCTGAGTCCTATCATATATTTAGGTGGTATAATTAAAATTTACCATCTCAAAAAGAAAGGAAGTTGTTATAAGCACAAGCATAGTGAAATTTTATTTGTGTTCTTTTTCAAGGCACTTTAGACAGAAATGTGGAGAATGTAAACATACCTATTTTGATTCTGCATAAGATATACATCAGTATTTTCAATTGTTTGAGATTTCTACTGAATTTTATGAGACCTTTGAATGTCAAAGTATGTCTATGAACTGAAATAATACAAACAAAATAGGAAGACACTTTTGACAAGTCCTCCAAATTTGGCTTTCCTACAGTTTGACCATCTGTTTGTGCTGGACCTGGATTCCTCTGATATTGGCAATGGCCAATATTGTCTCAGGTGGTGAATGCAAGAGAAGAAATGGAAACATAAGGTAGTAGGATGCTCAATCCAGCCTAGCAAAACCAAAACATAGTACATAAAAGCAATTATAGTTTATCTTTTATGCACTGAAATTACAGAATGGGTATTTAAAAGATTTTTGTAACTTACATTTTTAAAGGACTTAGTAAAAATTGGTAAAATGTGTTTAGGCTAAAACCATATAAAAATCATTTTTCAGCTTGAATTTTGATGTCTATGCCATAAATTTAAGTGGTGAATTTACTCTAAGAAAATGCACAAAAATTTCCCTTGATAGTCAACAGACATACTTCAAAAAGGACGTTTAGAACATATAAATTAATTTATAGGTGCCTGCCTTAAGTGTTTTAAAATACATATTTTTAAAGTAGAAATCTAGAAAATTAATGTTAAATATTCCAATCTTCTCACAAGAAGACCCAGTTGTTTTTAAATCTATACTTTTTGGGAAGAGGATATTGAAACAGGTTTTTCAAGCAACTGAAATGCAGAGCTAGTAGTGAACTTGCAGAGAAGCAGTTTTACCTCCCACATCCTTTAAAGCTGACAAGTTCTGCATAGCAACGCAGATGAAGATCTTTTTGTGGTGAAGCTCTGTGTTTTGTTCTACTAAAGATAGAACTTTCTTTGTTCAAAATCTCAACTCTGATATCCCATAAGTCAAAATAAACTATATGCAGAGCTAGATGTGGACATTTATTTTCCTATATTATACAATCTATGTAATATGCGGAAAAGTTTCAGCTCTTTTTTCAAGCTGTAAAAAAAAAAAAAAAAGAGAGAGAGAGAGAGAGAGAGAGAAAAGAAAAATTGATCATGTACAAAAAAATACAAAACCTAAACCTTCTCTTCCCTACCCCCACATTAAAGCCAGGGACAAAAGGAAAAAAGATCTAACCAAGGGACAATCTCTTCTCCATATCCAAACTGAAAAAGGCTAGCCTGTTTAATGCATAAATGCTGAAACTAACCCATGATTATGGTTTCCACTTACTATATTTTGTATAGTGCTCCATTCAGGTTTTCTGAAGAAATGTTCCAATGAATATAACAGATTGCAATGCCAACAGCTTTTCAAGGGCAGGGTTTACGACTCAATACAATGAGCTGAAATTACCTTTAATTACTGATGTGCAGCCATTACTTTCAGCTGGTTATGAACCTTGGAGATTAGTCACTATGGGGATGCACTCCCATACCCGAGTTGGTGCTTCTATACAAGGGAAAGAGTTTCAGCTTACCTTGGAACATGTGAGGAAGTTACACTAGAATTTTTCATTACTCTTCTCACTGGCCCAGTGCCAGCACAGGAGCACTGGCTGGGCTTTGGAAGTGAACCTCAAAGGCTGTTTCCAATTTCTTTGGGCAGGGTGCTGGGTGCCCCACCTGGACCATCAAGTACTAAAGGGACTGTCCAAAGGAGCTTGGTCCCTTTTTTGGACTGCCTAAGCCAGTGTCTGTGTTCTCTGTACTGTGTTGTAGTATATTGCTTTATTTGATGATAATTTATAATATAGTTTATAGTTTTTGTCATTATTAAAACCCTTTGTTTTACAAAGCATGTCCAGAGAAGTTGTTTTGCTATTATTAAGCCATTGTGAGGAGTTGCAGGCCAACCCTCAGACTTGATTAATTTTCACATAGCTTCTTCCATTCTGGCCACCTGCAAGATTTTATCAAGTCATTGTGTGTAATTAACTTTTACTTTCATAAAAGTTTAATGTGCTGAAAAAGCGCCAATGGCTTTGAATGTTGCACTTCAGGATTTCTGACAGAATTCAGAATTAATTCTAAAAGACAATTTTTCTTACTAAGTGTTAACATAGCCATCTGCTCTAAAACAATGTAAATTTGTTTAATAGGAGCATATAATTATCTGACTTTTTTTTTTTTTTTTAAATTTCATGGTCACAGTAACTGCAGTATGAACAAGAGGGGGAGGGAGAATAAGTCATCTCTGGACAAGCAATCATAATCTATTCAAATAAAACCAGCAAAAAGACTAATGAGTAATACTTGAAAGGCCAATTGAGTTATTTTTTAGTTTTTGTTTTTCCTTAAACCCCCCCACACACACAAAAACAACAAAGCAAACAAACAAACAAACACCAAAAACAAATGAAAAACCAAAAAATAATCTTTTAAACACTGCAATTATCAGAACCTAATTTGATTTGTATTTCTGGTACATCTTAGAAGTAATTATGAAACATAAAGAGCCATATATATATATACCTACTTACCAAAAATAATGATTTTGTAGAAAGCGGTTTCACTACTTCATGTATATTTAGTCAGGCTTTGCTGACCTTTGTTACAGAAAAGGGTAAATAGATCAAAGCTCTCAAGTAAAATCAAAGAAGAATTGTTTCCAGAATTGTATTCCCATCAATCAGTTGTGCTTAGCAAGACAATTACAACACAATTAAATCTCTATGATACAATAGTGAAGGGAGATACCAATTAGCTGTTAGTGAACCAGGGTACCACTGTCACATTTTGGTGAAACTGTTCAGTCAGGCTAAAATAGTTCCTTTGTCAATAGATCTCGGTAACCTATTAACAGCATGCACAACAAACATAACCCTTGAGAAACCAAAATATGTTCGTGAGGGTTATTGTTCAACAATAGAGTTATTTTAACAACGTTGGTCACAGTAGCACCGCTTGAGCTCCAACAGTGGAGGCAGCAGGCATTTGGTCACGAGGCTGACACTGAAACCAGCTCAGCTCAGCTTCAGCAAAAGTGAGCCCAGGCCCACCCTGACACTGCATTCTCAGGTCAGGAGTATGTATCATTGCATAAAAAAATGCAAATTCATTTTCATGGCACTAAAATGGAGTAGCCTTGCTCTGTGAGTAATTGTAGGGTGACAAAAGAGACTGTTTCTAACCAAGGGAAAAAAACATATTTAGATGGTTGTTGTAAAAATAATATACTTTTATGAACCTTTTTATAAGCCGCAGAACAACTTTTATAAATGCAAGAGAACATGAAGTAGGTCAAAGACCAGGAGCCATTGCCAATGGAAGCATTATGATGGAAATTGATGCCTTGAAAGGCTGAAACAGAGGCTAGACAGAGGGAAAGGAACAAAGTGAATATTTATGCAACACTATGCCCTGGCGTCTCCAGGGCCACCAAAGTGGCCTAGCCCGGATGTTTCCAAGATGGAGACAAAAGGGCCTTGTCCCAAGATCTTACCCCTTTTACCAGTTTCCATTCGTTTGCATATAACAACCCACTGTCCAGTCAATAACCCCAAATGACAGAACACCATCCTCCCTGCTTGCCCTGCTCTTCCACCCTGCTCTGTTGTTTATGCTGGGGCCTGGAGCTTGGAGACAATATCCTTGAATTCTCTGCCAGGACAAGACTGCCCTACCCCCATCACCCCATGAAGAGATCCCAGCACCACTCAAATGCTATCAAACAAAACAGAAAACCCAGCCCTAAGGCATCAAAGTGATAAAGGTTGAAAAGTTTCTGGAAAACTCTGGTACCCTTTAAATGACCTAGTGACAGCACAGAAAACCAAGATAATTCAAGAAACCACAGGATGAAAGGGTTAGACAGAAGCTAGGTCTCACATACCTGAAAAAAGTTTCCTTCTGTATTTATATTGTTACTGATTTATCTCAGAAATGAACTTAAATTCTATTAAGAAACCCTAAAATTATGATTGCATCTACAAATGAGAATTTCAACATGAATAAGATTCTGCTATGAACATCCATGTGAAAACTTCTGAAGAACTCCTGAACCTTATAGTTGTGCAGTAGGCTTAATGCTCTTAGCATTAGGCTTAAAACCCGAGTTCTGTTTAGCATCTGAGGAATCTTAACATCTATCAGTATCACTCTAAAATGCTATTTTATCTATTGTAATTGGATATATGATGTCACTACTTGTGATGTTGACTACATCCCAGTAATCCATTTGACTCCAGTGAGAGTATTATTTATTATTACTTATAATAATAGTTATTGTAATTATTATTATCTATCATTTTCGTTATTTTATAGGAGATTATACAAACCAGTGCAAGACCTTGTATTGCTTTCTCATCACATCCTCTTAGTAAAATATACTGGCTTGTTTAATTTCTTCTTTACTAAATGCATTGTTGTCTAATGAGGCTTAATAGCTCTCCCTTATGGCAGTAGTAGAAATGGAAATAATATTGAGTAATTCTAGAATTATCACTGGGAAGCAGTACTTTAATATTGTTCTCTGTTACATCAGTCACTATAGTAATAAAACAAATACTGAAATGTATTTATTTTCTCTCTGGTTCAAGATGTATCTGTTAAAGCAGTTCCCATATAATATTTGTGAGCCTTAATGGCTTAGACGTTCCACCAATAAAATATGTCCTTAAAGTCCTTATAATTTTTCCCTGAGTGCTATTGATTTCTGCAGGAGAAATCTTTTTTCTTTTTTTTTTTTTTTTTTTTTTTTTTTGTTTTTTGAACAAAAAATTTTTTTTTTTTTTTTTTTTTA
>VXBR01004358.1:0-64570 GCA_013400215.1 Cisticola juncidis
AAAAATTTTAAAAAAAATTAAAATAACCCTGAAACAGATTACAGTGGAAGGAGGTTTGCTGAGGGTATTCTGCCTTCAGTGATAACCTGACAGTTTAACCCTTGCTGGTGCTGGGACTTGCAGCCCATCCTTACCTGCTAAGGAAAGGCTTCCTATCAGCAGCACATGAGAGATTGAACAGAATGAGCAACCCGTGAGAGCAGCTGATTTTGTGCTGGACTCCATCAGTGAGCACAGGGATCAGGTGGCTCATCCCAGCTGCAAAACCTCTGAAAAGGGCTGCTCTTACAGCAGAGAACTCACTGCCTGTCAAAATGAGGGAAGATCTATTCACAATAAGGGTGGAAGGAAAGCAGATGTGGATCCAGTGACAGGTCCTGCAACAGCAATGCAGACTGATGAGACTTCAGACCTTATGATTCCATTATTATTATTATTATTATTATTAATTGATTGTGGACAAGAAATGGAGCTTCAGATGTAACCTGAGACTCTTCTGCACACCTGGAAAAGAGAAAGTGAGTTGGCTTTAATCAGGTCAATCTCATCATCTCACAAATTTGTAGAATCATGGAATCACTAAGGTTGGGAAAGACATCTAATATCACCAAATCAAACCATTAACCCAGCACTGCAAAGACCACCACTAAACATGTCCCTAAGGACATCTAAAGGTCCTTTAAATATCCTCAGGGACAATGATCCCACCACTTGTCTGGGCTGATTGCTCCAGTGCTTGACAAGTCTTTCAGCTAAGAAAATTTCCTTAATATTTAATTTAACTTCCCCTGGTGCTATTTGAGGCCACTTCCTCTCATGCATCTCCTGTTCCCTGTGAGAAGAGGTTGATCCCACCTGGCTGCAACCTCATTTCAGGGAGTTGTAGAGAACAGCAAGATTCCCCCTAATCCTGATTTCCTCCATGCTGAACCCCCACAAATCCCTTAGCTGCTCCTCATCAGATTTGTGATCCAGACCCTTCCTTGTCCTTTTCTGGACACTCTCCAGCATCTCAGTAGCTCAGAGTCACTCATGTTCCAGCTATTCCTAGAATTTTTGAATGCTAATTTGTCCTGATCTGAAACTGAAAATGAACCCACTACTGCCCTGAAGCACCCCTGGATATAAGCAGGACTTTGGATATAAGCAGGACTTTGGTGCTGCTATAGGAGCCAAAAAGAAGAGACTTCCACCTGAAGAACAGTTTCTCCTTCACACTCCAGTGAACAAATTGAAAAAAATAACCTATGAAGAATTCAGATATTAAAAGGAGACAACCTACTTGGAGATATTTTCAGTGTAAGAAGTTCCCAGAAGGAGAGTCAATCACAGGGCATGTCGTCCCATGGCTAGGGAATTTCCAGAGGACTGAAAAATGCATGACTGTTCTCTTGCTCCATATCACTGCTGTTGTTTATTAATTCCCTGGATAGTAAGAAGTGGCTAGAGACGTTATTTCCCACATAACCATAGTGTGAAAGCACATGGATAATGCCAGGATTCACCTTCTGTCAGTTTATGAAACCAAGTGAAACAGGCATATGATCCAGAACACCTGTAATGCCAGTCAGTTGGCAAAAATGCCTGAAACCCTTAATTATTTCATGAAAGGACTGATTTCACAGGATGACAGTAATAAGCACAGACAACAGAGACATACATAGGTTTTAAAATACTGCAGTGTATACTTATGTGTATATATATGCACGCCAAACTAAGCACACAGCAGCCAGTTGTTAAAGGAATTGGTTATTTCCCAGTGCCACCAGCTGTCTCCTGCCTCTGCAGTGATGACTCAGTACAAACCAGTGACCCTTGTGCTGTAGAGAAGAGTTTGTCTTTTTGAAGTTTGATTTGTCAGCGAGGATAATCTGCCTTAGCTTTTGCATTGTCCTCCAAAGTGTTCCTATAAGGCTCCCCAAAACCTGCAGAGCAATGAATCAAAATCATTCAGGTCCCAGTTCCAGTCACAGCCATGGCTGCACATCACATAAAATGACTTTTTGGTTGTTGTTGTTGTCATTCTTTAAAATGTCATTTTCTACAGCATGGAAAAAACGGTTTCTGAAATTTTCAATCCATTTTTCCACTTCTTTCCTGAACTAACGTGGCAGTCCCAGGTTTCTTATCTCATGCTTCACAAATTAAATACAATGAAAAGACAAGAGCTTTTCATTTCAGGAGGGTGATATCATTTATGCTTTCATTTATTATTTTATTTTATTTTCACTTCAGTCACGACTTCTTACATTTCATCTTGTTACATTTTAGGCTAAAAGAGGTAATCTAAGATGACTGTGTGGTTCTCCCAAGCCATAGCCTGTCAGATTGCTGAATTATCAGTAACTAGTCAAGCAGCACAGTAGAAACAGATCACATATGCCAGTTCCTCCCTTCTTGGTAACTGTTTTCCAGTCACTGGAGGAAAGGGCACAGTCCAATCTCTCTTTTGCATGATCAGAGTTGGTTCAGCTCTATAGTTCAGCAGATGCCCTTGGGCACCAGGTGGTCCAATCAATTATATCTGAGAAACCAATAGTTCCGTATCAATCTGGAGATTCTTTGCTCTCTAACTTGTTAAAAGAACACATTCCCTTTCCTTTTCTCCTATTTTAATGAAATTTCAGACTGTCAACCTTGTTTTAAAATAGTCTCAAGGAAAACACAGCAATGAAACTGCTTTCTAAAAGATTGTCTAGAAATCTAACATCCATTGTTGACATCTGGAAACAAAATGTGGGATGAGAAAACATGTTGAAAATATCCAAATATCATGCACATTGACATCTGTGTGTTCCAACTGGAGCTATTCTGATTTACACCAACAGGAAATCCTCCCTAGATTTGTCATGTCAACACAGATCAGAAGGGAGCAAAACCTGTGCTGTCAAAGGCACTTAAAAACACCCTAAAGACAATAACAACAAAATTAATGTCACATAACTACATAGAGAAGCCTCAAGTCCTTGATGAATTGCTGAGTGTTTTTATTTTTTTCCTTTTGAGAAATGAAACAACTGTTGACAAATATTTTAGTGATATCCATCTTTTTCACAGTATAACGATGATTCACAGTCACTTGGCCATTAACCTCAGAGTATTTATTAATAGTCATGCCTCTAGGCAGAAGTGATGTTTTATGTTTAAAGAAGTGGACAGAAAGCCCAGTGATTTGCATTCCATCCCCATTTCCACAAGATTTTTTTTGTGGATTTAGCAAGCATCACATCTTCTATATTCCTCAGCTATACCAGGGGTGAAGTCAGGATAAGTCGTTCCCCTACTCACTAAAAACTTGTGAAAATTAACTTATGATTAGTGAGTTGTTTTTAGGTGATTAGCTGAAAAGGAATGTATATGTAAATTATTTCCAATCTTGTTTAGGCTATTGATGCTAAAAAGCAGAATGCAGCATAGACAGAAGAATATAGATATTTTTCTGTGTACAGCACTACAAAATCCAAATTCCAGCTGCTGCGAGCATTAACAGAAGTAATGACGAATGATCTGCATTTTCTTCATTAAAGTAAGGTTTGTATATTACAGTCTAATCAATAATAGAGCCATGCTACTAAAAATGAGATAGGTAATTATTTACGGAAGCTAAGAAATGACATCTTAGGGCTCTTTGCTACCACAATTTAAATTTGCTGTATTTTGGCTTTTAGCATATTTTAAGGAAAAAAAAAATTTAAAAAAAAAAATCTCCAAACAGAATAAAGTCTACAGCCAACTATTTCAAACCTTCCTATCGTGGAGGAGGAGGGCAGCAGATTTGTATGCAGTGACCGCTTTAACAAATCACCCGATAATGGGGTGTGGAGTCTGCAAACATGTTGCCTTCTTCCTCAATGGATGGCTTTCCTAGTGCATTCAGGGATTATGCATCTACTTGTCGGCAAGAATGAGTTGCTGCTTTTCACTCCCTTCAGCTTTTCACAGGCAGCACAGGAAAAAGAATGGGAATGAATCTATTAGTACTTGTGCATCATAAATACATTTGTTTACAGAGTCCCTTGTGCTTTCGAGACAACAGAGTTGCATGATTAAATACAAAGTAACGCTGTAGAGGAAGAGAAGCCAGACACGCAACTGCCTTGAACTTTTCCTCCACTCCACGAAAACCATATAAAAAGCTCCCAAGGCAGAATTCCCCAGGGATATGCATAGGTCAGAGGAGAGTTTCACAGCCAGTTTGCAGCCACTTTTCACACAGGTATAAACCACTGCATAGCATTAAGGCTGTGCTGAGTACATTGTGTTGCTCTTATATAAGGTGTCCACCGGAGCTGTTATTGCATTTGATGATGCTCAAGAAACAAGGAAATGAGCTTTGTTCTGAAAAGTCAAGCAGAATGCTTGTGCCTAGCAGAAACAAGGGAGGCAAGATAAACTCTGAGCTCAGTGCTACATCTAAAGGGTTGTATTCCTGGAACTGTTGTTTTTGAAGGACTTAATTACATTTCTTGGGTGCATCATCAGCACCTAAGAATGGTGTCACAGTGCACATAAAAAAAACAGCCCCACAGCAGGACATGCTTCACCCTCACATGTGAGCATTTCAGGGAATCCCAGACTGGGTTGTCCTAGGGAGAGGGGCAGATTCTCACCAGTGACATTTGCTGTGTCCCACCATGGCAGTGAGGGCTGCTTTACCTTCTCTCATAGATCAGGCAACAGTGTCATGAGAGATTTGAGGCTGGAAAGGTCTCCTGGCACCCGGAACCAAACCCTATGTGGCTCCTCAGATAGCTTTAAAACATTCCTTTGTGCCCTATATACAGAGCAACCTACAGAGAAAGATATTGAAATAAAGGACCTAAATGGCAGAGCCCATTCATGCCAGAGGAGGGATTTCCCTTCCATTTAGGAGGCTGTTCTGCACTGTGTTGTTAGAGGGAGATCTGATTAATAGCAGATGGGTGAAATTATGAATCATATGGCTGCTTCTCTTTCTACTCAGACAGGCAGGATGGCACATCACAGCAAATTTCTCTCCTCTCTTCTATGTACATATAGACCAGTGTTTTCTTCAGTCCAAAGGGCATGATTTAGTTCTCCTTTATATCACCTCATATTTACAATTAAAAATGTCAGCAACTCTTTGCATGGGATTTTCACCCAGTGTATACCCACTGTGACCACAAAGGCACCCACATCCACTCCACCTCCAATGTCACTGAAAGCTCAAGAGCTGTGCTTTTCATCCTGACTGTGGACGACTTCCTCCATGAAAGATGATTTTAAAAAATCCCCAAGGTCCCTCAAATATGATCCTGGCTTTGAGAAATTGCCACAGGGCAATTGAGAGCAAATTCTGTAATTCTGATGTCTAATCACAGGTGCCCCAGGGAGTCTGGGGGATTCTGGAGTGTGACAGAAATGCCACAGGACCAAAGGCTTTTAGACAAAAAGACTTTTATGACCAAACAGGACAACCCAATGGAGCTGGAACACAGCTCAGATGTGCTTTCATGTAAAAACACACCTGAACCCCATCTAGGGTGGTCAATCTTTGCATTGATTTCTTCAGTGGATTAGATTGGTTTTATTTGGAGTGGGAGGCAATCTACTAAAAATAGATTTAAGAACCTATGGGTCGTTTCTAAAAGACAAGGGAATGTTGCTGAAAAACACACTCATCAATTCTTTGCTGTACCATTGGATGTCCACACAGCTCCAAAAATACTGATCAGAGTCTGAAACTTCTTACAAAGTAAGTAACCAAATAAAGTAACATTTTTATATGGGAGGAAGCCCAGCGCTTCTTTCTGTGGTTTTATATAAAATTAAAAATAAATAATAATTGATATTTTCTCGACATCTGTTGTTCCATCTTAATGTTATCTTAACATCTTACTTTATGTTATTCAATGTTATCTTGCTATAGATGAAAACAAAGTAGTAAAAGCCCCCAGGTACAGAAGTTTTAGGCAAAGAGGCATTCATAACTATCATATATGTCAAGGTAGATGGGCAGAAATTCACCAGTGAGACAGTGTAAAGAGAATCTCTTGCTTATCATTTTCCCCTTCAATCACATGGCATTATGAGAGATCAAAACAAGGAGCTCTGAAGAATGCAAACCTTCAGAAAGCCACACCAAAGGAGAAGGTGAAATATAATGTGATTTGCCATTACAGCCACAAAATCACAAAGTAGTGAGAGAGAACACATTTGAGTGTTTAACAGCATCAGATAAGTAGAGGAAGCAAGGGGGAGAGAAAGTACCTTTTAAATTACCCTTATCCAGATGTGATCAAATTTCTTCAAAAAACACAGAGCTGAATCTAGTTCAGTTAAGCACTGAAATTACAGCAAATGGGGTTACTAAAGTTCCTTCATTTGAAGACTAGTGGAAAGGTCCACTGGAGCCCTGAAATCCTGCACTGATGAGAGGTTTATTAGGATATGGATGGATGCATGGATGAAAATCAGGTAAGTAAATTTGTACTTATAGAAGAAGGAGGATTATTTAGCCTAATAAAAGAGAGACAGAGTCTAGGACTGGGCTCAGAGCCCGTATTTTAAGACAAATTGACCCAGACTTCCAGATTTTCCACTATGTCAAAGAAATGAAAAAGGCTATGGCCTTCTAAAAATAAATGTGTTGCAGATAATATATGGTGTTGATACCTTTCTATAGGAAAACTTCAGACAGTAGCACATTTCATGACTTAGGAAATTCAGTGGAACAATTATGCCTGCAATTACATAAGTCTGTGCTATTTTGACTTTAGCCTAGTTTCATTATATTTTAGGTTTTAACCCAAATCGTCGTAGGTTTTAATGACTTTAACAGATATCCTTTCAGTTTAAACCAATGTCATCAAAAGCTAAATCAGGTGCTTTGTGCTCATATGATTAAAAATAGATTTCAAAGAGCCATTCAAGTATCTTACCTTTACAGCTGAGTAAAGTCAACAGCCTGTGCCTAATAGGAATGCAAGGGAATTAATTAGAAAGACACTCTTCACCCCAATTTGGATGACTGCTCACCAAAAAAGTTTGTCAGCTCCTTGCTTTGTAATACCTCAGTCACTACAAATGAGGCAGTGAGACAAGCAGAGTTAGAAACAGGGTTTTTCATATTGTGAAGTCCAGCCACATGAAAGATATTGCCCATGAACTAAGATTAGAAAAGTGATACATCTATGACATAGCTATGATAAAAGTCCACCAGCTGTATTTGCACCAGAATTATTATTTTCAAAGAAAGCTAAGTGGTTCCAAAGCCATCATATTAGGTAGAAAAATCACTTTGTTCAGTTAAGCAAGGAATGGATGTCTCTGACTTAGTGAGATGTTGTATTTGCTCATCCTTGCTCACACCCACTGCTGACCCATGAGCTTTGATGTTTACCCAAATGGAGTAGAGCAGCTCTACTTTCTGCCCACATGAAACACCCAGTTGTCTCTGTAATCTCAACACAATTTTCATGCCTGAATTTTTCTCAAGGAGAGCAAAGTAGAACACAACATATATAAATATAAGACACAGTCCTACCTATGTCCTCATCTAACATCACCATCTTTGTAAATTCTGCAGAATTTAGATGTAAAGATTGTTAGTTTGGATCTAATCCTGCTGTAATCCACAGCTGATAGGTGACTGCCAACAAAGGTCCCAATTTGTACCCAATGATGCTATTAGGGAAGGTGTCATTAGGTAAGAGCAGTCTACTTATGGGAAAATGTATATCAGAATCTATCTGAAATATCTGTCCTCTGTGAAGGGTAAATCAGCCCAGAAATCTGCCCTAAAATTTAACACCAGGAAAAAAAAGGAGGGAAAAACAAAAAAAGAGTTTTCAAAGGCATCTAAATTACTTCAATTCAGCTTTCTGCCATATCCAAACTGTGACATAACTGGAACAATTTAATAAGCTACTAAGCCTTACCATTCATTTCCCGTCCCCCTCCCCTCCAAGAGCTGCGATCCTGTCAGATGAGAATGGACAGAGAAAATGCTTCTGTTCCCCTTCAAAGCAAAAACAGAACTGCTTAAACCACCCTCCAGACATGTATGCAGTTTCCAAATGTTAACCCAGATCCGCTTCCTGGCATTTGTTCCTAACGTGTTTCCAACCCACTTGAGACTGGATTATTTTATCCAGCTTTTTTCAGCCCTGTTTCAGAGTAGCAGCCACAGGTTTATTCCATGTGCACAGCATCCGGCGTGGCACTGCCCCACATGGTGGTTCCTGTGCATTGTCATGATTACAATGCTCAAGTTTTCACCTTCCATGAAGACATGGTGCCACCAGAGACTTACACAGCCATCAAGCATTAAAAACCCTCAGTGCTATGACATCAGTGGGCATCCACAGAAAACATTTACTGCAGCAGCAATGTTTTAAGTAGCCTGGTCTTTGCACACAGTTTGAGCATGGTCTTAATATCATGAAGGGGTGAGGATGTATATCACATGCCACACTGCAGTCAGTGTGGAGCACAACAGTATTTGAAAGTGACTTGACATATTGTTTGTGGAGAACCTGTGTTATCCAGGTATAGTAAACAAAGCTGAAAAGTAGAAGGAAACTGAATATTCAGCTTTGCGACTCTTTGGGTCTATGAATGATTACTGTGTCCATGTTATTCAATCTTGCTGCAGCAGCACTGAAGAAAAAAAGGCTGCTATAAATTTGGAGAAAGCCCTATAAATCTCCAAAGTTGGAACTGTCCTTAACCTAAGACAAATTAACTCAGATTCAACTCTCCATGTGACAATGACAATGAGACATGATTTAATATGATGGTGCAAAACATTGCTCTGGGGTATCCCAGGCTGACTCCATGGTCTTCTGCCCAGGGAAACAGAAATTGGGTTTGGTACTCCAAAGAAGGGGAAGGATGCTGTTATTCCACCAGTAGTGTCCCAGTAACCTGCTAGCCTTTCTGAAGTACTGCTCTGCACATACACAATGCTCTGCATGTGTTTCTGAGGCATGTTTTGCAATTTTATTGTACCATATATTGCAATAAAGCATTAAGCATATTAATTCTGCTTTAAGTCCCCAGTTTCAAGTTTGCAGACACTCTTGCTGGCACTTCAGCCCTTTAGGACAGTCTAGGCCCATCCTCTGTGACTTATCTTGCTTTGTTATTCTTACAAGGGACAGTGCACATTTGTACAAAAGACATGTCTCAGCAGATTATATCCCTTCTAGAGCTGTAAGAACAACCTGTATCAACCTTTAACTTGCTCAGTGCAATATCCAAAGGCAGACTAAGAAAAAAAAAACCCTTTCTATTTCTCAACTGCTTCTTCCCTGAGGCAAGCAGGAGTTAGCAATGCCCTTCAAAGTATAGATGGTGCCAGGATGACATTACTCAGTGTAAGGAAGAAGTCTGATTCAGCCTGTGTAATGGGTAACAGGACCATATCTACTGAATGCACAAAGGACCCAGTTCTAGTTCTTAGAGCACTAGTTAGGGACTTAAATGATTTTGAATTGGTTGTACCTAAATCCTTGATATTCCATAGAATTGCTGTGCAAACCTTGGTAAGTGTCTCAGGATAAGCTCCAGCCTAGATCAGACATCTACTCTAAGGCAACTCTTCAAAACATCAGCTGCTGGCAGCAGCAGAGGGGGTTAGAGTGGGAGTGTGACCCCAGCAGAGCAAATTCGAGGCAACCCAGGAACTGGAACAGGGCTCTTGTCATGGTTCAGCCCCAGCTGGTAACCCAGCCCTCACAGCTGCTCACTCCTCAACAGTGAGATGGGGAAAAGAACAGGGAGGGTAAAAGTGAGAAAACTCAGGGGCTGAGATAAAGACAGATTAATAGGTAAGCAATACCCACAGACATAAGCAAAGCAAAACAAGGAATTCGTTCACTCCTTCCCATGGACAAGCTGGTGTTCAGCTACCCTCAGGAGAGCAGGGCCCCTTCACGTGTCACAGTGACTTAGCAAGACAAAACCCATCACTCTGAACATCCCTCTTCCTTCTTCTTCCCCTATCTGCTGAGCGTGACACTATGTGGTGTGACAACCCTTGGGTCACCTGGGGCCAGCTGCCACAGTTGTGCCACCTCCCAAATCCTTGTGCACACCCAACCTCATCGCCAGTGGGATGAGGAGCAGAAAAGGGTTCAATGCTGCATAAGCACTCATCAGCAGTAAGGAAAATATCCTTGTTTTCAACAAAATTCAAAAATACAACCCTGTACCAGCTACTGTGAAGAAAATTACCTCTATCTCAGGTACCTCTATCACAACCAGCACAGCTGTATGGTCAGGTCAAAATCCATTTCACTGGAATTAGGTACTGTAAATTTGTCTTTTACGTCTCAGTCATTCACCAGAGTCTCCCTGTTTACTGAATGCACCCAGAATGAGTGGTATCAACATTTGTCTGTGCAAAACATTGTGGTACATTTTTAAATACCAAACAAATGTTTAAACTTCACCATCTGGTTGTAGATATATCAATACAAACAACCAAACATGATACAACCAAGTAAGTGTATTAATCAGTGCCAGATGATTAATTCCCACGTCATTTCCCTGCTTCCCTACTGTTCAGTTATTCCTGTGTCTTTTAGACCCAGACTCCTCTACTCAGGGGTGCTTCCATATGTGCAGGTGCCCACACACACAAACACAAACACATGAGCAGGCACATCTAATTACTGCTAGGCACAGTGGGATTCCAATTCTCACCAAGACCTTTGATTCACCTATATTATAAATTATGGAAAATGAAAACAATGGAAAATCCAAGGACAGGGAAAAAAACCCCACAGGACAATGGTTTTCCAGATGCTGAATGCCCAAAGCTCTAATCAGACCCCAGGGCACAGCGTGTCTGTCAAACTGCACTGCCTCTCCCTTCAAGACAAGGCTGCACATGAAAAGTTGGATGAATATACAAAACCATTTCATCTCTCTGCAGCTCCATTGGCTGGCTCAGTCATACTTTGCTGAACACAGTAAATCCCACAAGCCACCATCCACTGAGGAAAAATCCTGAAGTATTTCAAAGTGCAAAGAACCAAGTGACTCAAAGAAAAGCACATCTTTCAGTGATTTCATTAGTCATATTTCCTCTCATTGCACCTTTTTTAATTCAGTGAAAGGTCCATAATTCAAAGGAAGCATTTCTTATTATCTTATCCCAGCCTGAGAAAGAGAGGAACATAAAGCAGAAGTCAGCTGGAGAGATGTGTTCTTCTCATTATCCTCAACTGTCCTTTAGAATTTTGTTTCTCATCCTGCCAATCCTCTGCCAGCTGACACTCCTGTTTTGGCAGAAAAGTTGCCTGTGTAAGAATCAAGAACCAAAACTGAATCCCTCCCTAAATTTCCCTGTTATTACCTATTTGTAACAGGGACTACAAAAAGATAAACCTGACAGTCAGAAACTGTGTGGATAAGTGTTTCTCACCTCCTCCATGGCTTCTTTATATATGATCCATGTGAACTGTAGGAGAAATAATAGCCAGTAAATCTTTGATAATTATTGAGTATTTCCCTGCATTGTATGTCTGAAATGGATACAAAGCCACAGTCTCTTCCATAAACACTAGCAAGAAAAGTATTTTATCTAATGCTAAGTGAATTTACCAGTAACAACCAGCAATAAAATATATCTGCACTACCCTTTCATTTTCACATTGCTGAAAAATTTCTTCTGCACACAAAAGAGACTTCTGTGGTTTGCTGTGTGCACATTTGAATTTGGCTTTCAATGGGAATCAAAATTTCTGAACTCAAATGTCAGAATCATCATTTAAATAGCTGAATAGCTAATTTTCCATCCTTTCTATATAGTTAATGAGACAGGTGTCTTCACTGTCACCTTCTCAGACAACTATGTCAAAATTATTTTTTAATTGATTTAAATATCAGAATTCTAAACACAGAGCAAGTAGTGAGTTCTTGAAAAAAATCATCAAAATCCTTTTTAAAAAGATTTCTTTATGAATCTAAATATAAATAGACTTCATTCTGGCAGAGAAACTTGATAGATGCTACAATGTAGGTGAAATTTTCCTTTCTGAGAGAAGGCCTACACTGATAACCAAATTTTTCAGATTCTCTGACTTCTGCTCTAAAAATGGAAGTGTTTTATGCAGTATCATTTCCAAGAAAAGTGAACCAATTATATCTGACACATTCTGCTTTCCATCTTGCTCTTCTTTTCGTGGAGATTCATGAGGAGATGTGTGCCAGATAATGCTCTTCCCTGCTCCCTGACTGCATTGTCTAATGGAAGAGGTGATGGATGTTCTCAGGTGGTCAGATTGATTCCCCTCAACCACTGCAAAACAGCAGTGCCATGACTCCCCCTCAAAAAGAATGAGTGACAAAGAAGAGACACAAATGGCACCTAAAACTTATCTGCTCTCTCCAGTGCCACCTGATAATGAATAGAGACAACAATGAAAAAGGAAGACAAGCCAGCTTGATAACCTGGTTGAGCACAAAGAAATTCAGGTGTAAACCAGTTTAATCAGGAATCCTGCACATGCACCTCATGACAAGGAATGGAAATCCATTACCTTGGATGTAAATGGCAGCCCTGCAGACAACAGTGACAGCAGTCTAAGATTCTCTTTTCCTCATCAAAGCATTTTAAATATGTTAAGATATTTCCTCAACAAGCAACTCTTGCGTATTGGAGCCTCATATCACCACTACTTCAAAGCAGAGATTTTTGAAGCATGTTTTTGGCTCTCACTAGGAGAAATCACTCATGTAACGAGGATGCAAGGTGCAGTTGCAGCAGATGTCTACACTGCATCATATCTATTCAAATGAATTCAACACCCACTGAATTACTTTGCATATTAAGTGAACAAGGTTGTCATTTTTCATTTGCCTTTAGCTTTTCCCTGCAGATGATCTAGGGCGTTTTCTCTGTCCCCTTTTACAGGAGCACAATGTGGATACAGGGGTTTGGTGCCTTCTCTAGACTTCAAGGATGAATAGAGGATGCACTGCAATCTCTCTGCTTGAAGAAGGTTAAACAATGTTCCCTCTCTGCACTTCTCAGTTACTTTCCTCTAAGCCACTCTGAAGAACATGTCAGGAGTTAGTGGGAAGCAATCTTCAGTTTTTTGCGTTTGCCTCTCCTGTGTTACTTCCACAGAGGTCCACATCTCCTCCAAGGAGCCAATGCAGCCAATACAGCTTGGCTAACCACACAACATGGCAGTACCAACTACTCAGTGCTCCTGAAATTCAGAATACTTGTGTTGAGGCTTATATGAGTGTATGTGCAGTGTCTTGTGGTTTCTCATACTTTCAGAGGCTGATTTTCAAAATGTTTTAGTAAGACTCTAGCTCTGGAACTACAGAATCAAAGAATCACAGAAGGGTTTGTGTTGGAAGTGACCTTAAAGATCATCTAGTTCCAATCCCCTTGCCACAGGCAGGGACATCAAGGAATCTTTTGTTCCACTGAAGAAATATGAGGAAGAAGAAGATGGGTTTGTTGCTTGTCATGGTTTAACCTTGGTAGGCTCAGTACCCCTGCAATAGGATGGGGAAAAGAATCAGAAGTGTAAAACTGAGAAACCTCACGATTTGAGGCAAAATCAATTTAATAAATAAAAGCAAATTAACAAATAGAGAAGAAAAGAAACAAAACCAATTGATGCAAAAAACTCCAAAGTGCTCATCAGGATCCAACCAAGGCCCAGTCAGTCCCAAAAAATGTCAGTCCCAACCAACCTTCACACACACACACACACACACACACACGCACACATATATAGTTTTATTGCTGACCACATCATTATATGGTAAGGAATGTTCCTTAGGTCAGTTAGGGTCAGCAGTCCTGCCTGTGTCCCTTCCCAACTCCTTGTAAAAAAAATCTCCTAATAATAGCAAGACAACTTCTCTGGACATGCTTTCTAAAACAAAAGGTTTTTAATAACGACAAAAATAACAAACATTATCAAACAAAAGAAATGTAAGTCAAACACAGTGCAGAGAAGAGTCTTGCACTGGCTAAGGCAGTCTAAAAAAGCAATTGAGCAGTTCTATGCAGTTTTTTAAGTACTTGATGTCCAGGTGGGCTTTTTGGCACCTTGCCCAATGAAATTGGCAACAGGTTTTGAGGAACATTTCCAAAGTCCAATCAGTGCCTCGTGCTGGCATTGGGCCAATGCCAATGAGAAGGGCACAGAACTTTCTTATATGTTCAAGGTAAACCAAAACTTTTTTCTTAACTAGAATCATCTCCTCTTTGTCAATGCTGTCTTATTCATAAATCCAAAGTACAGCACCTTAAAAGTTACAGTGAAAAACTTCAACTATGTTGCAGCTAAAACCAGTTAATTGGTGGATCAAATATCCTGCAAGTATCAGAGGAACTGGAACTTTAGCATATAGGGAAAAATTAGGAGGGTAAAGACCTTAATCTGTGAGGACAGCAAATGGATTTTAATTCCATTTGACTCATCTTTACATGAAAATGCTTCTTGCACACAATAATTTATCTGTAAATGCTAGAAAATAAATGATGGTGATACAGGTAATGGAACTCATCCAAGTTGCCTAAAGATTTGGAGATCCTGTTCAGACTACTTATCTTGTTCCTCAATAGCTAAAGGAGAGGGGCTGACAGTGCCAGAAGTCAGTTCACCTCACCTCTGTCAAAAGACTACTTGTTCTCCTCTCTCTGAATGTCCCTGCTTTTCCTTAGTGACTGCAAGAGTAAACTAGAAAAACAACTTGGGCTCAATTCCTAAGTTTGAGACAGCTGAACATAATTAACTGAAATGCCAACCACCCTTGGGAACACCATGGGAAAGAGTCATTAAAAATAAAGGTTTGGACTGGAGCAGAAGCCTTTCTGTGATGTTTGTGTGGCAGTTGCATGGGGCACTGCATGTGGCACTGAGGTACCACTGCCTCCACTGTGAAAACTGCTTTCCAAATGGTGCACACACACCCAGTCCCTCTGCCATTTTTCCAGGCAGCAGCATCCTTTTCCAGGATCAGTATCCTATGTATTTCACATGAGCACTGACGGTGGGGAGAAGAATTACTTGGGGGGAAAAAAAAGTAACAACTTTTATTTTAAATGAAGTATTTTTAAGTGGCAACAGGAAGCTATGGTTACTGAATCTTGGCAGTGGAGACTCCCTTGTGAATTTGGGAATATAAGTGTCTTTGCCAAGTGTACAAATGACCTTTGGCTCTGCAAGAAAACACCTGTGTATTTCTCTTTAATGTTTGTCTAGCCACCATACTTAGACAAAAGGAGGGATAATGTGCATAAAAGATATATATGAGTATATGCATATTGAACTGCTTCCTATATAATGTGATTATGCTGCCCTTTCAGCTTCTAAACTAACAGAGAAATTGAGAACTTGACTTTCAGCTGAATGGAAAAACAGACCAAATGTCACTCGTTTTAGAAAGAAATAAGAAAAATGCACTTAATTCAAGGAAACTGTATTTGATTAATGTATTCTGAGAAGTTCATTGTTGATGTGGGTTAGGCAAGATGGTCTATAGATTATAGAGGAAGAGATTTGAATACAATATTAAATACAAATCAGATAACTTAAAAAATCAATTTTCTTCAAGGGAAAAAGTTCTCTCAAGCCAAAAAAGATTCAACTAATTATATCAAGAAAGTGCATGTATTGCACTGTATATGCTCTAGTATAGATTTTTTGTCTGTTCACAGAAACAGGCAGGTAGAAAACTATGGGAGATGAGCACAGCCCAACTCAAAACGTGAATTTTATGGCCTTTTGTAGATATTCGACTTTGACCTAAACTGGGGTTTGATCAATTTCCACATTGTCATCATTCTCCAAAGAAGATGAGAGTAGCTATAACTTATAGGCAGAATCCAAAGCAGAAAAAGATCCCTTATCAGATAGAACAGGGACAGCTCAAAAGTGAAACCTGATCATGCAACGAGACATCGTATGGATGCACTTAAGCCTTAATATTAGATATATTTATTTAAGACTTAGTACTTCACATTTTCTTAAATGCAACATCCCAAATTAAAGCACACTTTTCTGAGTTTCAGTTTTGCTGAACTCATTCCCTTCCTTCATGACATCATAAGGGACAAAAAGTATATTCAGCCCAGAATAGTTTTGCAGCACCCTGAATCACAACAAAATGAAATGCAGAAATCATTAGTAACTGTATATTCCTACCAAGATCTCATTGCCACTCATCATCAACACAGGCCTCATTAAGGAAGTCATCTATACCTCTGTGTCATTAAAGATTTAATAATATGACACCTGAAGATGGCAATCTGGAAGGTGCAGCAAAGGTCCTGAATTTCATAGGATCAGTGCCTGTAAGCTGCTGATGGCTCTGCAGCCTAGACTTTACCTCAGCCATAAGCACCTCATTGCACTGCTCAGGATACTTGGAAAACAAATGGTCTTTTGAAATTACAAGGAATGTCTCAATTTCACAAAAAAGGACGATATCCTGGTCTCCCCTTTAACATATACTCTGCAAAGTACAAATAAGAGCCTAGGATCTGTCATTTACTACAGAGCACAGACCTTAGAAGGCTAAGGGAGAGGAGGCCTTAAATTTCTTAAATAAAGATTTCATTATTAAAAGGAAAAGAAAAAAGTGGGTGAAACCTTTTTAGCTGTCTCCCTACTTAGTATAAAAGTGGTACTTTGAATGAAAGGTGTTTGCTATGCATTCTAGGGAGCAGACTTATTGATCCATCAGAGACACATTGCTATTGCCATATAATAATGTTTTAAATCCTTTTATTTCCTTTTTAGGATTCAGCCCCACATATAAGAGAATATACCTGTAAGGACTGGGCAACATCTGGTGTATATATAGGGATGAATCACAAGATGGATGTAAAGAAGGAAAGACCTGAAATACCTTGACATAGTGGCTGTTTCAATCCTTTAAGAAGGCTACTGATACCTTATCCTAAATGTGATTTTAGGAGCCAAAAATTTTTCTAAATTATTTATTTTCTTTACAAAAGAAAAATTTTTCTTCAAAAATAGAGCTGTCATGTGGATCCCCACAGCAGTGGAGCTATTTTCTTTCAAGACATGGTTGCTTCTTAACACTATAATTGAGTAATGCTGCCACAGTAAATCATGCACTTTACACAATTACTGTACAGAATGTAAAAGGGAAATAAAGTACAATGTGAGCTTTGTTAAACTTAAAATGCACTTGACAATCACTTTACTTAATTAGATACATTTGCCTCCTGAAAAGTTGCTGTACTAAAGGTGATATTCACCTTTCCAAGGAAAATAATCATCTCCCAGAGCCAAAGGCATATATCCCACCTCTATTTATTATTATTACAGTAACACTTCTGTATGAAGCATCACTAGCCCAGCAGCCAGGGGACATTTCTCTACTCCCAACTCTGTCAACTGCTCTGTGTTCTTGGGCTGGTTGTGCCAGCTCAGTGCCTCTGTTTCCAGATCCATTGCTTGCAAGCCTTTTCAATTTGGAAGGTATTATAATACTATGTACAGCATAATAGCTAATAATAATTACTGTAATATACATAATTATATTATGTGCCATGTAAAGAATAGTAGTTATAGTAAGAAAATCGCAATACTTTGAGGAAATTAACATTTTGTGGTTATAAACTAACCTAGATTTACAACTCCCCAGGTTTCATGAGGTTCCTTTAATAATTCTAAATAGTGTTTTCTTTTAAAGGACACATAAGTGTTCTTTTCTTTGTACATTCACAAGAGATTGGAACACGCACAGGGCTCAGACAATATTGTCCTTTTGTGCAGCTTGGCAGAGCTCCATTTATTTCCATGGGGTTGAGTCAATTTACATCAGAGGAGAATCAAGCTTTTGTTTTCCTCTACCTTTCAGATACTGATTTATTTTAAGCACCTATAGTGATAAAACAGAAAGACTTATCCACTGTGGTTTCATATCTGTGAAAATCATTATTCTTCAGGGAGAACTACAGAGAGCAAGTTCTGTTCTGAAGTCCTACCCAGCCAGTAATGAAGAGTGAGGTGGTGAGTTTGAGCATGATACTTTTGTCTATGCTCCACACAGCTAAGAAGGAAAATGAGCAGCAGCTCATGCATTTTCCTTCTCCTCCAAGCCCAATTCTACTGAAAGGGCACCAGATGTACAAATAAAAACAATCTGAAAGCTCTTTTAGGACCAAAGCAGCAAAGTTATGTGCTCACCTTGTCTTGCAACACATCTCTCCATCGAGATTGCAGGGTGCCCTAGGGTTAGTGATCCCACCTGCACCACCCAAGGAGAATCCTGGATCAACAAGAACCTCCCACTGTCTCTCAACAAACATCCCTGGCTGCTTTGAGTCTTCTTAAAATGGCCAAGGTCTGAGCTATCTGCAGAACTTTTAGAGTCTGTCATGGACAGCTGCAATATTGGTTGATTGTAGTCAGAACATAAAGGGCGGCCAAAAATGTATCAAAAAATTTGATATTATGTGGGTTCCATATCAATTAAATCTTCCCTGCTCCTAAGGTTAATTGCTCGTATGTGACTTTCAGTTAAAGAGTCATCTGAAAAAAATGGTCAAAACCCAATTTAATTCCAGTTTTCCCCTTCTTTATCCATGTGTCACTATGACAAATAGTTCCCTCAGGCTACAGTATCTACGTCCTCCAAGAAGCACCATCTCTTGATATTATTTATTATTTATTAATCTAATTTAATAATCAACAATTGTCTTTAAAGTTAGTTATTAATATCATGAACACTAAAACTAATAAAGACTTATTCCTTAAGGAATCATGTTTTGTGGTTGTACCTCTTGATGAGTAACAAATTGCATGTTCCAGCTAAGACCTTTGTTCTGTTTTGGAGCATAGAAGGTAATTTTCCATGTGGCTTCTCCTGTGTGTGGACTGTAACCACTCCAGAGCCTTTCCCTAACTCAGACTGCAGCTGAGTCTTATCTCTTTTGAAATTCCCACCAGTCTGTAACCAGGCTCCACACTGGTCAGCATTTTAATGCAAACAATAGAAAATCAGGATAGAGAATGACAAATAGATGACGTATCATGGAAATTTAGGGATCTCTTTTCCCAGGCAAGGTCTTTCCTCTCTCTGAAATGTCAGTGAGAGAAGGAAAGGCACGATGAACCAGTTCAGTTGAGGTTAATACACAATTTTTCATACCAGAAGGTAAATCGATAAATGGTTGCCTAGATCAATTTTCTGTCATGTCTATGCAACATACTGAGGAAATGTAGCAAGGGAAGCACTTGAGGATGTGGCAGGTAGGAACAGAACTGGCATTTTGATTATTATATCTGGAGAGTTTTGAATTACTAGACTGGGAAGGGAGGATTTTTCTTTCCACAAGTGAGCCTGAGCTGTGTATTCACCACACGTACACACCACTGCATTGGTTGTTTATGCTCTCTGATTAACTGTAAAAAATGTTATACCATTTAAGTGTGAAGGTCTCCACTAAAATTATAGAAATGTATTTATGGGAGACTCAATATGTACAGCAGTTGTTTATTAAGGTCATTGGTATAAAATATATGACTGATGCAATGACTGTGTATCATTACAGTGCTGAACATACAATTCACCAACGGGGCACCTTGACAGATGCATGAGCCTTTCCCAGACAGGGCTGGGGCTGGTGATCAGGCAGGGGATGTGCTGCAGCCTCTTCTGCTGTACCTCCTGAGCAGAGGTTGTTAGAGCAGATCCTGCCCATGCTAAAGTCACCAGGTGCCAGCCCACAGCATTGTAGGTGGAACGTTTTGAGTGTTCAGTCTCTTAAAACTGCATTGAGAAACTCCAGGAGAGAAAAGCAGATTTAATGTCAGCTTATTGGCAAGCCCACTGATGTGACCATAACCCAGGTGGAAATCACAGCACCTTTTGTATTAGCCCAGGGACAAAACATCTGTTTGAGAGGTGCCAGACTAGGGCTACGATCTGCTTCATCTCCCCTCTTGCCCCTGTAGGAGGACAGAACAACGGGGAGCCTGAAAACATTCCTGTATCCCACTGGGTTCATTCTGGGTTTCTTTAGTCCTCTTCTACATCTCCATACTCACCAAGGATTTTGGTTAACAATTATATGTGTGTTTTGATAATTATAGGTGTGCATTTAAAAATCTCTTTTTTTTTCTCAAGTGGCCTATAACAAAGCTGAAAAGGCAGCTAGGTTTTATTTGTGTACTATGTAAAGCTGATTCTTTGGACTGCTGTTAATTTCATATTATACAATCCTGCATTAGCAAATAAAAGAAGGTATTTCTAGGTTCTTTTTTTTCCCCAGAGGTGAAAACCAGGGAGAGTCCAAAAGACTGGTCCAGACAAGCTCTTAAAAGTAAGAACTCCTGGAAAAAAAAATCCAGTTTGCACTCTGATGCCATAATTTTGCAATCATCCTGTTTACAGACTGGGACATTCAAGTGAAATCAGACCAGTGGGCCATGACCAAAGCTAAAAATAAAATTGCAAGAAGGCTGTGTACAGCTACAGCTCTAATCCCTACAGAAAAAGGTAGGGCACCTTTTTCAATTTCATAAGAATTTTAAGAACCCTTCTCTCGTTCTAACAAAGTTTGAGACTTGGGAAAAATATTCATTTTAAGAAACTGTCCCACTGGAACTCCAGCCAGATATAGGGGCAGAGCACAGCCTAACTTCCCTGGCCTGTCACCAAAGAAAATGAGTTTATTACAGCAGGCAGAGGGAGAGGTTTGACAGACAGCTGGCCATTGGAGCACTCCATTATTAAAGACTTTGTTTGGCAGGATGCTTTGTTTGAAAGCCTTGTTTGTAAAAGCAGCCTTCCACCACCAGCATCTGCACTAACTATTAGTTTTATGAAGTACTAACTGCTTCACAATGTCATTGACACAAAGCAAGCTTAGCCCTCTTCCTACTTGAAGGAGAAAGAAAAAAACAACTCCTGGGGTTATTTAATTTTTTTCCAAACATATGTTGTGAAAGGCCTCACAGCAGTTAGAACAAACTCTCAGAGCTACAGCTAGAGGCATGCTGAGACCCTCTCTTTTGCAAAGAAAAATCTGAAGCTTTTTTGCTTTCATCAGGAGAAACAATGAGCATGGAGCAGTCTGAAGTACAGGTAAACCTTGCCTTGTCTGGGCTGCCATGAAGTCAGAACCAAAGAAGACCTTAATAGTATAATAGGTGTATTTTCTTGTAGTAGTAAATCCAGGCACAACACACGGGTAGGAGGTTAATACAGTTTTATTACCAGAGCTCTGGCATCTACACCTCTCTTCAACAGCCAGTCCAATCTCCAGCTGCTCTGTGGCTGTCAAATTAAAATCATCATAGAATAACTGGATTATTTGTGTTGGAAAGGACCTTAAAGATCACCTCATTCTTACCCCCTGCAGTGGCCAGAGACACCTTGCACTTGACCATGTTATGCCAAGCCCCATCCAACCTGGTCTTGAACACTTCCAGATATGAGGCAGGCACAACATCTCTGGGCAATCTGTTCCAGCACATCACCACCCTCAGAGTAATAATTTCATCCTAATATCCAATCTAAACCTACTCTCTTTTAGTTTAAGCCAGTTACCTTCTGTGAAGCACCAATTCATACATCAAGGCAAGGTATTTCTATTTTTTAATCCAGTTTGTGCATGGCTCCCAGCTGGCTCCCTGATTATCAAAACTTTACACTATTTATACATTTTAATAAAGGCATAATCATTCATTGGTTACAAATTACATAACTTTTCCATTAATTAGTACACCAAAGCACTGTTTGCTGGTTCTTTCTCTTATTTCTCATGTTAATTAGCCTACAGGTGCAGTTCTCTCAGTTTGAGTCGGGAGGCCATTCTGAGTTGGTGGTCAATGAGTTGATGGTTGCAATCTCCCACAGCCAGAATTACCTTTCCCTCAGTTATGGCTCAGTTCTTGGTGGCTGTTGTCCAGACAGCTCATTTATCTTGGGATTGCTTTTTTTTTAGTTTAGAACAACATTCACAATATTATTGTTTATTTGTGAGTGCCTGGCTATAGCTACTGATTAACACCTGAAAACAATTGCAAAGTTTGATTTACATCTTGAGGGACTAGAATCATTTTGTACCACTATCACTGAGTGTCCTTGTAAATTGTCTCTCTCCAGCTTTCTTTTAGGCTTCCTTCAGGTACTAGAAGGCACCTATAAGAGAAAATCTTCTTCATGGAAGGGGAATAATAAAAATAAGTCTAGATTCCTGCCAATGAACTTCTACTTCCCTACAGACATACCCAAAACTCTTGGTCATTCAACTTACTTTATTTAGAGATTCCTGAGCAATGCTGTCAAAGCTGTAAATATTTGGGGCGTTCTAAATTGATATTTTTGTCTTTCCCATGCTTAAACCTAAGAATTACTCAGATCCATATGCAGACTTGTAAAGCCTTTGTGCCACTCTTTCCCTATAGGTGTGTTTGGAATCAGTCAAATCATTGCCCACTACACCTGTCCTCTCCCAAGGGTACATCTACCTTCCCCACACACCCCCTCACACACATAAATACAGCACACAGAATGTGCAGACACAAATGTGAACTTGCTCCCATGGGGGGAGGATGCTCCTTATCCCCATCTATGATGAGGCCAAGCAGGCATGAACATTCAGTGAGAAGACCCCAGAGCACTTCATGTGGAGCCTCTCTGTGCTGGACCAGGACATGGATGGGCTGCAGGATAAGAACCACAGGAGTAGGAAAGTGATTGGAATGAATCATTGCTTTATTCAGTAGCAAAATGTGGCCATCACAGCCAATTTCAGCATTCAGTCTCTTGGTGGACTGTACTTATGCTCTGTCTATGGTCAACAAAGAGGCAGCATCTGCACCTAAATCCTGCAGAGTCTCAGGGCTGGGCACTGGCCACTGTCATATCCTCCCTAAAACTGGGAATTTCCCCTCCTCTGACTCCCCTGGAGAGAAATCTCTGCAGGTTAGACACACT
Organism: Cisticola juncidis; assembly: GCA_013400215.1. NCBI lineage: Eukaryota > Metazoa > Chordata > Aves > Passeriformes > Cisticolidae > Cisticola > Cisticola juncidis. The sequence continues at coordinate 22,924 of VXBR01004358.1, forward strand.
CCAGAGCACCTCCAGAATCTAATTCATCTTATTTATCCTAGACACCTATCTTACAAACTGAACCACCCACCTATATTTCAGTTGACTGTAGATGAGTCACTGGACAGCTAAACTCAGCTGAAATGGATTCCATCTGAAATGTGCTGCAGGATTAGACTCTATTTTACAATTACATGGTATTGTAGGAGTTTGAAGTGTTTTATCTAAATTAAAAAAAAAAAAAAAAGAAGAAGAAAGAAAATATCAAAGAAAAAGTATAAGAACTCATACTTTTAAGCTTAAGTCCCTAAATACACCAAAGCTGTGAATTTTTCAGTAATCCATTTTCTGCAGTGGTAGGAACATGTTGACTTCCTCTATTAAATATTATAATTGGTAAGAAAACGAAATAGAACAGAACAAAAGGTCTTTGGCTGCTGTGTTAGCTATCACCTCCAAGAATAATTTTGATCTTGCAATTGTAATAGCCAATCTACAGCACAGAATTTATATAAGACATTTTTGGCTGGTTTATGAGAGAAAAATCTTGGCATTCTCATAAACATCCATGTATGTGTCTTAAAAGTAATGTTCATAATTTACATAAACTAAATAAGGTAAATTGGAAACTTCAGCTCTCAGGCAAAAAGTGTCTAAGAGGCAATTTCAGATTGATCTAAATGCCAGAAGGACTAAAGTCTACAAAAATATTGTCCCTTTCCTCAAAATGATAATACCTCAACCTGAGCACACACACACACACACACACACACAGAGACTCCTGTACCTGTCACCTCCTCCTGTTCAGAACCAGAGAATTTTGTGCCAATGTGCTATTCTTTCTTTACTCCAAGCATCTTTTGTAGCCTAGTCAGTTTAAAAGCTGGTCCACTGTGCCTTCCTGCACCTCATTTTGATTTCAGTGCTGTAAATTGTCAGGTAGACCTGTAACAAAAGGTCACACTGTCGAGTGTTTGCTGCCTGCACCGAGCCGGACCCGATCAGCTCCCAGCCATAGATCCCTCTGGAAATCTCTCAGCTGCACTGCTCTAAAGCAGCCTGGTTCCCAGATTCCCTGATTCCCAGGTCTTCTTCCAGGATAATGCTCAGGTCACACACTCACCATTATTTTTTTCTGCCGTGGTGCTGCCAAATCTGGAGTATGCAAATCCCTTTTTTTTTTTCTTCCCAATGTGATAATCATTCTCTTTTGTCGGGCACCCTGCCTGTGCATCTGCAGCCAGATAAAAGGAAACCAAATTGGATCAAAAAGATGATTAAACCAAATGTCACTGTTTCACACCCACTTTGACATCCCTTCAAAAGACTGTAAATTATCAGAGGACTCTGCAGGGGAGAATTGAGCCTGGACAAATAAAGATTCACCGTTCAAGTTTCTCAGGTGTTTTATCAAGTCCTGACTTGGCAAAGGAAAATTAAAGAAATTTACTAAACACAAAATGGTTTTGAGGGTTATTCATGGGATGTTTTATGTTGCTTTAGTAGCTCATGGCCATTATTTTTAAAATTACATTAAAGGCAAACAAAGAAAACAACAGAGTTTAGCCCTGAGTTTTATTCCTGTTAAGTATGCAAATTAAATTCACACAGATCTCTAAAAGGATATTTATTGTGCTGAAAATAATAACTAAAAGTGTTTCAAAATGGTTCTTCTTTCATATCTCTGTGCTTATGAAAGTCCATTTACTGTAAAGGACAGTTAGTAAAGGTGTGTTTTATTTCAGACTATAAATAGCTGAACTTTGCTGGTTCTCTCAGAGGGACACCATGAGACAGTTGCTTAGATCACACACTCGACGTTAAGGAGCATAAAATCCCAAGCCCTCCAGATAAAAACTTTCTTTTTTTTTAAGGGTATTGTGTACTCAGGCTACATACAGACCACATACTCCTCTTCTTTTTCTAAATATAGTGTGTCTGATTGCGTGTTCATCCAATAAGAATCATGAATCAAATATATTTGAAATTGAAAATGAACAAATTTCACTGAAGGTCAAATTTTAAATACTCTCTCAAACTCCAGCTCTCAGAGCAACATCCTGAGGTGCTGCAGAGCAAGAAATATCTATTAAGAAAGGAAGGGGGTGGGAGGGGGGAAACACCTTAAATCAGAAAAGATTACAGGGGTTTTCAAAAAATGTCTCTGTTCTACCACTTATTTCCCATAGGCATTTCATTGCCTGTATTTTTATCACAAATTTCCAACAAATAAACCAAAACATAATCCCATCTGGTTTCTGAGAGGTTTAGCACTCATAAAATAGTAGCCCAATCAATCACTGATGTTACAGGAATACCAGACATTATTAAGAGCAACATGAAAAATGAGCAGGAAACCAACTTTCCAACAAGTTTGGGGGTTATTTGGCCTTCTCTATTTGCTAAATTCCAAATAACCCCTCCAGATGAGTTAATAAAAATACTGCCCTCATCCTGGTTTCCATTTCTGATGCCAAGGACACTTCTGTAAGAAATGAGACAGGCTGGTGAGGAAGCAGCTCCCTGTACCCTGAGGTCTGCTTGAAGGAGCAGATGCTGCCAGGCTGACACAGGAAAGAAGGGAGTAGGAAAGCACTGCAAGTCTTGGGTTCAGGAAACAACGTCCCCTGACTAAACATTTCAAAGTAAATAAACCAGCTGACTAAACATTTCAAAGGAAATAAACCACCTGTTTCTGAAGATATGAAGAAAAAACACACACATTTTCAAGACAAGAGGCAGAATTCTTACATGGAAAATGAGCAAAATTTCCTTAGAAGTCTGATGGCATTTCCCCCGAGTGGCAGGAAACAACTGGCCTGGGACAGCCAGCTGAGAGCCCCGTCACAGCTGCTCAGAGGAAACTTCTCTCAGAGCTTGGCTAGGAGGATACAATTTTCTGAAAATTGAAATCATAGAGGAGTGTAGGAGACATAAAGCATTCGTAGAAACTCCAATGTGCCTCATCAGTGGATGGATGTTTGTTGCTGGCACCAAGAGCACACAAAGACAGAGGTAACCAGCTGGGACCTGCATGGTCAGTAGGTTTTGTCCTCGCAGAACACAGTGGGAACAGACATCTCAGGTAGTAAACAAGAAACACAGAGTCATGGAATATTCTGAGTTGGAAGGGACCCACATGGATCATTGAGTCCAATTCCTGCTCCCTGAGGGCAGCCTAAAAGTTAAACCATGCATCCAAAAGCCAGGAGTGTTGTTCAAACACTTCTTGAGCACTGAAAAATTTCTTCATGGAAGGGGTTGTCAGTTACTGGAACAGGCTGCAATGGGAGTAATGGAGTCACCACCCATGGAAGCGTTCAAACATTTGTGGCTATGGCACTCGAGGACATGGTTAGTGGTGAACATTTAGTGGTGAACCACCACTCAAGGTGGTGATCTTAGAGATCTTTTCCAACCCTAGAGTTTCTGTGGTTCTATGAATTATGAAAAAGACATTTTCCTGGTTTTACTTTGTAGTGTGAAGTGCAGACTCTGCCAGAAGGACAAAAAGGTTGAAGTTTTGTGAGCCTACATGAACATGAGTGCAACCACAGATCATGAACACCAATGTGACCAGAGATCATGGCCACTGGCACTGAGAGCAAGGCTCAGCTGCTGAGACACCCAGAGCTGGATGAGGCACTTCAGGTTAAGACCAGACCCATGGGAGACCTTCCCCTTTCCAGACCATCAACTGGGAATGAACTCTGATATCCTGGGCATCTCAAATGACACTAGGTACTTCTATTTATGCAATTTCTTCCTTGTGAACAAAACACCCATTGAGGGGGTGGGGGTAGTGGGGAGGAAAAAAAAAATTATAATAAAAGCTTTCTGAATAGCCACTCAAGGAGCGGAATTAAAGAAATCCTGAAGAAAAGAGACAGAAGTAATGTCAACTATTTTAGGAATGTTGATGACTCAGCCCAGTGCTTGCAAATCCACCTTAATTACCTGGAAATTTCTATCAGACTGCAAGTCTCCTAAATAAAAGGGGTTCAGAGATTTTTTTCAATATCCTCTCAGTGAGCCCACACATAATAATAACCTGTTTGATCCAAAGTCAAATTTGAAATACACTCAAAATAGACACCTACCTAACTATGATTTTATTTTTAAGTTTAAACCATCTTAATAACTATATTTTCTTTCCATAACACTTGAGTCTTAGTTGCAGACAAGAAGAAAATTGTACCAGATAATTTAAAAGAAGTGAGAAAGTAACAGTTCCTGTTATAAAGAGGTTATAATCAGAATATAAAACAGAACACAGCAGATGGGTGTTCTCTGATGGAAGGACACAGGAAAATGATAAGGCTGAAGTTGTTCATTATGATTGAAGATGGAGTTAGCAAAAATAAAGTCAAACCTTCATCCCCTTTTTTAACAGCACCACAAAAAACACTTTTTTAAAAGGGAATTTAAAAGCAGGCGATGTGATGATTTAGGATATATTTCTGTTACATTAACATGAATTGGAAAAAGCTTCAGTATACTTCAGAATTTACCTTTTAGAGAATGAGGAATGATATCAAGGGCCAATACAAAGAGACTTCAGAAATATCAGTGGTAGTAAAAAGACCAGAGGTGAGATAAAGATGAAAATGAGCAACACAGGCAGGTAGTTCTAGCAGCTTTGGCAAAGGGGTTCTAATGGAAAGATTTTAAAATACAGCACATCTTTTATATGTTAATTCAGAAGTGAACATGCAGCTTTACAGTAAATAGTTAGGCCTTATAGAGGATCTTTTTTTACAACTTCATTTTTAACAATGAAATTAATATACCTTTTAGACACATGAAAAATTCTCTTATAATTAAGTTTAATATCACTGAAGTCAGGGGAATTGTCTTCATTTGTTTCAGAACTAGACTTGTGCTTTATTAAAGAACACTTGCATTTTTTTTATTCAATAAATTAGTCAGATTTTTATTGATTTAATTTTACAAAGGATGATTAGCAATGGAAAAGTTAAGAACTTTTTTTTTTCTGCCCTCAAACTACTGAGGTTTACTATAGGATCAAAACCAAATTTGGTGAATTTTTCCCAAAAGTGCTATTTCCATTGCAATGTCAAATCATTTTGCAGCATTGATCTCTTGAGGTAAAACCTGTGGCACTTACTGAAGGTAGTGCACACAGGATGTCACTCTTCTCCTTGGTCATCTTTGTTCCTTGAAACACTCAGGGAGCCAGAGGAAAAACACATCCCAAAAGTCATGCTATCCATTCTTGGAGTTCTTCCCAGAATAAAACTGTCAGAAGGATCTTGCTGTTTCTCAGTGCTTTTAAGCAGGTGTGGAGCTCATTGCAGAGCACATCCAATAGTGCAGAGCTCATCCAGTAATGCAGAGCACATCCAATCCCACAGCATCCTGCAAAGAGCTGCAAGGCTTGTGACACCTGCAAAAGCACAAGTCTGCAGAAATGGAAAGCACCTGGCTTAAAAAGTTTTAAGCCCTCTTTTTCAGAAGATTGTGATAAACTTCCCTGACAAACCAACAAAACTGAAATCCCAGGTACCTTCAGGAAGGGGTTTCTCTCCCAAGGAAGCAACAACACAAACATTCAGAGACCCTGAATGAATGTTTGCAGTAGAATTACACTTTTTTTACTCTTATCACAATTATTTCAGGTATATTAAAATAGCACTGAGAAGACAGACATAACTCCTCAGTATACAAATGTTTAACAAAAAGAAATAACCTGACCTCAGCCTAAATAGAGAAAATATCCAAAGAGTGAGCAAAGAGGGATGCTGGGGACGAGAAACTGAGATAAAGAAAGACTAATTCACTTGCCTGAGGTAACCAGGCTTAGAACTGAAGAGAAATTTCCCAACTCTCACACCAATGTCTTAACCACAAAGTTAATGCTCTGCTGATCTCTATTTTATCCTTCATAACTTTTAAAAAATCCCATTCCTATTTGGCTTCATTTTCTCACTGCTTTGGCTGAGCACAAGGGTGAACCACTGCAGGGCAGGCAGGTAGATGAATTGTATTTGAGTTAGACTACACTAGGAAAATATGTTTGTCCTTTAACAGTGAAAGATGCATTTTTCATTCAGGCAACTCAAAAACAAATTCTTTTTTATTACGTACTGAATGTAGCTAAAAGTGAACATATTTCCTTATATACCTGTGCTCAGAGAAAGCAAAGGCTAAGTAATGTATCCAGTCAGTTCATCCTATGCAGCTCGTTAGGAGCTTCCTCAATTTCTCATGATTCCTTCTCTCATAATTTCTTCAGAATTGACAGAGGCATTTGTCCTCACTGAGAGCCGAGGCCAGACTGGAAATGCAGTTATTTAAAGACAAGTTTATGCTGAATTTTCCAAATGTGACAACACTAAAATATTATATGTCCCTGAAATACAAGGCTTTTCACTGCACTTATTAAAAGAAATTTTGTCATAAACTGACAAGCAAATGTTTTATTTAACCTGTTGGAATTCACTGTTAAATAACAACAATGTTCAACATTTATATCCTTAAATCTCTGCACCTACATAAACGACCATATCCCGCAACACAAGTGGTTCAATTTTTCTTTCATTATTATTACTAAATCTGCATTACAACATGCAGCACTGAGGCTCAATTTCCCACCTTCCATTTGCCAAAAGCTGCAGATTTATTGCATCATACAAAATTAAAAAGACATGGAGTTAACTTTAAACAGCCCTGACTTGCCAGGTGTGTGCTCCTATGGCATCTGTCATCTCCTCTCTTCTCCTCTGGTCCATCTCTCCACTGACCAAGTCTGCAAAACATTCAGCCCTGTGGCCAGTGGGGATGTTTGCTGCAGAGACAGAAATTTCTGCCTCTCCTTGCATGGCCAGCATCCACTTCTTGGTAAAGCTCAGATGGTTTTGGGTGAGAACAGGACATTATCACATCACATAAAATTTGGGGAGTGTTTAGGGAATGTATAATTTCTGTGAAGGTGATGCAAGACATGAATTTTAGGAAATGTATTTCCTAAGCCTGACAAAAAAAAAAAAAAAAAAAAAAAAAAAAAAAAAGCCAAGACCTGGTATGTCATTAATTATAATTATCAGTTGCCACATTGTTTCATTCAGTTCTCCTTTTGGTCATGCCAGGAACAGAAGGAACCACATTCTGTCAAGGCCTTGCGTCAAGAGAACTGAAAATATTATTTTGTGTTCAAGCAGTTCACATTTCAGGGCACATGGGCTGAACCCTTAAGAACAAAAATGATGGTATATTTTGGGCTGGGCTTTTTTCCAAAGCTAGCATACAACATACCATTACCCTGAACAACTCTGGTGCTCACAGTCCTAAACACTTTTCTGCCCATAATACTACTATACTTTTTCCTTTTCCTTTTCTTTTTCTTTCTTTTTTTTCCAAGTTTTTGGTGCTAATATTTTCCATGGTGGCTTTGTTTCTTCTCTATTGTCCTTTCTGTCCTTCCTCTTTGCCCCTTTACACAAACAAATCTGGGATTTGCCTAGAATCAGATGATAGTTTGTGGTTATCTGAAACCTCAGCTTCCTCCAAGGTGGTCCCTGTTTTGGCAGAGACAAATCCATTCCAGGGAGTACTTGGCAGCACTGGCCTCACCGATCCTTCTGCTTTCCAGGAGCTTCTTGCATCTCTTAAAGTTGTCGTGGGCTTCAGATGTCCCAACAGTTGCTCAAACACCATGATATAATTCAATTTAATACTTCAAGGAAGATGCTGCTTGTTCACTTGGATTTGCTTTTCCAGTAAGTCCAGTGGGATCACTTTTGCTACACCTTGCAACTCAGCTGTGCATGGAAGTCAGAGCCAGGCTTTCTGTGACACCAAATAATTTGGGAGATCCCTGGCATGCTCAGCTACTGCTCCCTAAGCTCAGGCTCTTTGCAGCCTTCCTATTCTGGAAGAGAACATCCAGAGTCCAGGAATGGTATGGATGTGTCCCAACCAGCATTAGGTCTGAAGGAAAGTTAGCCTTGAGGATCTGGAGCTTTTGGGACAACTAGTATAGGTCTAGTTTGTTATTTATTCTCAGAAAGCAGGGTATAAAGCTCTCAGCAAATTTGGAAGCGAGCTTATGTAAAGAAATGGAGGTTCCTTTCTAGGCTGTCCCAGTGTCTCTGCTCACATCTCCCCTCAAATTTCCATCTTGGTGCCAGGTTTGTTGCTGCACTCTCTTCCTTCTTTTATTTCCAGGCATGTCCCTTGGTTGCTCTCTAGCAGGAATAAGGCTTGCACAGCTTACAGAGTGTGCTTGGGCAGGGGCTGTTAGGAGCCCCCTGTTAGAATCCTGACTTTCTCCAGTCTTCTCATTCTTCCTTGGTTCTTTTTTTCCAGAATAGCAGCTATTTTAACCACAGTTTTAACAGTGCCATTCTTTCCACCAGACAGCTTAATATGCACTGTAAAACCTTCTCTCGATTTTGCCATATTTTGTAAACAACATAAAAATTCCCAATCACACAATAGTTCAGTTCTCTCCCAGGCCTTAGTATGGGCTTAGCTTTTCATGAACCACACAGGACACAGCATTAATGAGGTTCCCAAAAGCCTTGTCAGCTGAATGATTTACCCAAAACAGCACCTTTAACTTAGAGGGGTCTTGGTGAGCAGAGCACTACCAAATTCTGACCATTTACAATAAATGGATTCACTGTGCAGTGAAACCTCATTAGTGTCCTCCCCCACCCAGGCTCTGAGCCACACTTTGCATTTGTTTTACTTTGTTTTGTTTCCCTTTCTTTTTTTTTTTTTTCCTTATTATTTCTATTGAGGGTCTAGTCTTTCTAATTTCAAATTATTCCAATCTCTAACATAGTACCACCATTTTTGTCATAATTGTTACTGCCCCAGATCCTGCTCTACCTTGATGCCTTGCACATCACAGACTTCAGAAGTGACAAAACCTGTATCCATCAATATAAAAAATGGGGGGGTCTGAGATAATGATTTATCCCAAAAGAAGACAGGTGTCCAAAGCAGAAAAGAGGACTTGCCTTGTCTCCCAAAGGAAGCCTAGGATGACTGGGTCACACTTTACTGGCCAGATACTTAAAAGTTAGATTAAATGAGCCACAGAGCTACTGCACAGGAGCCAAAATTATGATTATGACAGATTATGACACCATGGTGCTGGGCACTGTCCAAAATTATTTTGGCCAGCCCAGAAGAGTCATCATTTTATCCTTTGAACTTCAAACAATTGGTTTGCCTGAGGTTTTCACTGTGCAAGAAAGTAGCTTTGTTGGCATGCTTAAACAGGAACAGTAAGGGAGATTGGAAAATTAGAAAATTAATTAAGAGAGTGTCAGTGGGTAAAATACAATAGGAAGCCAAACTTTTAGCAACCTCAAAAACTATGGGATACTCACTGTATCCTAGAGCCACTGCCCTTAAATGCAGGTGCCTGCATTGCTCCTGCTACATTGGGAACTGCCTTTTTCCACTGAAATCTCAGTGCAATCCCTCCTGCTGCTGTTCCTCCTTCTTTGCAACAACAGTGACTGATGTCTCAACTCAGTTTCCCCTCAGACAGAGTGAACTGTGAGTAGAACTATTAAGAGCAGAAGAAAGTAGAAAGAGCAAGCAATGAGAGATTAAGGCAACAACAGATAGAGGAGCTGTCTGAAAAGGGATTAAAATGTCAGTGATGAGCAAAGAGAATAGTCATGTTAATTATGAAATAATCAGAGAAGTCACTTTTTTTTTCTTTTTTTTTTCCCTAGATATTTATTTCAGCACAGAAGTACAGGGTCACAAAGCAACAGTGGGGTAAGGACTACAAGATGTATTCCTCTAAAAGGAAGCAAGAAGGAAAGATTACAAGGAGACCCATGGACTGTGTGGACAAGCAATAAGGAAGGCAGGACAGCTGAGAAAGCCAAAGGCAAGACAGTGGAGAAAATGCAGCCATAGAGAAAAAGAAGCAGAAAATATCACTACAGCTCATTCCTTGAACTTGTGTACATCAACAAAACGAGTGGCAGCATCTGCTATGCCAACTGCAAGGATGTAGCCTACACAAGGCCCACCAAAGCCATTATCCCCCATTCCCAACTGGGAGTGTGGTCAAATGGTTGAGATATTAGACTGAGACTCAAGAAGACTCTCAGTTTCTATCTTGCTTCGGGTCTCCTGGCAATCTGGGGAACACCCTCACCTGTAAAACAAGGATCAAAATACATCCTCTGTCTATTCAAGATGTCTTCTCTACTTTCTTCATACAGCACCTCACATCATGGGACTGCCAGCTGAAAGAATGGCCCTCAGTAAAGTTCAAGTAACAATGATAATATGCCTCATATGGAATTCTTTGAAGAAAAAAGAAGGCTTAATTGTACCAAGATTTCAAAAACTATATATGCACAAAGGCCTTTTAAAAATAATTGTGTTTATTTTTAATCTTATTTTCCAGCCTTATCTTTCAAGCAGTCAGAGATAGCACCAATATAATCTGGCAAAAGCAACAGTAATTTAATGGAAAGAGTAGATAAAATGTCCAGATGCATGTCCAGCATGTAAATTGAAGGAATTGCTTTATTGTCCTTGCCAGATTTAGTGAAGAAAGGTGCAAAATATCTCAATGGGAAAATTGTTAAGACTTAGATAGTTGGTATGTCTCCTGCATGGCTAGGAAAATGCTAGAACACAGGAGAAAAAGATTGATGTTATTCCAAAGTAATGTAGTGACAGGGAGACTTGGGCTCATAAACACTCTGAACTAAGAATGACGTGAGCACCATAAACAAGTCTTTGTCCAGAGAGCGCTCACAAAGTTCGTAATACATATTCTAAATCAAGATGCACATAAAAGTTGCTGATAGACAATTCCACAGGGAGAGACAGATCAAGAGGTGCCTGTGGGGCCACCATAAATACAGCTGCTGTGGGAAGTCCAGAAGCAAACCACCACCAGGCACAGTTCAAGACCAAGCACATTAAATGAAAGACTTAGGGAAAGAATCCAAAAGCAAGAGCCAACGTATGGGAGCCGATATTTATTTCTTGTTCTGCTGTCTGACCTTGGACAAGCTATTTTGGACTTAGATCTGAAAAGTACTGGCCAGTCTGTTCCCAAACTAACAAAGCCATTAGAAACATGCCTTGCCAATGCTGTTGTTTCTTGCAGGCACAGAGGAGGTTTTCTTATCCCAGAGCAGAGCCTGCCAAAATGCTCTGTTATGAATGGAAAGGGTGGCATCTGTTCTCAGAGCTATATTTGCAGTGGTGGTGAATCAACCATCACTGTGGGTGGGCACTGGCTGATCACACTCAGATCTCATCTGCACGAGCAGCACGGAAATCCTGGGAGGGGACAGGCTTCTACAAAATCCCTCTGTCAGCTTCACTCCTGTCCCTCTGCACTCAGTTTGTGGATCTTGTATCTCAGCTCATGGACCCTTCAGAGGGCTTGCAAGTACCCAAGATGTGTGCAGACAGCTGGTTGGAGCATCATTGCTAAGTGTAGCTGCTTAGTGTGCCTCTGCTCCCAAGGAATGTTGCAGGACCTGGGTGTCCCTTAGGGTTCTTCCAGACTTTGATAGACCACATCCATCATAGCCCCCACAAAGGCCTTCCCCCCCATTAGTGTCTCAAAATCATAGAATCATGGAATCATAGAACAGGTGCCTTTTAAGGCACCTTCCAGGCTGGGTAGAAGTTACCTTAAAACTCATCTATTTGCAACCTCCCTGCCAATGGCAAGTTCACCTTCCACTAGATCAGATTGCACCAAGCTCCATCCAATCTGGCCTTGAACACTTCCAATTATGGGGCATCCACAACTGCTCTGGGAAGTCTGTGTGCTATCACTCTCATAGTAAAGAACTTCTTTGTAAATACAATCTAAGCCTACCCTCTTTCAGTCTGAATCTGTTCCCCTTGTCCTGTCATGCTCTTGCAAATAGTTTCTCTCCATTCTTCTTGCAGGCTCCCATCAAGTACTGAAGTCCATGAAGGAAACACATAACTAAGCACATTTAAGCTCAGACAGATTTTCTGGACCAGATTCCTCCCCGACCCATATCAATTCCACTGTGGTATAAGGCTATTGATTTTAGTGGGGGTACTGCTGATTTACACAAGGTTGAATAAGAAGAGAGCACTGGTGACCCCTTTAAGATGGGGATAATAATCTTTACCACCAACCCAAGGGAAATGTGAAAGTTAATTAATTAGTACTGTAAATCTCTGTGAGATCCTACTAGTCTATAAATGAATTCAAATGGTACTAGAGAGAGAGCATAAATTTTCTCTTCTTTGAAAAGTTTAAAAACACAGACAAGGAGGAACAAAGTGGGGAGCAGATCCAAACACTCAAATTTTGAACAGTGTGTGCATTTCAAGCCCCATTCCAATAAAATGGTTTAAGAGACATATAAGACATAAAGTGTTTTCAATCCTGAAAGCAAGATTCCCTGACATTTCCTTTAAAAGAAATTGCTGTCAATAGAGCCCAAAGAAGCTCATAAAAGGTCCTGTTTTAAGTTTAGTCAATTAAAGATGTGAGCAAAAGAACTTTAGACATCATTGACCCAGATATTCCATGGCATTTATATTCATAAAAGAACAGAATGTGGACACCATGAATTGCAAGAAAAATTCCCAATACAGATGGTTAACTCAGCATTCTGCCCTTCAGTAGTGCAGAAGTCGGAAAGGTGAGGGAGTCAAATGTAGAGGGCTATTCCCTGATCAAGGGAGGAAAGTGTGCTGTTTAATAATAATGAGAAAGGGAAGAAGATTTTTTAAAGCTGTTGGAGTGTCAGGGTGATGCTCCAATAGAGCAATATTTCCCAAAAGCTGAGTTCTTTAAGGACAATCAAGTCCATTTCTGACACTTTAGTGGGGCACCAGGGTTTATTTGCACACCCAAATATTTGAGTGGGTGCACACACAGTTTGCAATGGATCATTGGGATTAGCTACTCCTTCTACAGATGTAAGGACTACAAGTGGAATAAGGCTCTTTTCATGTTGTGTTACACACAAACAAATGGCACAAAGACCAAAAGCTTAGAATGCTCTTTTCCCAAGAGAGACTGAGAATGTGTTCATTTGTGCTCTGCAGTCTCATTCTCTCCACTGACCCTAAGGAAAGTACTGAGAGATTTATTGAAAGCCTTGAATAGCCAAATTAGGTCCCTTCTTAAGAGATTATGTTGGCAAATACTACCCAAAAATATCAGAAGCCTAAGGAAGTCAATAAAATATGACCTGCTGCATATAAGGGGTTTTTGGTGGGGTTTTTTGTGGTTTTTTGTAGTTGTTTTGTTTTGTTTTGTTTTGTTTTTGGTTGTTGTTGTTGTTGTTCTGATTGATTTGCTTGTCTGTTTTTTTTATTTCTTATCACCTGTTGTACCCAAACTCAGCCTTCCTTCCCAAAGGAAGTCAGGTAACAGTTTTAAGTGCACCTGTATAAATTCAAAGCCATCATCACTGGGAATACAGAAGTTCCTCTTCAGTTAGATGACTTCATCGTTTCCATCTGACTCAAGTAAATTTAAAGAAGCAAAAAGAAAATGTTCATCTGTTAACCACCACCATCATCCAACCAGTGACTAGGTCAGAGGAGGCTCGTTGGAGCTCACCCATCCCATTGAGTCCCATAAAATGAATGTATTTTCTTCAAGATGGTGACAAAAGACAGCTGTAGATCCAACTAAGAAAGTAGAACAAGCATTGCTAACTTAATGTGCAGCATCATGTTGAATAAGCCAACACTTTTGCTGCTGGTTTTGGATGGTTTTTCCCTCCAAAGAGTCGTGTAGCTTTCTTTCCCCTGGCATTCCATTACTGCCTGTTTGTAGCTGGGCTCTGTGACTACAACTGCACATACAAGGGCACTTCTTCCACAGTCATCTCTCTGTCCTGTAATTAATAGTTTCCTTCACTTTCCTTCACTTCACTTCAGGTGACCTGATCCCTGATCATGCTCCCTTATGTATAAGCAAAACCTTTGTGGATGAAGGTTTCCAATAATTGCTGTATAGTAAAGAGCTGGTTTTGGATAAATAGTAGTCAGGCAGTGTTAAAAAACACCCCAAGCAGCAGCTGAAATCATCAGCATTTTTCAGCTCTTCCCTGTGCTCAGTGCGCTATACCAGGTATAACCCAGGAGAAAAACCAAGCAAACCATGTGATAGCTGAAGATGTCTTTTGAAAATGCTTTGAAACAAATAAGCTCAGAATATTTTTATAACCAACAAAATGTGCATTGTTTATTAGCACTGATCCCCTCAGCCAGAGATTCCACCTGGATCCTAACCCCAAATTCCCTATGATCTCTGTGTTTCTTCTTCCTTGAGAATGAAATGCATTTGCAAAGCAGCATGAGGGAGATTTTCTGATGTTGGTCTGTGTGACTACGTGGACCAGGTTGGGCTCTAGAATGTGTCAGGCAACCTTCCCCCTGCTCTCTGCTTGGAGATCTGAACCCACTTGTCTAAATAGAGATCTTTATGGTCTATCTAGATTGAAAACCTCTCTTCTTAAGCACAGTGCCTAACAGAACTGGAAACCAAAAGCAGGGTTTAGTACAATCCACCTGTGGCAAATAGTTTATTCAGTTTCCAGGGGAGGCCAATCTTCCTAATGACAGGCATGAGAAGGTGATGAGCTAAAATAGAAGTGGGATAACAGATACAAAACTGCTGCAGAGTTAGCTTAAAAATGATATATTGTCCTAGGCCAAGAGAGGCTCTTCTTATTTGACACTACTAGAGCAGAGAAAGTGTTTCTGTACAGGATGTCAAATGCTGCTCTGTCTCCTTACGTGTGTTGACTTTAATCCTTAGAAATCTGTGAAGGTCTGGATTCTGAAAATTTCTGTAGTGGCTCTTAGTGCCTCAGTTTCCTCATCTATTTTATGTTAGCACATTACTGTTTCTTATACAGCAATAGTGTCTAGAGAAATACTGCCTAGAGACCAACCAGCTCAGCATTCCCTGGTGCCTTGGTAAGATATGGAAAATTACAGTCTCTGCCCCAGACATATAACAATGTAATTGTTTATCTTCATTATAGACCTCTTATTGAGCTTAATGCTTCTCAAGTGCTTAGAAAGCCTGCAGTGAAAGGTGGGTTGTAAATGCAAGAAGAAGTACCACAGATAATAGATTACTGTGATTAAGGTAAAATCACAAACAAATATACTGTGTGGTGCATTAAAAGTAAAGAAAAAGCCAAGGATTTAGTAATCAGCTATCATCAAACTAAAGAAAAATATCTCTCTCACCATGGAGTGTGGCTAGAAAGTGATGGGTGGACTTCAGTTCAAAAGTTTAATTATACAATTTCAGATTCAAAGGAAACTTCAACTCAGCTATTGCCTGGTGATACGATTACTGAAACCTTGAAGGAAGGAAATTGAGTTTGAGCTGAGTGTAGGAGCAGTATTTTACCAGGTGGAGTAGTCAGAAAACATTAACCCTGTAAATGCCATTGACAAAGCAGAATTGATTGATGCACCAGTGTCTTATTTCTGAAGGGAGCAGACAATTTCTCTCATAACACATATATAAAAAAGGTA
This sequence comes from Cisticola juncidis, assembly GCA_013400215.1. NCBI lineage: Eukaryota > Metazoa > Chordata > Aves > Passeriformes > Cisticolidae > Cisticola > Cisticola juncidis. Next base: position 38,422 of record VXBR01004358.1, read on the forward strand.
TATTTTCAGCTTAAGGAGTTAAATTCTGTCCAAAGCCTAAGGACAATTTCTCTGTCTTGAATACCTGATAGAAGAATTACTGTCCTGATCTAGTCAGAAGTCCATCTAATCCTGACTCCCCAGTGGCAGTAAACAGCATCACCAATTTTGGAAGAAGAAAAATAAATCTTTTTAATAGTTTTGCTGTTATAACCTGTCCCAGTGAATCCCCTTCTTATATAGGTCATATATCAATTTATGCTCCAAGTTACCAAGCTGTTGGCATTGTCTAAGTCTTTTTTTAACAATTGTTGTTGGGAGCTAAAATTCAATTTTTGCTATGATACTCATGGGTAGTCTTCCTGTCCACCTTGTTAACATCAAACCTTGACATTTAAGTGTCTGTCTTCATGTAAGCACATGATTAAAAGTGATTTCATTTTGCATTTGCATGGCAACTTCACACCTTCAATGCTAAAACTCTGTACATTTGCATTGATTTTGCCCTTTATCAAAGCAATTATTGCAATAATCTGGTTTAACATCCCAGTTGGGAATCTGTATATCAGTCTAACTCACAAGTTCAGCACCTGATCCAGTACCTCATACCTGAGCCAAGGATTTGCTTCAAAGAGAGATCCACACAGTCATGAACAAAAGGGCTTCTTATTCCCAGCATTAGGACAGTAGATTGAGACTGGACACAAGGAAGAAATCTTCTGTGGTGAGACACTGGCACGGGCTGCCCAGAGATACTGGAACACTTCCCTGGAAGTGTTCAAAGCCAAGTTGGATGGGGGTCTGAGCAACCTGGTCTAGAAGAACATTTCCCTCTCCATACCAGGAGGGAAGTAACTACATATTCTAAAAAAAACCTTTTAACCCAAACAATTTTATTATTATATTTCTGATTGTGATTTGATATTCCAGTCATTATGTGAATTATTACTTTATTCTTGAATACTAACTGTCCAGTCACTGCCCATAAGATGAGCCTAAATCTTCATACTCAATCCCAGTGTCCTGTGAAAGTGATGAAATTCTATGCTTAAGTCCAACTTTGGAGTCTCTCCACAATAGCTTGTAAAAAGGACATTTCAGAATTGATTCTGAATCACAGAATGCCAGAAAGAAAGGCATCTCAATGAACATCTGATTCAACCTTTCTTGGCAAAATCATGGTCTAGACAAGACAGCCCAGCACCATGTCCAACCAAATCTTGAAAGTATCCAATGTTGGGATAAAATCCTGATTTTGCTTTGGACATGACCTACAAGAGACCCCTTTGTCAGAAGAAGCAGCTGGAAAACAGTCAGGATATGCTATGGTCTCTCAGTGTCTCATGATGTGTGCTGGTTACATAACTGAATTATGCTGCTACTCAGTGCAGTCAGGGAAATCTAAACAGACCTTGAAATGCCCAGCCCCTGGGCCACTCAGATATCACAATTTTATGCTCCTACAGGCATTTCAGGGGTCCTCCTGCCAGCCCAGAAGGACACTGGTTCCCTGTAGAGTGCAACACGTCTGCCTGCCCATGCAGGAGCTGCAGATGCTGTGAGACATCTCAGAAAGATCCTCATGCAAGGGCCCCGGCTCTGCAGGTCAAGATTCAAACACAGAGTGTGAACAAACTGCAAAGGGCAGCAGACCTGACTGAGCACTGGCCAAGTGTGTGCTTTCATCAGCACTGAGACTGAGCTCTCCCAAAAGGAGGAGATAAGGCTCAGCTGTCCCTGTGGGAATTAACTGGGTGACCCCTTGAGGATGGCAGCCCTGGGCAGTGACCACGCCTTTGATGCCAGAGGAGCTGCCAATGCAAATAAATCCCGAGCTGTTGGTGAACATGGAACTGGAGGAGAAAAGCTCTTAATCTCACTAGACAGCTGGGATAAACATTTATAAAGGAAACATTTTCAAAAGGCTAGGCAGATTATAAAGGCACCAGGAGTCACTGAAATCTTGTTAAACATTGTTCACTGCATTATTTTAGATTTTAGTTTGAATTTACACTGTCAGATAAATTCCGTTTATCTCCTGAATGCTTTTCTCTCTGAGTTGGTTGCTAAGAATTCACACCTTCACTGAAGATTTACATTTTGTCCTTGATCAAGACAAAGACAAGATTCAGTCACAATCACTCTAAGACATCTTTCTTTCTTTTTCTTTTTTTTTTCTTCTTTTTTTTTTTTTCCACTTTTCTGGGTCAGTGTGTCTTGGTGTGACACTGAAAACACAGGCAGTGGTGTTCAACCCTTAGTGTAGGAGAGAAGGATGCTCTTACAGGTAAGGGACTGAATGAGTCCCCAAAGATAAAGACTCTCTCAAACACTTCCATAGACTTCCAGCCTGACCTTGGGAAAAACTACATTGCTCTCCTCATGGACCTATAAAATAAGGAAATAAATGCTTTTTCTTCCCCTTCTGTTGACCTTGCCTTTTCCCACACAAAAGACCAACCACAATGGGAAAAAATTTTAGTCGAGGCTCCTATCTTTCTTTCAACACAGCCTATAATTAATTATCAACATCATGGTAAATTTGGTGATTTAACCAAATCAGTTGCTGCACTATAATTCAGAAACATAAAGACCTAAATGATATTTTTGGAAGAGCTGTAGAAGAATTCCCTTAAGCACTCCCACACTTCCATTTGCTATCCTATCTCACTTGTCATTAATTACAAACTAATGAGTGCCATTTTCTGTTCTGCATTGATACTTTACTTTCTCCTCCTGTGGGGCTATCAACCAGCACTGAAGGACGTGTGCAGACTGACAGCATTTATCTATGCCATCTCACAAAGCTCAGCTTTTTAGATAAAACAAGACTTTATTACAAAATAACCCTTCTTTCCAAAAACTAATTTCACTGATAATCTCTTCAATTAGGTGCAGTCTGAACTAGAAATTAATTTTACCTGGACTCTTAGATGATGATAAGGGTGACCACACACCCTGTGGCATTTACCACAGACCTCTGTACATTTTCCTGATGTGCATCTTTTGACCCAAACTATCATCAAGTAAGTTTGGTTTCCTGTATATTTCATCTCTTTGGCAACACAGAGAAGATTATATAGCTCCAAGTTCCTTGTTACAAATTATGTTTGAGGCAATGGAGTGATTTGTACTAATAAATCTTGACCATTATCTCTATGCACTTAATGATTGTCTACAGTAATTACCTGTGATATTAAATCTATACTTTTAAATTGTTACATGAGTTGCTTGCGTGGTTTTGTCTTGGGCTCATAAGCTCATTAACTGATGGGCAAAGCAAAGGCATTAGCAGGAACCAGGAACCACTCCTGGAAAGCTGTTTGGACAGAGTGGTCTTATTTTGGGTGGTTACAAGGTCTGATAGAGCAACCATGGTCTGTTCTCCTTGACTGCCAAGTCACAGAATAGTGCTGGGTGCATTTAGCAGCATAGACAACCACCTGAAAGCATCAAGGGAGGAACTGAGAGGGTGTCTGAAAAAGCAAAATTATCTAATTCTCCTTAGAACACACTGTAGATGGGCTACAGACCTGCAGACTGTATGCTCTGTTAGCTGATGATAGAGTAAAAAATATTTTGTACCACCTGGGAGATGGATAGGGATATAATCTAAAATAGATTTGGGACTGCCTGGACTATCCAGGGCTCCTTGTAAGCTGGTCAGAAGTCCCATACCTTCATGGATTCTGTCCCTTAGAGCCAGCCTTGAGAGAGACAGAAGGTCAGCACCTCCTCCTCCTACACCAGAATTCCTCATCGCCTATTTAGTGTAAAAGATGCCAAGTGGTTTCTGGGGCTCAGACCACAGACTCTCTTCTAATGCCAAATGGAGAAGGAAATTTTTAGAAAAGTTAGAAAGGTTTTCTGTGGCTTAAAAAAAAAAAAAAAGGAAAGAAAATAGAAATATCACAGAACCTAAAAGTGATTGAAAACTCAGTGCTACCCTTCCCACCAATAGACATACTGAAGTTATTGGTAAAAGCATTAATTAATCACACAACTTCAAAGATCTGTGTCAGTAATAAAATAAATATGGACAGGACAGCCAGACTGTTCCTGAATATTGGATGTGTTATTACAGTAATTAAGGTGAATAGTGATTACCTGTCTTGCTTGTTGATATTTTCTTGGGCAGATAACTATAGCTACACTAAATGACATTCTAAACATAAGTTTGGAGCATCATTCACTGATGCATTAACCTCTTTCATACAGCAAGAAAAAGCCACACATTAAGTTCTAATGTGCAGTATTCAACTTGAGCTTCAAGGAACAGTGATGGGAAATAAACTGCAAACTACAGAGTGAAATTCAGTCCAACCATGTTGTGGCTTTATCACTCCACCATGATTGTAAGATCATTGTACACCAAATTCTGGACTGTGGGTCTTCTTTGTAAAACTACAGCATATTGACAGAAGTGAGTAAGACACAGACAGACTGAGTATGGTTAGTATCTGGCAGTGCAAAAGATCAGAGAAAAGAAGATAAAATGGCAGCAGTTCACTTTTCCCCCAGGAAAGAGGGTAAGAGGGAAATTACTGGATTGGAGTCAATTTGAACAAAAACAGACTTTATTTTCAAAACGGAGAATGGATGTTCCAGTTAATTATTCCCAGTTACTCTAGTCCAGCATATTTTGCCATATCCAAGATTCACTTCAGAAACTGGCAATATTTGGCCCTTTCACATGATTAGCCCCTGCTTCAGGATATCAGCTTTACCTCAGTCCCCTCTCCTCCTCCCAGATTACTCTGTTCTCTCCCTTGCTCCTGCAGTACTGTTGTCATCACCAACAGCCACCAAACCTCAGCTGCTTCTCCAAGGGACTTTGTCTCCCACCTCCCATCAAAAGACAGCATTGAGCATATGGTAATTATTTACATGCCTAGATAGACTTCCCATCCCAAATTCCTCTGCAGCATTGTTCTACATTCCTAGATATCCACTTCTTTCCACTGCAAAGGGATCTGCACTCCATTCTTGCAAGAAGACATGGATTAGATTAGATTAAGTTTATGAACTGCTTTTCAATCCTTTGGGAAACAAGACATTATAAAAAGGCAGGGTTTTGTATTATCATTAAAGTGACAAACCGAATTATCATTAAAATGTAGAAATTTCCAACAGACAACGGAGTTTTTTCTATTAGTAAAATCCCTTTTTATGGAAGTTGATTTTGAGCCAGTTTTCAAATGTGCAGCCTCAAATGTACAGCTTTCATCGAAGAGCTCTAAAGATGACACTGCCTGGATATACCAGCACAGCAAAACCACAAAGGACTTCTGAGCTGGGAGGAGCACTTAGGTGATATCAAACTTTTATAAGATAGGGAAGCAGAATCCCAGCACATGAATGCTAAAGAGCAGAGGAGCCAGAGTAGAGTGCTGAGGAGCACCACAACTTATCCCATCAGGCTGAAACAGAGCATTATCTAACAAGAAGACCAAGCCCAAAGAGAAAAGGTTTAAACCATTCAAGCTGAGTAGCAGAAAACCCTGTTTATACCTCAAGTTTCTCTGTTATCTTGAAAGGCCACAATAATTTGAACCATTGGAAATAACAAACAGACAGCAGCCTGTATTGTGATACAGAGAACAAAGAATTTCAGAGTCTCTTGGAGCAGCCTCTGGGGCGTGAGTGAGGACATTGCACAGCCCAGGGGAGCAGGGTGGGAGGACGTGACTAGGGCATCACTGGAACCATGAATGGTCAGATTCTTCACATGCAGAAGCAAGGGATAAAAGCACAGATCACATCAGGTACTCCTAAACAGATGAAAGACAAGGGAGAGTAGGAGGGATGTGTTGTTCAGGCAGAGAGTGAAAATGAAACAAGTTCTTGTATAAGTAATACCTGGGAGGGTCAAACTCATCATTAAAGGACTTTCTTGGAACTCAGCTTGTACATAACTTTGGGCTCAGATGCACAGAGCAACATGGGCACCTTTTTTCTGTTTACTTAAATAGAAGGCAATATCCTCAAAAGACCAGACAATCTTTCTCAACAGCATTTCCCCATCTATAAATCAGGAATAGCAGCACTCTGCTGGGATTTTAAGAAGAGAAACCCATAAAGAGTGCTTACACCAGTAGCAATGAACATATGAGCAGTGAAGGTAAGGTAAACAATCAGACACTAATAACTTGCGTCTTACTAGTTTGTAAATATTACAGACATTGAATCCCATTCATTCCTGGTACAATGTCATTAATGAGGTCACATTCTGCATTGTCTGTCTTTATCTTTCTAATGATCCCAATGGAAAATTGAGGCAGAGAAAATGAGAAGCTTCATTGTGCCTAATATCCAAAGTGACAAGCTTTTGTAAGTGGTGAAATGAGATTCTTCTACACAGGTATAGTGATGAGGCTTGAAAGAAGCCTGTTGCTGGATTAAACAGGGTAATTGCACTACAATTAGATACAAGCACTTAACTCCCCTCTTCCAAATTCTCAATTATAGTCATAAAAATGCTTTTGTTTTGTCTTTTGTGTTTCATGGCTTACAAATGCTCCTGTCTTCTGCAGCTCAAGAGAAAAAATAAAAAAAAAGAGAGCAAGAGAGAGAGAGAGAAAGAGCTTTGACACATATCCAATGCAAGTGGTACAGTGTTCCTCATGATACATTACAGCAATGCTTAAACCCTGACAGCCCCAGTGTACCAGCACAGCTAAGTCTATCACAGTACCCTCCTGCCTTCTGAAAAAAGCTTTGCATAAAATGCAAAGCAACACTCTTAAAAAAACTTCCAGTGGTTTTAAGAATTTTTTTTTGACTCATCAGGTAAATCATCTTCACTTGCAGAGCTCATGGGAGGCAACTTAGACCACAAACTGAAAACAGGATCCTTGTGATTTAGTCACCCTTGTGTGGCATGAGCATCATTCCTAACAGCAGGCAAGAGTCCTTATTCCTGCAAACATATCCATTATTGGCAAATATTCTCTAAGTAACCCCTGTGAAAAAAAGATTCCCAAGATGAAGAAAGCTGATGTAGCTTCTTCATTACTTGCATTTCTTTTCTCACAAGATTTGAAGGGCACTTACATCACTTAATACTTTTCCTGACTGGATGGCTTTAACTTTTTAAAATATTTGATTAACCCAACAAAAAATAATCACTGGTGAATAACAGCTATCTTTATATATGATTATCTTTCTTTTCATGTAGATCTGGGTATTTACATAAAGGAAGAATGGGGAATTGCCAGGCCCTAACCAAATTTTACTTTGATTTTTAACTGTCCATTGCATTACCTATTCATCACAAGTGCCTATCCCCAGTTCATATTCTCTGCTTTCTTCCATCTCCCTTTGCTGTTTTACAGGGCAAACCTATCTAGAAATCTGCTGTTTGGTGGTCCTACTTGATTTTATTGGGGTTTTAAACATTGCACAATATTTTTCACATTGCACACTCTGGGCTTCTTCTTAATATTTTTCTAGTATCCAAAAAGGCACAAGAGTGTTCAAAACATGCCCCACAGGACATGGGGTACAGAGGTTCAAAGCAGGACAGAATCTTTAGGACTTAGAACAGCATTTTGGATGTGTCCACAATACGAAAAGAGGATAGTGTTTGTTTTCAGACCCTAAAAAGGATGGTGGGAATTTGATATTATCACCTTGCCACTTTCCTCTAAGGTTAATATTCAGGAAGCCCCAGCTATTTTTATCCCCTCATTTCAATCTCTTGGGTGCTTGAGGAGGCTGTAATTCATGGCAAAGCAGATGTCCATTACTGCCTCAATCCTGCCTGCCCCATGTTTTAAGCCTTACTAAGCCCACTGCTCTTAATCACAAAAGCTCCATGTGTATGGCCATTCAAGAGATATTTGGATAACTGTTCAGCTGTCAAAACCGAAACAGATTCTCAGCCTTTCAAAAAGTATTACTTCTCCTCAAGTGTTTTAGCAAAGGAAAAACCTCTCCCATAAATGTTATGGGTGATGCTGTGGCCAAAAAGAGCAGATGCTCAGAATCAGAAAAAATATGCATGCCTGTTGGGAATCTGGCTACTGAAAACTCAGTCCTGAGGAGCACTTAGGTATTCACTTCATTTTATTCATATGAGTAGCCTCAATGACATTAATAGGCATGAGGCTTAAATAATAGCTGGATAAGTGCCCCGAGTTACAGAAAAAAAGTAAGAAAAAACAGAAGGAAAAAGGAAAGAAAAACAATGCAAAGATTAGCTGATTTTTTCTAATTATTATTATTATTATTATTTCACTGGAAAATTTCTTTTGTATATCATTATGCTAAAATCTATCCATAAATATGTATGCCTGAAGTTTCATTAACGCACATTAATCCCACATTTTATTACTGTGCACATTTCAGATAAGTAGGGAAAAAAGATTTCTTGACCCAAAGAAAAAGTTGATTCTGCCTACCATTCACATGAAGTTACATTGTATCTCCTGATGTGTTGCAAGAGAACAGAAGATTGTAATTAATTTAAAAGATGTCTCAAAAATGTTCAGTTTACTCTAAGGGAGTTGCTTCTAAGCTTCTGCTGTTTGTCACCTTTCAGTCATTTCCTACATTTGATCTTGTCTGCTCACTTTTATGGACAATCTGGAACAAGTTCCTGGTCAGCCAGCACTGTAGGCTCTTCCAGTAGCCCGTAACAAATCTCCACTCCCATTTAAATTGTCTGAGGATTTAATACCTCCAGCTGCAGCTTCAGAAGGGCACAGAAATTCCACTAAGTCAGTGCAGACAGTGGCACCTGGAAACTACCTTAGCAGACCCCAAAGTAGGCAGAGAGGTTCAACTCAGCTGACTGAACAAGGTGTCAACTCAGACATCCCAGGGATTCAATGCAGCACATGCACCAGAGAACAGCAAGGGCTGGTGCTGCTCCTGCAGGTAAAGCAGGGCTGGGAGCAGGGATGGCAGCAGGGTAACTTGCCCATCACAGGCATGGCTGTCACAGGCATGGCTGTCACAGGCATGGCTGCTCATCATCATACAGGTCAGCAGAGGTCAAGAAGAGACCACTAGAATGTAGCTCCTAAGAGAAGGGTGGGAGCTGCTGTGTTCCTTATTTATCAGACAGCTCCTTGAAACCAGTTAAGCTGGTCAGGACCCTCCCACCATGAGATGGATGACAGGAAGAGGAGTTCAGGGTAGCCCATGACATCTGAGATAACACCAGACACTCACACCTGGGTAGCTGAACAGGCACATGTGGGCATCTATTGCCATGTAAGAGAACCTCACTGGGCTGGCACAAGACCCAAAGCAATCTCACAGCCTTCCCCTGCAGCTGAAGTACTGCAGGTATGTCAGATGTCACTGGGTGACTGCACAGACAACAGCCGCCCTTCCAGCTGCTGCCCATTTCAATGTCTCTGTAGGCTGCACTGACCCCATTGTTACCTCTCTTCGGAATATCAAGTCTGTATCTATAGGTAGCAAGTATCTATAGGTGGTCTAGTAGCTATAGAAGTATGCCTACAGATGAATAAATTCAGATTCCTGATCTCCAAATCTACCCCAGCTCTTTAATACAGTGCATTGGGAAAGAGTTGGGAAAAAAGGTCTATAGGAACATTGGTTTCTGTTCCCTGTCAAACAGAGACAGGCTTTTACTATTATCATTCTTGTGATCCTAGCTGTTGTGAAACAGAGCCATCTGCACTTACAAAAATAAAATCAAAACTATGTATTCCATATTTTATATGTGTGTGGATATATGTTAGTATAAAAACCAATGAATTATACAAGAAAAAAGAGAAGGCAATCTTACTGTATTGGTGGAAGGACTTAAAGTCCCACGTATTTCATTTTGCAAGAGTCCTTTCCGTGTGTCTGCTGCAACAATTTTTTTTTGTGCATATGTTCAGTCCTAGCAGGGTCAGAAGTAGACATTGCTTTATCATTTCTGGATAGAAATAGAAATGTTATGGGCTAAAGATGTATATGCGAAAAAAGAGACCTTTTAAGAGGTTATTGTCTTCTGCAGATCATGTTCTGCCTACATGAGAAAGAGATACTTCACAAGAAGATATCTGGGATCCCAAGAGAACTCACAGATGAGGGAGACAGGGTGAGAGGCATCAGATATCCCACCTGAAGTCACTGCATGGAAATAGCCCCTTCTGTCTGTGTGCTTCATCTGCAGTGATGAGGACAAAAGCTTTTCCTAGGTTTGAAAGAAGAGCATTGAAGATTAAGACGTGTTTCTGTACTTTGGTAAGTTGGGTTGCATGAGCCACAGACAGAAACTTTAACACACATCTCATTAGAAACTGTTTGAAAATCACATACACCCTCTTTCTTTTTACAATGTCATGGTTTTAGGGCATTGCATTTGCAGGAAATTGAGAACCACTCAGTCTAGAAAAAAGTTTCCTCCGGCATGACATCCCATCTCTCCTCTAAAGATCATAATTTCTTTTCATGCCTCTCTCCTTCCTGACTTCTTGTCATGAATCTGAAACAGATGCACTCACTTTTCCTTAAAAGCAACTAAATAACCATGGCATGTTTTGATCCTCCTGCCCACCACCTTTGTCCCTTTAGAACTCTATTGTTACAATTTTCAGAAGATTTGGGAAGCTTCTGCAGATTTTCTGGCCAGAGTACACCACATAGATTCTTTTCTCCCAGACACACTGTCAGTGCTCAGTATTAGATCATAAATATGTATTTACATGAGGCTGATGCTGATAACAGCTATGAACCTAATAGAAAATTTTGCATTCAACAAGAGAAAAGATTTTCGTTTTTCATCAGCCTGTAAGTCTTGCTTTCAAATTCATTTCTTTCCACTGGATACAATCTAATATGGTTTGAGAGTATCATAGCAATCTTGATGCAGCACCTGTTGAAAAATACATGGCCACCTCCTGGGGTGTGGATAAAACCTCAAAATGGAGAATAAATAACTTATTATAAAGAACTGGATTTCCAGTTGTTACTCACGGTAATATAAAAGAACTCCTGCTTTATAATTTAGAAACTCCATCGGTTTCATATCTTTATAGTATTTTGAAGGCATACATCAGGTAGAAGGAAAGAATAACCATTTACTTTTCCATTAAAAAGGGTAGAAAAAGGGGAGAGAGGTACTGCTTTCTATATAAAGTTACTAGACACTGCTTAAAAACTGAAAATGAAAAACCTCATAAAAATAAATCAGGATCTCATGTCTTTCACATGTAAAAGAAATATACCAAAAAAGGCCCCTTTCTTTAAAATTTAAAGGGAGAAAACCCCTCAAAATAACTCCCCAAAAACCCAAAGAAAGATATACTAAGACATTGGGTCAAAGAGTCAGAAGACATCACGACAACAGATTTGTACTTCTGGCCCCAAACCAGGTGGAGAAGGAGTTCCTAGTGGGACTTACAGGTCCCTGTTGCATGCAAAGTGGGACATTTCATTATCAGTCATCCAAGGTGTCTCAGTGGCAAATCCATGGACCAGTGTGACACCTGACACTGAATTGAGTTTTTGGCCTCTTGGCCAGAACAAAATCAAATGCCATGGTATCACAGCAAGCAGAAACTAAAAAATGCAATATAGTGAACAATAGCACGTAAAAAATATCAGAAGGGGATTTGAAGACACTCAGAGTAGGCTGACATTTAGATGTTGTATTTCAGTTTCAAAAAAGATGGCTATTATGTGAAAGCTATGAAATGTGACATTTTTTGCCAACTAGTACTAGGCTTCTTGATATATCTGTTACATACTTTCTCTGCATGTACCTATGCCTGTGTGTGAGCACAGGAAAATGTAGGTTTTCATTCCAGCTTTGCACTGCTTGAAGCAATCACGGTGCTGAAGGTCTAAAATTATCTCATATTCTTTCTCTTTAGATTGTTTTTTCTGTCCCAAGAATTGGGTTGGATTTTCAAAGCTACCTGGAGAATATGGATGAATCTCTGCATTCACCCTATCAGCCATTATCTTGATCTAAAGTACACAAACACATCAGGAGCTGTCTGAGGATGGTGAATGCATAGGACAAAAAGAATTTGTATTTATGAGACCCCAACTCAGTCTACTGCCTACATCTGTACTTCTAAATTAAACAGTCCAGGGAGCCCAACTGGCCCTCCTGTTAAATGGTTTGAACAGTACATGGCATGCTTTTTTCCAAAAAAACAATAGTTTAGCACTTAGCATTGGCTATGGCCCATTCACAGTAGGCACATCAGATGCAGCACCCCTGTGCTAAAGAACCAGCACTATCAGGTCATATCCACAGCCAAATGGATGGAGCCACTTCATCAAGTCATCATGACATGACCACAGGCCCCTCTAATGCTATTTGACACATCACACACCAAGCTCCAGGCAAAAGAACCACTAAAATGCAGTGAAAAACAGATTAATTATGTACACTTTTGGCAACAGTTGGGAGCACTGCAATTCAGAACTTAGTTTTTTGCATTAAAAAAAAAAAAAAAAAAGAGTACTGGAAAGATAGCCTTGTGACAGGCCACAGATCTGGCACAGCAGTGGATACAGGTCTTACCTGTGCTGAGTCCTGCTCTGTGACCTTGGGACTTGGACTTCATATCCCTGCCTCTCAGCTCATCAATGAAACTGCAATGATAAACCACTCTCAGTTCTCAGCTATTATACTCAGCTCATCAGGGCAGCATGTGAACATCTCTTAATATCATTCTGGACAGCATGAAGTTCAATGGGCTCTCGCTCTCAATTTGGGCCTCTAGGCTTCTGGAATGCACCAAACAATAAAGTTGTCTATTTTGAATAGCTTTACTAAATCATCTATTAAAAAAAGAGTTTTCGCAGAGCTCGCAGTGCGCCTCATCATGGGAAGTACTGCCAAAATTGGAACAATTAGCTGTCTATCTTAGGTACTTCTGTGGCTCCCAGAACCATAGTGTATCAGTATATCACCAACTTTAATGGATTTTTCCTCCCCACCCAGCTGTGAGGCTGAGAAGGCAGTGTTAGCATCGCCCTTCTACAGCAGCCAGTGAGAGCTGCTGAGCAGGGCAGCCTGGCAGCTTGGGGAGAGCCCTGCATGGTCCCATTGCCCCTTGCCCCCTGTGCCCTCACCATGAAGGAAATCCCAGCCTGCAGGCTGGAAGGGGCTGTGGCACATCCTATCCAGATCACAGATGTGAGGGGTGAAGGACCAGGGTCACTGCAGAGCACATTTCCCTGTCTGCCTGGAGCTAGTCAGCAAGCCCAAGCCATTTGGAAAACTAAATGCCACTGATTTCAGCAAGGCCGATTTTAAACACACCTACAAACCCAGGCTGAGGCACAGATCTGTGTTTTTAAATTACAGCTGGATCTGATCACAACATGAGATAGCTTACCCACTTTAGCTGCAAATTGTGCCAGATTGAGTGCAATTGTCTGTGTGAGCTCCAGGATTGACAAAGCCCAAGGGGCTGACCAGGGCTACACAGTTACTGACAGGGAAAGGCATTTTTCCTCCAGAAAGTCCAAGGCAGACCCTGAAAGCTCTAAGCTATTTTTCCTTCTAGACATCATTTCCCTCCCTAGTAGCAAATCAGGGAATGGGATATTTTGTAAATATCCATTTCCCATCTTGATGATAATTGACCAAAGAAGTTGTCTTGCAGCTTCTGGAAATAAAGTGATTACCACAATTAAGTTTCATTTCAGGAATATGTTTTATTCAAGAGACTGATTGTCAAACAATCTTGAGTACAAATTTTGGGAATAAGTACCCTGGAACTGCTGCCTTCCTTCCATAGAAACCAGGAACTGGTAGCAGCAAACTTTGGGTCCTTAGTGGATCTGACAGAGAAAAGAGATGTGGTCACCAATTTCTTCCCACTAGACCTTGAAACCATAGGCAAGGTCCCTGACTCATCACAAGAGATGGAGAGGGCCAGAAGGAGCTGAAGATTTTAAACCTGTTGTAGAGTTAAATGAAGCTGTGAAAGCAATTTGCATTTTGAAAGAGAATGAAAGATCAGTTAAAATCCAGGTGTGTTCTTTTCAGGTGATTTTCCCAAAGAAAATATCTGTAAATTTGCTTTCTGGCAAAGAGCTGGAGCTTTCCTGGTTCCTCAGTGACATATGTCAGCACTGTCATTATTTTGCTAAGCAGACACACTGGGCGAACAAGGCAGAGGTAGAAGCTGACAAAACGGTTGGTTGAACAAAGCCATCCTTTCTTTTCCTGCTGTTAGGCAGCACTTTAAAGAAACTGAGGTGGAAGCTAGTTTTCTTTTCAGCATGAGGTTGGAGAACACACAGGATCTTTAAACACAGTTCAGCACCTTAGCCAGTGAGCAAGAAGTAATTAAATTACATTTGTCCAGGCTGGTTGTTAAGTTGTCCTGGGTGGCTGAACAATGGGCTTTCCTGAGCTTGGAGAAAATACATATTTTTACAATTAGGTGAAGCAACAAGAAAACAAAGAGATATAAGGAAGGATGTTTTAAATGACAAGAACTATAGAGACAGAAAATCCCATGTTTGTGTTGCTAAGACAGCATGAAAGGACTTGAAGAAGGCTTTGAAGAAAGAAGGAGGACATAAGTAAGGCAGAAAAAATTCAGAGATAAAAAACATACTGAGGAGACTAAAAGTATGTTATTATTTTTTTATTTTGTTCTCTCAGTTTGTGATGGTATCACATAAATCTTAAACCAATATCTGTAATATCAGTTAGAGCATGGAGAACCTACAAACAACTCCTACTGCATCTGCCTCTGCTCCAGGCATTCCCAACCTTCAGCTTTTCAGGCTCCAGTATGTGCAGCACTCAGTGCCATACTCTGGAGGGACACTGCTTTGAGATTTATGTTCCTCATGAAGGAATATGGTCTTTAAGGACACAGAGCTGCTGTACTTTTTTCTGGAAAACACATGCACACATGCACACACATACAGACACACCTCACTTTGTGTGATACTTTCAGCAAATTTAAAAAAAAGTTACAACCATATTCCTAAAAACAGATGTATATTATCATTTCAGTCAGTGAGATATGAACATTTAAAAAATAAGTTACTGTTTTATAATGCCTGTCACCACCGTCTTTTACTTAAGATCTGCAAAACTTCTATTGCACTGATCTAAAATTTAACATTTCCTTTTACTTTGGGGCATGAAGACTCAGAATTTACATCACTGAGAGACAATTTTCACAGTATGTTTTCTGAAAACTTTATGTGATGTTATTAGTTTTTCTTTGTGTCTTTTTGAGGATCCCATTGCCACTGGTTTGTGACAATGTGAGTGATCATTTGTGTGTTTGCACATCTGTGCAAGTCAAGGCCTGTGTAAAAGGGGGCAATAATCCTCTGGCAGACACATTTTACACAGAAGGTTTTCTATTTTTATATAGTCTTTTGTTCCACTACTTTACTTCCAGTTTCTTCAAGATAGGAGCAATGGTTGCTTCAATACATTTAGGATGCAATATGACAAAAAATTGTAATAGATGTTCTCACTCATACAAGACTATCCACTCATGGCAGAGAGGTTCTTCTCAGACACATGAGAAGATTGGCCTTTGGATTGAAAATAGCATAATTTCTGTCAAAAATGAAGTCATCAGGGACAAAAAACCAAAATTTCACATTGCCACAATATGGCAAATGTAAAACACAGCTGTACTTTCCTTCTAGTGGCTAGCTCAGCTGGAGAAAGCCATGATTATCTAGTTTAATGTGGCTGTAGGACCACCACAGAGTTTGGGAGTCCTGCAATTTTCCATTAGCAGAAAATTGACAGAGTTCCAGAACACATTTTAAGTTGGACATGGACTTTGCACTCCTATATATGGTAAGAAAAAGCCAAGAAGAATGTGACATATTTCAATCTTTATGCTTCTGATTTAATTCTGGTCTTCTTCTGTATCTTTCATTATTATTAAATTTATTTTAATTGGAAGAGTCTGGCCTCCATTGCTCTAGGCACCACATACATCAATTAAAATACAAAAAGAAAGATTAAAAAGTAATTTTTAAAAAAAAATTCTTTTGATTGAACCAAATATTGGGGTCCAGTAGGTCATTTTAAAACATTCCTCAAAAATACCATTCACAGCAACTACAGCTTTCACTCAGGCCTCTCCAGGACAAACACCAGTGCAGGAGGTCAAGCAGATTACGAGATCTGAGCTGAAGAGGAGATCAGAACATTTCTGGCAAAAAACAGCAAACAGGGAGCTCCATCCAGATGGAACTTCATTGCCAAACCCCATTGCCTGGTTCAGGGAAGGCCAGGTGAAGATGTAGTTCCAAGGATTTTAGGAATAAAGTATCTGAGCTAATAGCAAAATATGCAAACTCTCTTTCAAGGTAGCTATTACATTTTTTAGAGACTGCAGACAATGCACCTATACTTTAGAAAAGGCTGGAATTATACACTGGTATATCTTGATTTTTTTTTAAATAATCACTGCATATAGAATAACACGTTTCTTTACAAATCAAGATAAAACAATATCTAATTAGCACACATTCTGCAGAGAGAAACTATTCCTCACTACTCTATTAATATTCTTTAAATGTGTTGATAAATTAGCAGGCAAAGGAGAAAATATTCCTTTGATTACACAAAGTTTTTGACAGGGTTGCCAACAACATGGTAGTCCTGAACTTAGAAAGTCATACAGAGGCAAAGTAGCAGTGTGAATTAAGAAATGGCTAAGAGGCAGAAGACAAAGTTAGAATTAATGGCCAAGTTAAAAATTTAACAGCAGATGCCTTTAGATCTTAGGTTTGCCCTGGCATTATTTAACATACCTGTTAACACCTGGAACAGGAGATGAACAGTGAAGTATCTCAATTTGCAAATGACAATTTATTATTTACATAACTGAGATCTGGCTATCATTTTAGGGATTCTCAAAGAAATTTAACATATACGGTTTTTAGCTTAATGAACACCAAGAAGTTCACCACTGAAAAATGGGAAGTGATACCCATCACACTGAAAGAAATTGAGTTACACAGCACACACTGCTTTAAACTATGTTAGGAAAGAGATCAGCTGCAATTGTGACCATGTAACAGAGACTGCACTTGGAATTAAACAAGCAAATGCAATTTAATAACAAGAAAATTCCTAATACCAGTATATGAAATAATGATGTGCCATTATAATCTTGTATCCAAACAGACCCTGTTATCTCAAAAAAGTTATTAGAAATTACATGTTCAGAGACAGGTTGAAAATCATTAAGAGCACAGAGGTCACTTAGGTAAAATCAGAATGAAAAGACTGGGATTGTTGACTCTGCAAATTAGAAGACCAAGAAAGCCTACACAAAAGCCTACACAAAAGCATCTAAAATAATGAATTGCTCAAAAAAGCAGATTGCTAGCTCTGTTCTCCTTTGCCAAGGAGACATTCAATGAAAATGAAAGATAATCAATTCAAAGCTGATAGAAAGTAATAATTTTTCATCTAGTACATGATAAGACTGTGCAACTCCCAGCAGCAAAGCAGTCATGAGATCGATAGTCCAGTAAAACCCAAAGAGGAACCAGCTTTCTTACTAACAACAAAAATATCCATCCTTTTAAGAGCTTGACAAAGTGCACTAAAAGGATTGAATATTCCAAGGTTTAAATCAAACTCTGGTGATTATGGACATCCTTGAACACCTCTCCTGCAGCATTCCCACATGGGGAACACTGGCTCATCTGGCTTTGGCCCTTGCCAAAGACAAAGATGGTCTGAATGGATCTAAGATCTGATCTAATAGAGCTGTTCCATATATTCCCATCTTTCAAAAATAGGATTAAAGGACATGTCTGCATACCCTCAGTAGGATTCCAGCAAATGTGCAATGTGGTAACTTGCCAAGAAGCAGTTCTGTATTTTTTGAGTGCAGTTCTGCATTTTTGAGTGCATTTCCATGATATGGCTCCTAAACANTAGCAAATGTGCAATGTGGTTACTTGCCAAGGAGCAGTTCTGTATTTTTGAGTTCAGTTTCCATGATATGGCTCCTAAACAGTCCTTCCTGTGATGCTTCTTCCTTTCCACGTCAGACTGCAGCACTTAGTGAAGGCAGGAGCTTTTTTTTGTATTGTCAAATAGTTCATAGAGTGAATTTTCTCTCTTCTTCTTCTCATTGTGATAGATAGCACAACTCTCCTTCCTCTCATTTACAAAGATTTTTCTCAAATGAACTATGAATAATTAAAATCTAACTCCATTTGTTCATTTTTTTCTTAATTGAAGAAATTAAAGATGTATGTAGTGTGACTTCAAGGACTGCATATGAAAAGATATACATTATTTTATTCAAGTATAGCACTTTAAATGGCACAGCACATATTTTTCTACTAATTCATGCCTCATTCAAGTTAAATATTTGCGCTATATGTGGCAAATTAAGCTAATAAAAGCAATTTTATTAGACGCTGGTGTTTTTGTCACATCTGCAAACTCCAATTTTTCCACCCTTGTGCTCACTGAGCACTAAAAATTTCTTTCCTTCATTTTCTTTTCCTTTTTTTTCATCCCAACATTGAGTTATTGCATTTATATTATTAATGAGACTGTCCACAGCCAAATAACTGAAATATAGATTCATTATGGACATAAGCCCTCCTGCTGCAGGGCACAAGCACGCCGCTGCCTGTTTGGGGTTAAGCAGAAATCTCCCCAAAGGTCTGGTTGTTACAGTTATTCATTAGGAGATTAGCTGCATCCTCCCCAGACATATCTCATTATGATGGCTTTTGGAGTGTGGATACTGGAACAGACTAATAATTTAGCAGGTCCTGTGCTGCTGTTCCTCTGATCCTAACGTGCCACTGTTAGAAAACTTAGGGGAGACCATTACTGGAGGCAAAAGAATAAGCAAAACCTAATAGGAATTATTTTCCATATGGATCATTTGCTAATTAATTTCATCTATGGCTAATGCAAAGATGATAGACCAGTAGATCATTGGATCATTGTACAAATTTGCTTGCAACGCACTCTTAAACACTTCATTCTTTTTTTAATTGCAAACATGCAACTGTTAGAATTTTGCATCTCATTCTATTCCAGTGATTGTCCTTCCCATCCCATTTTTAAGCCATCAGTATATTATAACTTCAGTTAATTACACAATATGAAGCATAGAAGAATAAGAAGTTTGTTTAATAATGAATTTCACAGTGACATGGTTCCAAAATTCCTCTCATCAGAATATTTTCTACTAGTCCTCATGTCCTGAAATATATCCCTACCACAATTTCCACCATATCTTATAGCAAAATATCCCTCTCAATTTCCCAGAGCCAACTTCAGATCCTCTTTCTCAACTTTGCTTGCATAATAGGTGGGTGAAAGTTGACTTGGGCTGTGATTAGTTCAGCATTTCTGCACAGGGAATGGCCAATTGGCCTCTGCCAGATGGAACAAATAAACCATGGCTTGAATGCTCCTTGATGCAGGAGAATGGATTACAGGAGACCTCGCCCTGGAAAAATCACAGTTGTGCTAATTACCAAGAACAGTCTTGGCCTAAATGGGTCACAGCTAAATCCAGTAAGGACCAGTGTGATAAAAGAGTGGGTTAGCTGGTTAACAGGAGGGAGAGTTGTTACTGTGAGGGGTTTGCTGTGAGGTCAGTCAGGGTCTGCAAGGGAAGCCCACAGTGGGACTCACCTGGAGTCAGCTGGAGTCAGAGTCTGCTGGCCAAGCTGTGATGAAGAATGAACCAGGACCTTTTCAGGCTGCATGAACAAGAGGCTGTGTCTCATCTCATTTCTATCTCTAACACCAGGTCTGCTACAACACCTTGATGTGACTTCAGCTGGAGCAATGATATATAAACATCTACAAAGCTGTTGATTTTCACAAAATTTGTAGGAATGTAGTATATTTGAAACCCTTACTCCTCTGTCAAATAGAACTGAAATTGGCCCCAGGTTCAGAAGTTACAAGGAGGGAGCTGACATGCAGCATGATGGCATCAGTCTCATTGCCTTAGGAAACTTGGCTGAAAATCCCAAACCTTAAAAGCAAGAAAATGAGTGCAAAAGTCATCATAAACTCTACAGTGCTCTCACAATAAGCAAAAATATGTTATCCTTGCAGAGCAAAATGGAATGAGATTTCACCATCTCAGGCTGTGGAGTGCTGACTGATGGTTGATGTCAGTGGTGCAATGAGAAAGGGACACACTGCAGAGTTAGCAACATAACTCCATCCACTCCTCAATTAGGTGTTGGAGGTTAACATCATAGGTTAGTGTCTGTTTGAGCTGACATGGATTGTTGTTCTGATCCAGTGGTTGGCATTACAGGTAGGAAAGGTGTGTCCAGAGCTCCTCTTTAAGTCTGGCCTTAAACACTTGAAGCCTTTGGTGATGTTCACCTGTCATGAAGTCAGACATCTTGCTGGAGGTGCCCAAGCTACCAGGATAGTCATCCAAGCCTCTCACTTTTGATGCTGGAGAAAGACTGGCTTTTCTGAAGAGCACCTCAAATCAGCTGCTGTGGAGATTCATCCTTTAAAGGATTTTTTAACTCTCTGCTGATCAGCAAAAGAGACTTGTTATTCATCTCATACCTTAAGCTCCAAACATTGGTGTCTAAAACTAGATAGAAACACCACCAACCTTTATAATGCCTGCCAAAAGACAGCGGTTTATTAATTTTTTCCCTTTCCATTTTTCCTTCTCTCTGATGGCACATAAAGCGAAACCCCCTCATTAATTTCTTCTTTAATACCTGCATCACATATTCCTTTGCACCTTGAAGGAGGTCTATTAGTTGGCCACATTTTCCTTTGCTGGCTCTGTTAAAATAGAGATCAAGCAACACTGACATATGATTAATGAAAAGTGAGGTCTCATATACATCACTCAGGCTCAGCCTGCATCTGTTGCAGTTTTGAGGAAACAACAAAATGTTGGGCAGCTAAGTGTCCAGGCCAACTAATTTCAACTAATTATTTCTGTATCCTTCTGCACTGGAGTGATTAGAGCCTGAAGATGTGAAGGCAGTCATTTAAATAAAATGTTTAGACCCAGAAGAATGCATCTCACCAGTCTAAAACAACTGCAAGGCTCAATGATCTAAACTCATGTTGGGTCTGAGCAGCAGACTGGATCAACTAAAGGGGCACAAATAAGATTAATCTGTTGTGGTCGGCCCTCTGGAGTGCTTATTGATATGAAGGGGGGTATGTTAGCTGGGCTTCTATGTTCCCTCAGCAAAGTCCAAACTCCAATATCAAATGGCTGCATACTTTCAAAATTCTCTCATGCATACCCCAAAAACTTTGTCAACAAGTTATTACCGACTTTTAGGCAAGCTGTCTGACCAACAGGACTGCACCTAAGTGATTAATTCTACTCACACACCCACAAAGGACTAAACTGCAACTTCACAAGCAGCTTGGGGAAGGATCAGTGGGATAATTCACTGCCAAAGAGGGGAAAGGGAAATGGACTGTTTTTCAGAGGCCACAATCTTTTCCCCATTTCCTTCCAGCACAACCTTCTCAGCTCCATTATTTTGAGCAGCTTTTTCCCCTCAGGCTCTTTCAATGCCCAAGCCTGCAGAGGTGCAGAACCATGACAATAATCCATCACCTCCCCACGTCCATGGGAAGGTCATTCCTTCAATGCAGATGCTCTCTGCAATGCATGGGTCACTCCACAGCAGAAGATGGGAGGAATGCTGCACCTGTTGCATTAGATGCCATGAATGAATGTGTTTAGGACAGTGGAAAGAAAGATGAACTCCCCCTTTTTTGCCTCCATATTATTAAACAGTTAATTTAGGACAAACCAGGCTCAAAGCCCTCATTGAGGAAAACATAGCACAGTGCCTGTGCCTGTAAACCAGAATAATTCTAAGAAACCATACATTCAGGTCTAATCAAAGCTTTCTAAAAGTCCAGCATTTATCACCAGAATGAAAGCAAATTTTGGCATTTCCACCTCCCATAAAAACCCTCACTTGTAAATGAAAAACAAGTGAGATTCTCATTTATGGAAAGGTCTCTTTACATTGCAGAGTGGTATGAATAGGTATCAAAAATACTGTGTTGCATACATATACCTTTGCCTGTGTGCAGAATATCTTGTGTGAAAGGAAGCGCTTCAATATTTGCTCAGTATTTCATCTCCCAATATAATTTCAATATGTAAAACAAATGTTACTTATACAGCACACCCTCGTAAGTCATACAGATGCAGTTTGTTCCACCAGGCAGGTTTTATTAGTCACAAATCCTAGCCAGCTTGTTTCTTTTCCTTGTATGTTGTAGTGTTCATAAGACAATTGAGTCTGGGGACAGGAAAACATCCTCATATGCAAATTTGCATATAAAGCATACCTTTTAATTTATTGTTTGGATATTAGGTGGTGTGACAAGATAAGTCATATGATGTGTAATTGGCCCAGTGAGGATTTGTTGGTGTGTATAATGTATATACTTCTATTAAAGTACAAGAAGAAAATTACTTTGTCAATCATTTCTAAGATAAAAAGGGCCTGGAGAAAGCATTAATTCTTCTGCTGTCACTTCTGGCACTGTAGTCCTTTCTACAACTACATTTTAAAAAATATTGCTACTGTACTTTAATCTTAAATAATTCAGAAGTTTTCTGATTTCTGATTTGATGTGAAAGATGGTCAGATGTGTGTGCACAGGCATGTGCATGCACGCACACAGCAGGCACCCAAGACCTGGGTTAATAATTTATAATTAAAAATCCAAATGGATAAAACAGATGGGAATGACATTGCTGTCCCTGTTATGTCAGAGGAGACAAACTCCACCAACAGGTAAAATTTACCCAAAGCAATACTGGCACGACTTGCACACGTGTGTTACCAATACACAAAACCATTCTGTACCTGTGTGATGTCCTCCCACTTTGCTGGAAATAAGAAGACCTGTTCAGTCATCATCAGGAATAAAAGTGTTTCCTTTGCTTTGCTTGTACTCCAGCCTTGTCCACAACAGTGTTACCTTGCTCACAAACGTCTGAGGAATGTGAAGGAAAGGTAAGGTCTTACCTCTTGAAGCACAGACCTGCTATCCAAACCCTCTAAATTCCACCCATCACTACAAGCAACAGAGTCTCTTCCTCCCTCCTTGCTTCATCTCCTCTGTCAGATTTTATTGGATTGTACTCCGTTCCTAGGGACCATGACAAATTGTGCCACAAACTATCCACAAAAAAAAACCAAAAAAGAATGCACCAAAATGGAAAAGGTTCTGTCTTTGGGTGTACATAGAATAGATTAACCTACAGCTTGACTGGAATATCTGCTGGGATTTTTGTAAAGCAAATTAGAAAAACCAAATTACTTGTTCTTAAGCAAAGCTGAAATTCATCTTCGGGTTCACAAACTTCTATGTGGAAACACCTTACAGTTAATAAAGTTTACAAAATACTGATTCACACAATGCAATCCATCCTGGGCCACCACTGCTTTAGCACTCAAAGCTAGTTCTCCTTAAGCTGGACAAACACCCATTTGGACTGCCCAGAAATTTTGAAATATAACATCTCTCCTCAGGGGTTTTTCAATAATACAATGAGCCAAAAGACTCCTAGTTGGGTCAGTTCCCAACCGTGTCATTTACATGTGCATACACAATCATCTCTTGATCTATGTGCAGCCTGGGGAAGGGTTTGCAGAAGATGCCAAGCCAGTTAGTAACCAAGTACCAACCCCCTCCCTTATTTCTTGGCCACCCATTTTGTGGTCCATTCACTCAGTGCCTGAAGTAAGCCCTGCCAGGAGGCTGTGAGCCCATGCCAGCAATCCCAACAAAAAGCAGGGAGCCCAGGGAGCTCCCTGGGCCCTGGACTGCTGCAGGAGTAAAGGGCTGGTGGCCAACACACCCATCAGACCCCTCAGGATGTCTCCTGAGGGCTGCAGCTCACAAAAGCACAAGCATTTGATGTCCCAGGGCAACTCTGACCAAACGGCAGAGAGGAGAGTCAGAGCCATCCCTGGCTTGGCATGGCCTCCTTCACTCTCCTGCCACATCACCTCCCCTCTGCAGCCAAATATTCTTTTGCTGTGGGTCACTCTATTTGTGTGTAACTTCTGAAGCGAAGCATTTGTGAACTCGAGGTTTTAAAAGAACTGTAAAACAGCACAGCATCACATTCATTGCCTCCTGCACTCTCTTCCAGTCTGGCAGAAACCTCGAGATCTGCTCAACAGAGCCTGCCAGCAGAGGCAAGACTGCAGCTCTCAACGGCCCTGGTTTTCATCCTCTAGGTGCAGATGAAGGGCAATAAATGAAGTTAGTTAGTTAGTTATTTGTTTGTTTGTTTGTTTGTTTTCCAGTGTGGTTTACAACTAAACACTAAAGTGGAATGGGATGGTTCCTTTCAAAACAGCCTACCTTCCCCACCTTCCCCACTACCCAAACCAGGGACCTACACAAAAATACCTCTTGCAAACAGTCCCTGACACAGGCTAACACTGGACCTGAGCAGTATTTGGGAGTGGGATGATTTATGCAGAGTCGATGATAAAAAATATAACAAAATAAATCACAGTAGTCCATGTGCCCTGGCACTGACCTGCAGGCATAACAGGCTGTGGAAGGTGTCCTTAGCTGTGGGGAGGGGGTGGGAATAAAGGGATTTTTAAGCTCCCTTCCATCCCAAACCATGCTGTGATTTTATGATTCCACTATTCTATAAAATACCTCTCCCAGTGCTCCTCTGTTGATTCCAGGTGTTGTTCACATATCTTCCCCGCCTTTTTTTTTTTACCAGAATTTTTCTACTTTTCTCCACTTTCAAAGCACAGACCCACCTCCCAAACCCAACCATGTCTGTTTTTCCCCTCCTGTTGCTCTTCATGTCCCAGCCATTTACGTTGCAGCAAGACCCCAGCTTGCCCCACATTCTCACCCAGTTTACTTACTGGGATTGAAATCTTTAGGACCCAGAATAACTCTCCAGTCACAAGACAAAAAAAAAGAAAAAAACCCACATAAATATTTTTCAGAAACTAACAGTTTGGCCAAATGGAGGCAGCTGTATGCAAGGACAGCATTTCCCTGACACACAGGCAATCTATCTGCCAGACTTCCAGTCCTTGCCTGAATTAACAGCTACAAGCAGAACAGGCAAAAACTTGCTAATAAAACAACTGTAAGATTTTTGTTTTAATATTGGCAGAAAACATATTTTCCCTGACCCAGTTTTTAAAAGTGCTGATTCATTTTTCTTAAAGCTTCCTAAAATATTCAGATAAACACAGGCGCTTTTCACATTTTTTGAAAGTTTTAATCCAAGTTATTACAGTCTAGCAAACTTATAAACCACTGAAAACAGAGCTCAAAAATGATAAGGACTAAGAAACTTTAATCACAGGCTTTGCAATGGTGGTTAATCCCCAGAGAAGGTTATTACACCAATAATAATTTTTAAAGATTATAGAATTATTTAATTTTTTTTATTTCTTGACTTGGAGACATTTCTGTTCTAAACATTTTTTATGTCTAATTATGATAGAGAAATACAGCACTAGTAAAACTTACAGCAGCACTCACACTATTTAGACTGCTAGATTTTGCTAAGTAAAAAAGCTTATTGGCAGAGGGAACAGAAGAGTAGCAGAGACCTTGCTATTGTTCCTAAGCGTGGATTTTCTTCCAAAGGATAATGAAGTCACTAGCAGGCTGGTAACAAATTCACATTTCTGCTGGAATACATTATTTCATTATTTTTAAACAACAGTGGGGAAAAATCAGGGGAAAAAATATATATACACTAATTTTATTGCTTTTGAAGTGCCATAATGCTGTGAACATCATCTCTTAACTGGTAGAAAGATGGGCTTCTCCACACCATTACAAAAGAACACACATTTCAGACTAGAAAGCAGGGAAAGTGATAAATCTCCCTTCTGAGTACCAGTCATCATTTTTTATTGTACCAGGCAAATGCATTCTGGTTTTTAAACCTTCACATTAGAAACAAGGAATAGCTGGTTTAAACTTTGTTTAAAAGCTGGCCAAGGTTATATTTGCTTATGTAAGCTTCATTAAATTCCAGTTTTCCATCTGGGTTCTTTTTCGTCCTGTTTTCAAATCCTAAATAAAAGCATTAGTCCTCTCTGCTAGTTATGAAAAACAATTTTTGTCAGTTATTCTCTATCAACAAAAAACCCTCCACCCCTAAAACCTTAGCTGACAGCTCTTTATAAAATGCAACAATACTACCAAAAAAAAAAAAAA
>VXBR01004358.1:64643-77368 GCA_013400215.1 Cisticola juncidis
ATGCAATAAAAAAAAAAAAAAAAAAAAAAAAACCAAAAAAAAACCAAAAAAAAAAAAAAAAAAAAAAAAAAAAAAAAAAAAAAAAAAAAAAAAAACCACAAACAAAAAAAGTCCTCAAAAACCCAAACTCCTGGCCTTTCCAAACAGGCCAATATATTTGTAACAACATCTTTACCGAGTTCATGTATCTTCTTTATTGCTCTTCATAAACAGACTATTGGATCCTTCGGACTTCCAACGTGAAAAATGAAAGA
The DNA here is from genome assembly GCA_013400215.1 of Cisticola juncidis. Classification (NCBI taxonomy): domain Eukaryota; kingdom Metazoa; phylum Chordata; class Aves; order Passeriformes; family Cisticolidae; genus Cisticola; species Cisticola juncidis. The sequence continues at coordinate 64,898 of VXBR01004358.1, forward strand.
ATTTCCTCCCATTCCTGCCTCTCTTATCTCATAATTGTTTTGTTCAGAGCAGTAGGAGAGACCAATATAAATGTCTCCACTATTTATTTGCCCTTTTCAAGCTCATTCATACTTTTCTTGAGGGCATTTTTTTCTGCTTTTCCTTTTGAATTTGTATGTGTTTACTGCTCTGTACACGCAAGCGAGTTAAATTGTTTGAGACTTTATTCCAGAGCCTTATGTAATGCAGATAACAGAGCAAAATACTTAACACTGAGATTTCACTGTGTTTTGTAATGATGGTACAAGGTAAAAAATTTAGGGATGTGTTCAGCCCCGAGGAATACTTGCACCACAGAACTTACGTTCCCAAACCTGTTAATCTTTTGAACATGCAACATCAGTCATCTTTCCTTCCAGACATCCTGGGCCATGTTGTTAGAGACCTTGTTCTGAGCTCATAAAGAAAATGATGCAGGAGACAGCTGGATACCAACATCTGAAATGTCTGTCCTGCATGATAGAGCTCACAGCTCCTGCTTGTCTTGAGGTATGGCAAGTGCAACTGGAGAATGCCAAGAGCTGCATTCAGGAAAGACAGGGTTTTCTCATGGTTTTAGGAATATAAACTGTGGTGTGGAGCTTCAAAGAAAACCCAGGACAAATTGTATTGGGTTTGCATGACAAAGCTTTTGCTTGTAGGAGTTTTACAGGGGTGGCTTCTATGGGAAGCTGATGGAAGATTCCTGCATGTCCAACAGAGCCAGGGCTGGCCAGCTCCAGGATGGAGCCACTGTTGGCCCATCAGAGACAATGGCAGCACCTCTGGGATGGCAGAGCTAAGAAAGGGGACAGAAAACAACTGTCCAGCTACAGCCAGAGAAGGAGGTGAGAATGTGTGAGCTACAGCCCTGCAGACACCCACACTGGTGCAGAAGGAGGGGCAGGAGCTGCTCCAGGTGTCACAGCAGAGATTCCCCTGCAGCCCCTGGTGCAGCCCCTGGTGCAGCCCCTGGTGCAGCCCCTGGTGCAGCCCATGGAGGCCACCGGGGAGCAGAGATCCACCTGCAGCCTCTGGAAAACCCCACCAAAGAGCAGGGGGAGGCCCAAAGGAGGCTGTGACCCCACGGGAAGCCGATGCTGGAGCAGCCTTCTGGCAGGGACCTGTGGCCCCTTGGAGAAGAAAGCCCCCACTAGAACAAGTTCACTGGCAGGACCTGTGAGCCTGTGGGGAAAAGTGCAGGAGAATCCTGCTCCTGAACAATTGCACCCCATGGAGCAGCTCATCAAGAACTGCAGCCTTTGGAAAGGACTCCAAGGAGCTGATAGAGGACTTTTCCTGTGGGAGGGACCCCACACTGGAGCAGGGAAAGAGTGTGAGGAATTATCCCTCGAGGAGAACAGGACACAGAGACAATGTGTGATGGACCGACCACTGCCCCCATTCTCAGTCCCCTAGAGCTGCTGGGGAGAGGAGGTAGAGAAAATCAGGAGTGAAGCCTCAAAAGAAGGGAGTACTTGGGAACATGCTTTAAGATTTGGGTGCATTTCTCGTTATCCTACTCTGGTTTGATTGGTAATAAATTAAAGTAATTTCCCCAGGTCAAGTCTGTTTTGCCCACAGCACTCCCTGCCCATAATTCACAAACCTTTCATTATATTTTTCTCTGCTCTGCCCAGCTGAGGAGGGCAATGATGGAGTGACTCTGGTGGGCACCTGGTGTCCATCCAGGGCCAGCCCACCACAGGTAAGGACTCATTTCCTGTGGCTGAGCCTTCTTGCCATATAACTCTGTTAACCAAAGTAGACACAATCTGCTTCTGCCTTCCTTCACCTCCCTACCTGTAGCTAAGGGAAATCATTATGGGTGCCTCTAGCAGGTAAAGGGGGGACCATGGGTCAGCTGAGCCTTACACACACACACAGACATACACACATATATGAATATATGCATTAATAATTTGGAATTCAAATTCTCTACCTGACTCTAAAATTCTCCCATAACCTTTTCCTAGCTAAAACCTAGCACAGCACAAAATCTCTGCCTATGTTTTCAGATGACAGCCTGTAAGGTATAAGACTGGTATGGGAATAAAGGTGATATGCCATTAATTATACAACAGAACCTGCATTGAGAATATAGAGGAGGAAGTGTGGAAACGATCTCCTAAAGGAAACTGTCATTTAGTGGTTTTTCCTATCCTCTTTTTTCCTCTCTAGGTTCTTACACCATGCTCACATCTGCAGCATCTAGTGGAGCATTAAGCAATGTGACTAACATCTGTCAAACCTGTGGTGTCTGCTTGTGTGAATATTGACTTGGAGTGCTCCAGAGGCTTGGCAGCTGGTTGTCTTTTGTGATCTGGAAATCAATCAAGGAGGACTCCTGCCAAATCAGAGATTTTCACACTCTTCTCTGTACTAATTGCAGCAGACATTCTCTTACTGAGGCAAAGACCAGCAATCTGAGGGACTGAAAAACAGATGTACACAGAGAAATGCCTTGCCTGGGACACTTGGACAAGTTATGCTCCTGGGGACTGGTGGGGAACAGCACCCTGTGCTGCCCCAAGAGATGAAGTGAAACTGCTTTAACTGGCCATGTTGTGAGGGTCCACGGACATTCTCCAGGAAGTGAGAAAAATTGCCTGAAATCTTTTATTACAGAAGTTGTCCAAAATTGACAATCCTGACACTGCATGATGTGGGTGACAGCTCATGTTCCCATGGCCAGCTCTTCAGTGATCATCAGGCTGCTGGGTAAAGCAGATCAATAACTGCTTTAATAAGACAGAATAAGAGGAGGAATACAGATAACAAATAAATCTCACTTCCCTTTCGTCCCAGCACTCTGTGTTTGGGCAGCATTGCACACACCCTGGCTGGAATTTGCCTTAGCCACTGTGTGGAGTGGATCCCATCCAGGGAAATAAATATCACCATTTTGGTCATTTCAGCTACTATGTAATTTTCTTAATAGAAAACCACTCTATCCACAAAGGACTTTTGCATGACAGCTTCTCACTGTACTTTTTGATAAAGGCAAGGCTGAGCAAGCAGTGTAATTGCTGGTACCGAGGGGAGCTGCCTGTGGCATCACTCACAGTGATCTGGCTGAGGCTGTCCTGTGACCAGGAGGTTTGTGCAGCACTACAGAGCCTGGAGGCCACCCTGGATGTGCAGCACAGGCAGCATGGCACAGCCTGCTCAGGCAATTGCTGTGTGGGTCACCAACAATCACAACATGCAACCATCTCCCAGTGAAGATCAATATGTTCCATCCACCCCTTGATCCATATAGAGATTTCCTGTCCCAAACACAATTTACAGAATATATCAGCAACATATGGATTTCTCAGACCCTAAATACAATGGCCAGTGGAGCAGACAAGGCCTGTGCTGGGTCACTAATTCCTGAAATACAACACCTTCTGCACAGCTCCAGTACTGGCAGCAAAGGAGGTGGGTGTGGGAGATTCTGCCAGGGCTCCCCATGGAGGCAGGAGAGTTGGGTGGCTGGGTACAGCTGCTGCCCCAGGACACAGCACTCACCTGTTCTGCATTGTTTCCTCCTTCCTGATCTGCACTCCAGGCTCATAGTGAATCACAGAACTGATGCTGTTGCCCCAGATGTGCCTTTTACCATTGACAGCATCAAGATACACAACTCCATTTTGGTCATTTGATGGCCCTGCTCTCTGGTGAGAAGCTGTCCACAGACTTTTCATGGCAACATGACTTTGATCAGCATTGCAGGAACGAGGATTTTGTCACCCCAGATCCCAGATTCAGAGCTACCTAAACCACTAATAGTACTATTGAGAGAGAGAGGAATCTGAGTGGGATCACATCAGAGGTCTCCTGACAGCAGTGCTGTTTCCTGTCAGTGCTTGCTGCATTGAGCCTTGCAGTAGGTCTCACACCATTTAATATCATTACCCTGGGGCTCACAGCCTCTCTGAGACCAACCACTGTAGCTTGTGGCCAACCTCAAACATGACAGAGGGATCCACAAGTATGAGAATGGATATTTGTCTTTTCTGATGCCTGAAAAATCCATTTCAAAAACTGAACTAAGCATTACATCTCATAAACTTGGTTCTATCATTTATGAAACACTTTAAGAAAAGTTACTGAAGTACACTTATATAATACAATACTGTAATAAAATACCTAATAAAAAATTAGCTCAATTAGCTGAAACATTTTTCTTTCTACCTCTAGCCAAAGACATATGTAAAATTTTATTATGTTTAATGGCTGTCTGGGCTCCAGCTGTAATGACTTCAAGCAGCTCACTGAGCTATGATGTTTTTGCCACATGAAGTTTAAATGGAGGGCAAGACATTCAGAGGGAAATTTCAGAGAGAAACACGACACAGTGCTGGGCTTGATGGAGGCAGGGAGGTCAGGAGAGAACAGGTAGATTTGTAAGTCATTGATGCAAAGCAGATAGCTGAAGCCATGTGAGGCAGCAAGCTCACTGAGAAAAGGGGTTTAAATGAGAAAAGTGAGCCAAGGACAGTATCAATAATCTGCAAGTAATTGCCTGGTTTTACACATCATGTCAGAGACACTGTGGGAGGTGTCTCCTGGGATTCATCTTAAATACTGCAGAGGAACTGAGCACGGAAGGAGACAGAGGGTGTTTCTACAGAACTCCTTTAGCTGCATTCAGGACTGTGTGCTAGGAGTAAAGCTGATAAGTAAAGAAGTAAACCTTTAGGTAGGCTCATATCATGAGTAGTCTCAGAGGAGGCAAACTGGACTCTTGGATGTTTGGATTAAACCAAAGGATGTGCACCAGGTGCATTCCAGCTGCCAACAAGAGTTCATTTCCCTGGGTGAGAGTAAAGCCTCTAAACCAGTTTTAGTGTGGATGACAAGTCCTGAGCACTGCTGCTGTCAGTGTTGCAGCCCACTCCTGCAGTACCCCACTACTTGCTAATGTAAACACAGCCACAGTGATATTGTTTTTCCAACTTTGCTGCAGACTTCCTGAATGGACTCACATAAATCACTTCCCTTCTCGCTGTCTGTGTCCTTCATATATGAAATACTCTTAATACCACATCCTGTGCTTGCTGGGACGTGGAAAGGGTAAAATTGTCAACATACATCAGGCACACAGACAAGATGGTGACAAGCATCCCTCTGTAGGGCAGGGAAAACACTCTGCAACAATATTTGACTAGCGTTCAGTACATGAGATGGGGACCTTAGTCTGCACTGAGGATACACCTATGGACCAGACTCCTCAGTTTAGTGACTTGTGTGCTTCTTGGCACACTCCAGAAGATGGGTCCTGTTGGAAGAGGGCATGATGTAATAAAAATAAGGAGCTGAAGGGACAGCAATGCCAGCTCTAATTGGTGGGTACCTCACCTTGCTGTCTTCACATTCCTCTGAGATAACCTAGGATGTTCCTCTGCTATGAAATTGCAAAATGTTCTGTCATTGTTTCTTTTAGGTGGTCACAACAGCAAGGGAAGTCTCTCCACATATTCATCAGAGGTCTCCCATCTAATCCCCTTGCTTGAATTCTGGTCATCATTTTTTGTCCTGTTCTTGAGGTTGATGCATTCCTGTATTGAACCCAGCTGTGTTCTGTTGCAGAATCCATTGAATTCAAATCAGAAACAATGGTCTGATACCACACAACCTTGAAAGATTTTGCTAAATAATTCTGCACTCAGCAGAGCTGCTACATTTATGTTCTGTAGCAATCATCAGCGCAAAGGCTACTGATTTAAATGTAAATCATCCTTTTCACAAAAGGAGTGCTATTCCCTCTTACTTCAACAGTATTTCTTCCTCAAAAACAGCCAATTGTACAAACACTCCAACAGGATCTGTTTCTCTTGCTGTCAATAACTTCATCACAGCTGCAAATATTCACAGAGAGCCAACTTCTTCAGCCCTATATTAAGAGGCCATGTCCTACCTACAGAGCTTTCTATTTAAATCAGTGAAATTCCTGAATTAACTCAAAAAGGACAGTTAGATTTTTGGAGCATTTTCTTTGACACACTTTACCAGCTTCTCTGGGAAACCAGTTACATTATCCAAAGATTTTCCCAGCTATTGAATTTGTGTTTGCTTGTTTCTGCTATTTGCACACAAATATCTCTCCACTACACTTGAATTACTGAAAAGGGAAGATTCACACTCCTAACACCAGGCTGTAATAGCAAAGAGCATTTTCCTGCTTTGCTGGCACATCACATTATAGAGGCTGTCCGTAATCTTAGGAGAACAGACAATGTAAAAAACCTTCCTGCTTATATCAGACCTTGTTATTAAATTTATATCCATTTCTCATAATAACCTACATTTTCCTTTATCAGAACTCTGAAAAATAACTCCTCGTGCAGGACTTGAGCATGGCATTTGATACAGTTGTCAGAGGAATTCTGGTGTCCTGTCTCAGGGACATGGCAGGGATTAGTGGGATTGCAAGGAGATGGCTTCAATCATTCCTCCCAGACAATACTCAGTGAGTCATGACGACTTTCTGCTTCCAGAGCTATCACCCATGAAGTTCTGAAAGAGTCCACCTAATTCAGTGTTTAGGAGGGGACCCTGAGTGTGAGATAGTTTGGACTAAAGCACAGGTAACACACCCCAGGCATCCAGCACAGGCTGGAACTGTCTCTGTGCCCAAGGGGGCACAGATGGCTGAGCTGAAGGACAAGGGGAGCTGGGCTGCAGGGAGGAGCAGCAGCCACATCACTGCAGCCAAAAAAACAGGGACAGTCATCCCTCCCACAGCCCTGCTGCGCCACAGCTCCTGGAACTGGCTGTAAAACCATGGCCTTTATGGCAAATGGGAGGGATCAATCTCCTATTGGAAAAAGAGGATCCCAAAGAGCCTCTCTCTGCTCTCAACTACCTCACCTTCTGCCACCTCTATCCTGAGATACAACTAAAGACATCAAAGCCAAGTGATCAGTCACCATCCCACTGACAAGAGGCCTGGAATTCTTTTTCCAATCCAAGGAAACACTCTGAGCAGGCACCTTCTCCTCAGCACAAGGCTAGGAATATTTATGCAGATTATTAACATCTTCATTCATGGGGTTTGCAGATTATCCTCTGTTTCATGTCTACAGAACTTCAAAAGCATGATTAATTTTAAAGAAGGTAACTGAAACAAAGACTCAAATTCATCTTTAGCAGGGAGAAAAAAAGAGATTTCACTGCAGTGTGTGTAGGGAAAGGGAGCTGGAATACCCATATTCTTGGGAGTGATCCCTTGGCATCCAGGGGTCCAGTTTGCTGACAAATTAAAACTGGGATGTAATTTCTTTTATGAAGCAGCTCTAGGATGAATTTTAAAAGATTTCTTCTTTGTCTAGACCTATTTATTCATCCTTCTCACCTTTTCATGCAGCATAGCTATTTCAGAAACTCTTGCTAGGAGTTATACCTACATATACCTATAACAATGTTATACCTACCAACATGAGAAAAAAAGATTTTATTTTTTGGAATAACTTGCATCAGGGATACTACATTCATGCTTTTTGGAGGGATCACATGGATGTGTTTCCCTTTGTTTTGTAGACCTGCTCAGCACAGACTAGAGGCAAGTTTAGATGCCAGAGACAAAAAGCACTTTGTACTTTCACATTACATTAATATGACCAAATAAAAACTTATTTTTAAAATATTTCCAAGAAATAATATATTCAACCAGACCAGCTTTCGAGTACTTTTTTTGCTGGAGCTCTCTGGTGGCACAGAAATTATTTTTACCTGCTTAGGAGAAAAAGGAAGAAAAGGCCTCCAGCATTCATCTTGGATTTGTGTGATACTTTTAACCCTTCTGCATGGCAGAGGGAGTTCACACACTTTCCAGTTTGTCCCATGTGCCTAAATTTTTTACCCTGAGCTGCTGGCTTATATTCTGACTGTGTTTTACCTTTCAGAGCTCAGCATAAGCAAGCTCTGTGGAATTGGGACACACTGTGTTCCTGATGTTTCATATCAATCCTGCCCAGCATCTCCAAGATAGGATAATGGTTTCTGGCCCTCTAACATAACTCTGTCACAAAAAAGATTGAAAAAAACCTTACTTCTCTACACACCTTCTCATTCATATCTACAAAAGCTTTCATTAGTGTTCTGATTTCCAACTTCAAGAGGAATCAAAGTAATTGAGACATTCCTTCTCCACTTTGCTTGAGGTTTTAAAGTGGGAATCTATCCTTCACTATCAGGATGCTGAGCCAGTTGTCTGGATGATGGAAAGTGATGACACTGTTGCTTCACGAGTGTTTGCAAGCTGAGGCTCTGGCTTCCCAGTATGCAGAGAGCTTCAATAAACCTAAAAGAGTCATTATCTTTACTACCCTAGTTAACACCTTGGTTAATTTAAAGATTCCAGAGTAAAATAGCTCCCATGACTCTGTAATAAAACTGCAGTACGTTGACTATGAATGTTTGTACAGCTTAAGTCAGAAAAAGTAGCTAATTTACAATGACATCTCCTTTGCCTCATTCACTGTCCACTGAAGGAAGCTAAGCAGCTCAGGCAAAATAATTATCCTTAAATTGGTCATTCTTCACAGGTAAGATCAGGTTCTTAGTAAAGCCACACTAGATGTGAACAGGTAGTCGAGAGTGGTCTCTGGGCTCTGAGTTTACAATATAAGTAGACCAGGTAAGAAAATGTTACCCTCCACTGAGGGTAAACTGAGTCTGACATAAAGTGAGTTAATGTAAAAAATGGTTCCTCACAGCCAAAAACTTAACCGAGTTCTTTTAAGGTGCAGCCCAGCACCTTAAATACTGGATCATCTCTCTTGTATTCTCCTTAGAAGCAAAGGTTTTTCCATAATATAAAATTCTTCCTGCAGGTCTAAAAGGTTAAGCTATTTAAGAAATGTGATTTCTTTAACCTGGTAAGATTTGTCCACATAAAAAAATATAAAATAACAGTAATAAAGCATAAGTAGTTTTTACATCTCCAAAGCAAAGCAGAAAATATTAGCTAATTCAACCTTACAAGACCCCTATGAGTTAAGTACAGACTACACTTCTCAAATATGCTTTTTATCCCTCCTTCTCTCTTTCTCTAAACATGCAACCAAAATTATAAACAAGGTGAATAATCCTTCTGTGCGGTAACCATGGAAATCAGCTATATCAACTACTGTAAATGGTAATATATCCAGCAAGACCACAAAAAGCAGACCTACTCCACCCTCACAGAAGGTTTCTTATATGCAGCCACCCAATGTCCTAAAAAATACTTTAAGATTTTTGCCGAGCAAACTGATGAAATATTCAGGAACTGCCCTTTGTAAGCTTGTATCAGAGGTGAGTAAATAATCATTTTAGTCAGACTGCTAAGGAAAATCCAATCCCAATGCCTATGCATGCTTAGGACATTCTCTGGCCAACATAGTTCTGGCCTTTACTACGTCAGACCCTGTATCCTAAACAGGACAGCCTGTTCTGTGGTAACTCTTTCTAACCAGATAAAATTAGCACCTGAACTGTTAATAAAAATTATGACTCAGAGAAGAGATAGTGTGTAAATTAATGGGGCCAGGAGCACAACATTTTAAGGTTTTGTTTCACCCAAGTTTTACATTTCCCCAAACAACATTGTTTTCTTCATCATTTTAAGCAGATGTGGTTTCACAAGAAGTCACTGAGCAGCACCTTTAGGATACAAACATGATTTTTAGCCTACTGCAGCTATACCACTGACTGATGCCCTACTTTTTTGATTACTTCAGCTGAAGAAATATGAAAGCCAGTCCTTTCCTCTGAGTGCACTGATACAAGATTACAGGCACCTCTAATTCGTATAACCTCTACCCTTTTGTATGTCCTACCTCAAATGTTTTTTATTAACCTTGTTTTCTTTCAAAACTCAATTCCTGCAGGTGCTTTCCAGCCACATGATGACTAAGGCTGCTTAGTTTAATAACATCAGAAACTTTTTGTCCTTTTTGTCCCATGAGGCTAAGACTCCTCTTACCTGGAGATGTAATTCTTCACATAGAATCGTAGAATAGTTTGGGATGGAGGGGATTTTAAAGATCATCTCATTCCAACTCCCTGCCATGGGCAGGAACACCTTCCACTAGACCAGGTTGTCAAAAGCCCCATCGAACCTGGACCTATAACACTTCCAGGCATGGGTTCCAGTGCCTCACACCCTCACAGTAAAGAATTTCTTCCTAACACCTAATCTAAACCTGCCCTCTGTCAGTTTAAAGACACTCCCTCTGGTCCTGCCACTCCATGCCCTTGTAGAAAGTCCCTCTGCCGATTTTTTGTCAGCTCCTTTTAGGTACTGGAAGGTTTTATAAAGCCTCCCTGAAGCTTCTCTTCTCCAGGCTGGACAATCCCAACTTTCCCAGCCTTCCCTCACAGGGCAGCCCTTTGATTTTCATGGTTCCTCTGGATCCACTCCAGCAAGTTTGTCATTTCCAATAGTCACATTGTAGTGGCCACATCCTAGTGGTAGCTAACCTGGAGCTACAGCAAATTGAAAAGGGACTTGGGCAAGCTGAACAGAAATAATTTAAATCCAAACAAGAATTTGTGATGGACAGAAATGGTTCCACTGCCATTTGACATGCCAAAATTCATCTTTTGGTCTCCAAAGGCTTATATCAATAAATGCAGCATACCTGTCCAGTTCTGCAAACCCTCCTGGTATTCAGAAAAGCATTACAGCTGATCTCAGTGAGAGCTCAGTCTGAACCTGCACTGCATAGGTCTGTGCTCTCTTTCAAGCAACAATTTGCATAATGGTGTTCATTTCCAAAAAAAGCTTTACAGGCTTTATACCCACAAGGCTATCTCTGGATGGAGAAGACAGAAAAACAAAAAACAGAGTGTTGGCCACCTGAAGAAAGAAAGGAAGATTTGGACAATACTGACATTTGGGACTGAAACCCTGTGTTTGTGTTTGTAGCACAAAGATCATTGGTAAAGACCTACACAGCAACATTTGTCAAGCTTTGTGTAATTCTGAATGTCCAATTCCAATGAGCTGAGTGCCAGACTGGGACCATTCCATACAGAAGTGCCCAAATCTCAGTATTCAGGTTTAATTCTGTAGATAAACACAGAGTACCTTATTAACTGACCTACAAATCCTGAGAGATTCAAAGACTGAATTAAAAGCTACTAAATATATACCTGCAATTCTAACAGTTGTTTGCAAACAGATTCTTAAAACACTCTCCAGAAGCTCCCTCATGCTCCTCATTTCCCTAAACAAAGGGAAATTGGCACATTTTAATTCTGTTCTAGTCAAGGTAGTTTTGTAGTGCCCCTTGCTCACCAATAGCACTACCAGTGACATGATAAATACTTCTCAGGTATCATTCATCTTCTCCTTCTTGTTATTAAGGTGAACTGTGTGTGCAGCATAACATTTTGTTTTAAAAGGACTTGGAATTTTCACAGGAGAAAGGAGAAGATTGATACAATTGTCCTTTCTTATTTTGGAGAAGGCAGGTGAAAGAAGCAGGTACCCAGGAAAATGGGAGGTGATGAGGTTTGCAAAGGTCCTCAGTCCCTGAACACCTTTATTAGCATGGAAAAAACAGACTGTGACCCCATCAGTGCCTGATGGACAGCAGGGCAGGGGGGACAGAGGCTCAGGGGGTCTGCAATGATCTGAAGGGGGGTTCACATCCCTAAGGCTGAGCCTGGCAAGGGACACGCTGGGATCAGCACCCGTGGGTGATGGAGGCAAGCAGCAGGCAGGGATGGACAGGGGCAGGCAGGGATGGACAAGGGCAGGCAGGGATGGACACGGGCAGGCAGGGATGGACAGAAGACAGGTAAAGATGGACAAGGGCAGGCAGGGATGGACAGGGGCAGGCAGGGATGGACAGAAGACAGGCAAAAATGGACAGCAGACAGAGGACAGCAGACAGACAGCAGTGCAGTGGGCAGGTAGGATGGACAGCAAACAGGCAGGATGGACAGGGACAGGCAGGGATGGATGGCAGGCAGGCATGGACAGAAGACAGAAGGTAGTCAGGGATGGACAGAGGACAGGGACAGACAGTGGATGGCAGCAGGGCAGCAGGCAGGGATGGAGAGAGGGCAGGGATGGACAGTGGGTAGTGATGCTCAGAGGACAAGGATGGATAGCAGACAGCAGTGCAGTGAGCAGGGATGGACAGTGGACAGGGATGGACAGAGGGCAGGGATGGACAGTGGGCAGGGATGGACAGCGGGCAAGACAGACAGCGGACAGGACAGACAGCAGGTAGGACGGACAGTGGGCAGGATGGACAGTTGACAGCACAGACAGCGGACAGCATGGACAGGACAGACAGCGGACAGGGACATACAGTGGACAGGGACATACAGCAGACAGGACAGACAGAGGACAGGACAGACAGCGGACAGGACAGACAGCAGACAGCACGGACAGCCGGCAGGACAGGACAGACAGTGGGCAGCACGGACAGCAGGTAGGACGGACAGCGGGCAGGGACAGACAGCGG